>ML682017.1:11323697-11376537 GCA_007922195.1 Podocnemis expansa
AACAAACAAACAAACAAACAAACAAACAAACAAACAAACAAACAAACACCTAAGATCCATTGGAAGTATTTCCAGGTTTTTTAAGACAGTCCTATGGAAACCCCCTTTTTTTTCCTTTTTTTTTAAACAAAATGAACATTTTGGATTGTGCTTGACACCCAAACAATACAATAATGAGAACCTAACTGTAAAATTTCCTACAGACAAAAGCATAAAATTGATTTCACAGTCTATGCACAGAGCAGTGCAAAAAAGCAAACATCATAAATCATTTTAAAAACAAATCAAGGGCCAAAATATTAGCTAAGGCAAAAATCCACCATCAAGAGAGCTGCCTCCTTATATGTCGGGAAAAAATTGGTTCTTTGTTTAAAAACAAACAAACGTTTATTTTTAACAATGATTTGTAATCTGTGAATTACTGTTACTGATACTTTTAAAATAATTTCTTTGTAGTGTCAGATTTTTTTTCCTTTTTTAAAAAAGATAACATTCTTTTAAAAGCTCTTGAGTTATAGTGTGGCAGCAGGAATATAGCACACCAAAGTTATGTGAAGGAAGACGCTGGTAAATTTATAAAATACAGGACAAGACATCAGCCTTTTGGAACAGAACATAGTTCAAATAAAACACTGTATTCTGTAGTTTAGATAGCACTGAAACTGATTTCAGGCAGATGGAGAGCTGTGTCACTAGACTGTTTGTATAGTTGTTTAAACATTATTATAAAAATGATTAGAAATTACAATTTTATGGCACTCTACTTATGATTCACATGGTTGTGGTGTTTTGTTTTTCACCTCCTCCTCATTGATTTATTAGAGGGACGTCGATTCATCTCAGATGAGAGTCAGAGGAAGGATCTGTATAACAGCTTGCAGCTAGGTAAGCTCGTCTGGAAATGTCCTTTACAATGGAGAAACTACTATGTTGCTTCTGCTCCATAAGCCTCTGCACCCCCCCCCCCCCCGTAATGTGCATCATACTCGATCAGGTGGATGCACACAGCAGGTACTTAAGAAATTCAGAAGGCTTCAGTTTAACAGTAAACAAACAACATTGCCTCATGGGATGAAGAGGTAGTACAGTTGAAAAATTAAACTGAAGGCAAAAGCTACCTTTTTACCTTTTGTTTTACTGGCATCAAATTAAAAGGAGCAGCTAATATTAAGGTTTGAATAGCTCATGCTCAATCCTTTAAAAAAAATTTTATTGGAAAAATTAACAGCCTGAGTCTCCTCTCACTAACACCAGTTTAAATGGTTTATCTTAAGTGAAATTATTTTTGATTTCCCCTTGCGTAAGAAAGCAAACAATCACTCATCTCCTTAAATTTTGTCTCTAAATAAAAATAAAATACAATAAAAGGTAAGTTATTGATTACATTAAAGTGTCACACTATAAAGGCAGAGAAAATGTTCATTTAAACCAAGGGTCTTAAACATGCAACCCATGGCCCTTCAAGCTATTTCCTGAGGCCTGCAATGACGCTATTGTTACCAATATTTTCAGGCTCATTGTATGAAAAGGTTTCAGTGGTGCGGCCCTCGGGCTAAGGTACTAATCCTCATGCAGTCCTGTGCTAGGCCTCATGTGGTGATTTGAGTTTGAGACCCCCCCTAATTTAGACTATATGGTAAGTTACAGCTAGCTAAAGAATTACAGCTTACAGCTAGCTAAAGAATGTATTGAAAAATTGAATGTCCCTTTCATTTTTGAAAGGGGACTTCAGAACTAATTTCATTTGTTTCCCTCTGTTAAAGCAGATTATGAAGTTGTTTCCTCTTACTGATTGAATGGGTTATTTTTGGACAGAGCATTATAAAGTAAGTGAGTGAGACAACCCTCAATTTAAAAAAAAATGTTTCCCTTTAGTGCTCAATTTATAAGCATTTTAAAAAGGCAAGGGCAGAATGTGAAATTCAGGAAGTTTGCAGACACACATAGGCTAACTGCGCTTTAATGGCATAGGTTTGGCTTTGAGAAATTTTTTTTTTCTTTGGCTTTCTCTCTCTAGAAACACGCAGCAAAAATACAAATGCTGTAGCACTATCAGAAGCTGCAGCACTACTTCTTAACGCTTTACATAAAGCACAAGAAGGTAAATGCATAATTTATTTTACTCTCTGAACTTCTACAGCGTTTATGAATAGCCATTTAGTATTGCTTTAAAATAAATGTAAGAGCTTGTTTCACTGACTGAACGCACAAAGTATGCCATCAAATATATTATATTGGAGTTACAGTATGGGTATGTCGACACATCTCTTTTATTTCAAAATAACACTGGTTATTTCGAAATAAGAGGTTAGGTCCACACAACGCATTCTTATTTCGAAATGACAGGCTCTGTCATTTCGAAATAAGAGCCATCATTTCGAAATAGCTTAACCCTTCTTTAAATCGAAATGCATGTTTTCTCGAAATGGTTATTTTGAAATAATGCCGTTCGGACGTGTTATTGCAAAAATAACACTTTTGCCCTTCTCCTTCCCAGGGTGCCTTCCTTCTAGCCTATATTGGGTGGGGGCATGGCCCAGGGAGGGGGCCATGTTGCCACACCTCCCATGGTGCCCCTCTCCTAAAGTGAAATAGCAAGTCCTGTGTTTCGACATGCTATTTCTCTTTGAGCTTTTCCCTTAGTTTGAATTAACATTATCTTAATTCAAATTAACTTATTTTGAAATAAGGACTTTATTTCAAAATAACTCATTTTGAAATAACTTATTTCAACATAATGATGTACGTGTGGACATAGCCTAAGAGAGATTGGAATGCATACATGAGAACTCACAGGATAAAGGTTGACTTGTCTTTCTTTTCTATTTGCTTTTCTCATTTCTGTTGGTTAATTTAACCACCATAATTCTGGAATAACTTCTTGTTGTGTTATCACTTGTTTGTTTGAAATTCTGGGACTGTTCATAGTGACTTGAGTTTATAGAACTTTTGGGTTCCAGTGTCTGCAGAATACAGTTCATGGGTGAGATCTTAAAGCCCCTCTGGCTCCTTTACACTGGGCAAAATGGTTGGACTGGTGTAAAGGAGTCTACAAGCACTGTAACTCTACGGCTGCCTCTCAAGGAGCCCATGATTGTCCTGTCCCAGAGGATATGTTGAAGGTGAGGCTGGGGTAAGCTGGATGGGAATACAGCATGCAGAGTGTGGAGATAGGAAGCACTCTCTTATCTATGGGAGGCTCAGAGAGGCTGTGGTAATTTAAACAAGTGCCCAGACCTATGTAAGTTGTCCTGGGTTTTTGCAAGTCCCTGGAACAACTTGGGCTTGGGAAGGCCCAAAAGTGGCTTAAAGTGCCCTTAGCTCTTCTTCCTCCTGGGCTGTGAATGCTATGCGCTGCCTCTGAGGCCTTGTCTTCACTATGAAAAAAAGAAGGGTTTTCTTGACTTGATTAATTTGAGGTAAAACCCTAGTGAAGACAAAGCTGTAATTTTTACATGCATTAGCAAGTCACAGTAAACTCTATGCTCTCCCTTTATCTTGACCTGCTTATTCCTTTGAGCACTGTGAAAATTAAGCCCTAAGCACTTTTCTTCTTTGCAGCGAAATCAGAAAGGAAAGTAAACCTGCTGTAGTCCACCTCATGCTTTTGTAGAGGACATAGCCTCTCACAAAAACTATTTACCATTTAAGCCCTCAAAACAAAGGTGAATGTTACCTGTAATGGAGTTCATTATGGTGGTCAATATAGTTGAACGTGGCTCTAGTGCGGGGGTCTGTAACCTGTGGCTCTGGAGCCACAAGCTGCTCCTTGGCTGCCCCCTTGCAGCTCTGAGCTTCAGGCTCCTCACCGCCACCAAGAGACCCTGTAGGTGAGCCTGCCAGGCTTGAGACTCCACCCCGCTACTGGGGGACCTGCCCAAACCTGGTTCTTGGCTCCATCCCCATCCCATTCCCCCACTCCACTCCCACCCTAACACACGCCCTGGCCCAGCTCCCCTCACCAGGAGGCTACATCCATTGTGGCTCTCAAACCACTTGGTTATTGAAGTAATTTTAAAAAATGACTGGGTTGCTGACCCCTGCTTGTGACACATAAGATTGTTGCAGAAAGGTAGCTGCCAAGAGAATTGTGTAACCATTTAAACTCAGCCCCCCAGGAGCATGTCATGTGTGGGTTTGCAGGGGCTATAGTCACCCCAAAATTTGCCTTAGCCCCTGTGTGGCCACCCTGTAGCAGCTGCCACTCTCTGGCCATCCAGCTCTGAAGACACAGCGTAGAGAGCTGTGGGTGCTGGCCTGGCACCCAGCTCCAACAGCAGCACAGAAGGAAACCCAAGTGTGCTGGGGTGACTGAAAGCAGCCACCAGCCTGTGTCCCTGCATACTGGGGTGCACTGCTTAGACCAGGTGAAATATCCATGGTTCCCTATGGCAACCTGAACTGCCTCAGTCTGGTCTGGGATCCTGGGTCCTGCTCCGTGAGGGCTCTGCCAGGCCCAGAGCTGCAGTCCCCCACCTGGGTACCTCCTACCAGATGTGAGCAGACTCAGAGTCTGGGGCCCAGGGGACCAGCTACAGCAGGAGGAAGAGGCACTGGGGTAGTGCCATGGCTGCCCACCCCACAGCACCAGCCTGTCTAGCAGCTGCCCTGCACTGCCTGATTTGGCACAGGGGCCAGGGTCTCAGAGAGAAGGCGGAGAGAAAGAGGCAGGCCGCCTGGCACTTAAACCTGAGAAGCAGCAGTTATCAGGGCAATGGAGATGGCCAGGGCTTCATGGCTGGTGGCCGCTGCCCCACCTCAATTTTCTACCTACCTGACCTCAGACCTCCCTCTCCAGGAACAATCTAGTGTTGGCCCTGCCCCACAGCTTCCCATTGTCAAGAGCTGATTCAAAATTGCTTCTTCAATGTTAAATCCCCTCTGAGCCTACCCCTCTCCAGCATACAGCCCCTAGGCCAGATCTTTAGCTGGTGTGAACTTCAGTGGCTCAGTTGAAGTGACTGGAGAGATGACATTGTAGATCTGCAAAAAAACGAGTCGTGTGGCACTTTAAGACTATCAGATAGTCAAAGTGCCACACGACTCGTTTTTTTGCTGGACTAGATAACACAGCTATCCCTTTGGAAATTGTAGATCTGGCCGCTTGCTTTTCTGTTTCTCTCCACTCTTGCTCTTCTCATCAATTCTTCTGTCCTTTTATAATTTTGCTGTGGAGATGACAGGGGTTTTTTTTCCCTGCAGAAAACTTATCTTCCCACAGAAATGGCTAGTTGACAATTTACTGAGAGTTCTTTCACAGGCATTTGTACCAGAAACATTAACAATTGCTCTGATTTGCTGTTACTGTATGACCCTGCTCCCGTCTTATACTCCCTTGCGTTTATTTTCCTCCCATTCTGTAAGTTCTCCCATCTTCAAAGAGTTTGATGAAGTCGGATTTTCTTCCATGAAAGCTCATGCGATAAATAAATGTTAGTCTTTAAGTGCCACAGGACTTCTTGCTTCTATAGTCCACAGACTTCTGTTTGGGAAAGCAATTAGAAAAAAACCAACTCTGATGGAAGAATTTCAAGAAAAAGAAAATTGGGTCATTTCTGAAACCTGTGAAATGGAAGCAGTTAGAAATATTGAAATTTTGTTCTGCCTTTTTTCCCCTCATTTTTCAGTCAACTCTGCAACCTACAGTTGATGTCAGAGCCTTCCACTATGCTTCTAAATAACTTAAATCTCTACAGAAGAAAAAATGTAATTTTCCCCTTCTCTGTATCTTCAACTTACCCTTCCATTTGCTCTTATTACTTAACTCTAATTACATTGACTTGTGTGTGAAGAGCATGGTTAGAGTTTAAGAAAGCTGCATACAGAAAAATGGTGTTCTAGGACATGACAGAGTCAAAGTCCATAGAATAAGGCATGAATTTTCAACCATGATAACTTTTAATTTTGATTAAAGATTAAGGAACAAGCCAGAAGTAAGAACAAATACACGGTTATGTCCTTCCTAGCAATGTTGTGTTTCTTTTGTTGTCTTTAAAATCCTCTCTCCTGACATGATATATAGCCATTCCCACTGCAGGCAGGCAAACTCCTTATAGTTAAAAGTCTAGTAAGACAGACAACATAATCATCATTGTATACATCACAAAATCCCTTCCTTTTCCTAGATAATTACACATAATTGGGCTATGTCTCAGGTTCCTTTATCCAAGTGGGAGCTGAAATTTGTGTTTTAAGCTTTTTTCCCCCCACGCAACTCATTTTCCCCGTCATGTCTTGTCTTTGTTGTTTTGCAGTTGAAGAAGAAGCCAGTGATCACCCTGGATACTTAACAGACAATCTATTAAACTGGTGAAAAGATTTCACCTTACATCAACGCTCATTCATCTACCTTGAACCTATGGTCCGTGTAAGCAAAGCATTCCAATTCATCTGACCCCACCCGTGTTCCAAAGGAATAAAGCTTGGACTCATTTCTGCATTTTGAATGCAAACCCCTTAAAGGTTTTTGTTCAGCTAAGGAAATTATTTTTAAATTGATTTCACATCTTGTTTAGACCACAATGTGCGCCACTCAAAATTTAAAACAGACTGCAACATTTTAGCTTACAGGACCCAAACATCATACATATATTGAATTGGTTTTGGTAATTTTTCCAAAAGCTTCTCATGGAAAAACTTGTACCATTTTCTTGTCAACTCTCCATGTAAGCACTTCTTACCTATGGCAACTGTTGACTCTTTAACCACCACATTTTTGGTTCTAAAATCCACCTGCAGTGCTCTTGCATTCTACTGATATTCCAGTTAAAGCAATGAAACCTTAGCCTGGATCTCGTACAGGGGCACCAAAGCAGGTGATTTCTGCAACAGCGATGCCATACTGTAGTGAAAAAAGGACAGGCCACCTACTTAATCTTAATCCTGCAAAATTTAACTATATATCTACCTTTTTATGTACTGTGAGAAATCCATCAAACAACTTAGTGTGTAAAATGTGTGTAATCCTGTAGCTGGATTGGGAGTCATCTTAATGACCATGGGATAAATTCACCAGTTACCAGCTGAAGTGCATGGTGGTGTGTCAGCAGTGAATCTAGCAACAAGGAAATTGCACAAATGTGCAATTACAGTTATTATACAATGGATTTATTATTTGCTTTCTGAGCTGCAATATGGGAATGATACTATTTGCTGTTCAACACTGATATGGACATACTTCACATTACTGTGTTGTTATATGGTACTTACCAGAAAACCTGCTGTAGTTCTTATGTAATTAAAAAGTAGCCATAGGATACTTGTGTCCCAGCAGCTATATATATATATAAATTCAAAATATATATATGAAATGTTATCCCAACTCTTGCTCCTCATTTTTCAATACTGTTTGCCTGTGATTTGTCTTGTGATGTCAGCACTGATTAGTGCTACTAATTTGGAATAAATATCATGTTGCTTCCCTCTTGCACAAAAGCAACACAGCTGAAATTATGGAGGAATTACTTTCTTTCTGTTGATAGGTATTTCTGGTAACTACTTACATCTTTAATCAATTTTGAGAAAAATGATTAGAGTGAACAGAAACAAACTCTGGTTTTTGAAACACATTTTGAACGGTAGTGGTGGTGTGTGCTAGATCATTCCTCTGAGCCATTCATTCAAAAATCCCACTCCCAGAATTCAACTATAGCCCAATGAAATCAATGAGAGTCTTTTCATTTACTTCAGTGGACATTAGATGAGGACTGATCTAAATGCGTCAGGTGCTTTTAAGTTATTTTTTGGCATGAGCTGGGATTTTACTTACCCTGAAGAAAAGTAGAGGGGTTATGTATCTACTGATCTGTTAGATTATTCTAAGCTTTATGTTCCTGACTATTTCAGAGCTATAAGAAAACATTAGCTATATTCAAGATTAATAGACTTCTTTGTTTTACTGTAGGTCCAAACTCACTGGTGTGCTTTTTGTTTATACATTTAAGTGAAAAAGTTTTGAAATTATCAAAACGTTTCAATTAACCCAACCTGACATTTTTCAATTTTTTTCCGGTTGGAAAGTTTTGTTCAGATCAGGATGAAAATATTTGTCAAAATAGTGAAAATTCTCATAGGATGGGAATGATGTTTCCTCCCTCCCCAAGAACAGTGGAAGCCATCCGGGGCTTCTTGCCCCCAGTAAGCTGGTTCAATCTGCCTAGGCTTCTTGGCCCCTCTTCTGCTGGTCCCTGCAGCCTTGTTGTCTATTTCTGAACTCATGGAGCCACAAAATTGAGAAGCTGCCCCTCTCCAATCTCCCAGCTGGGAGTGGGGTCCAGTTGCCCAGGTCTCCAGGAGAGCGGGGCAACTGGGCTCTAGCTGCTTGACTTTCTTGTCCTTGTCACAGCTGCGGAGCCCATGAATTGCCTGCTGTGAAAATGACAAGACAGTCAACAACTGATATAAGGGACACAGTGTCTACACAGACTCCATCACCCCAACTAAACCACCATAAGTCTTGAAGGAGGAGTTATGATGTTGGTGTAATAGGGCACTTATGTCTCCAGAAGGAAGGCTGTAATGTTGACACTGACATAATTAGATAAACATAAACTGCCTTATGTTTAACTAACTGTGTAGTGTATACCAGCCCTTTGTCTATTTAGATTGTAAGCACGTCTGAGGAAGAACTCCCTCTCATTACATGACTGTACAACGTCTAGCACAATAGCACCAAACCCTCCGTTGACTCTGAGCTTTGCTAACTCATGCAATTCCATGGGAGGTTGTCCTGGGAAATTTTCCTCTGACAATGGACAGAGCTATGGTTATCACCTTTTACACTGAGATTTTTGAGCCAACATTATCCCACCACAATGCATTATGTGGATTTATCCCCAGAGACAAGGAACCATTTCCTGGAAGTTTATAGTTTGCTTGAGCCACCTCACATGAAGTTTGCTCCCCAGGCTTCATCAATAAACATCAGCAGAGAAAGTAAAAAAGCAATAAAAGGGAGCATTCAAAAGAAACATGAAAAAAAGTGGTCTGCTGTGTTTTGTGGATCTACACAACTCCAGAAGATGACTTCATCTGTGATTGAAAATGAAAATGCCCATAGAGTAATACTAGATATTTTCCCACAAACAGGAGCAAGATACTTCTTTGTACCGTTAAAAAAAAAAAAACCAAAAAAAACCCAAAAAACCCCCAAAACCTTAAAACGATGTTGATGTAGAACAGGAGAAACAGCATAAGAAAGAAAAACCCCTTTCTTTTCAACTTTTTTTTTAACCTTGGCAAGGTTTTTTTAAACTTTGTTTCCTCCCCAAGTAACAATTTATTTAAAATGTTCTAATTTAGAGCTCAAAGGTAGCTTCTGTTTGCAAAAGAAGAGGAAGGGAAGGAAGCAGGGGTTCATTTGGAATTGCTACAGTGGACCTGTCTTCATGGATTACAGCTAAATTCATATAATTACACAGACAAAACATGATTTACAGTATGTGCGATGTAGCTGGAGCTATCACGCAGGATTCATCACAGTCTCTAAGTTAAGCTTTGAAAAATCTCTTCTTCTACCTTCAAGGCAGGGAGGGGAATTACCACATACTTTTAAGGTAAAACATAATTAGTTTTCAAACAGTTTAATCCAAATAATGTGTGTTTAAGATTCCCTAACCACACTGCACTGCCCTTAATACAGAGACTGACTAGACTACATTTGGATGTTCTTTAGTGGATGAGGACCATGTTGAGGTGACAGCAAAAGAATTCAGTTCCTGTATTGTCCATGCTGCTTTTTCTTTCCTTGTTGCACTGCTCCAAGAGGAAAAGGTGACTTTATATTTTGTCGGTCTCTTTCGGCCTCTTCATCCTCATCATACCTTACATCCTCATCTTCATCCTCTCCTTCACTGTGATGAGGGCTGGAATGCTGAGAGACAGAAGGCGATGGTGGTACTGATGATGGCCTGGGGTATCTGAACCCTTCCGTCTGCCAGAGAAATAAGCAAGAAACAAACTTTACACCAGTGCAACTTGTTTGGTCACACCGAATGACAGTAGGTTGATACTTCCCGTGGGTCAAGGCAGAGATAATGCAAAAGGTAATGAAGACAACATCCACCCCATCCACCAAATTTAGATTGCCTCAGATCTATTTGCTATCTGTTAGATAGGCAGCCA
This sequence comes from Podocnemis expansa, assembly GCA_007922195.1. Classification (NCBI taxonomy): domain Eukaryota; kingdom Metazoa; phylum Chordata; order Testudines; family Podocnemididae; genus Podocnemis; species Podocnemis expansa. Next base: position 11,333,820 of record ML682017.1, read on the forward strand.
AAGTAGATATAGCTTACATGGAGGAACTATATGAAAATTAAGCAAAATGGGGTGGTGTCTCCCATCTGCTTGTGCAGACCACAAAATGACCAGGCAGAACTCTGAGGAATGCAGGGGCTGTCCTTTTCCATCTCCTCTGGGGCCCATGCATTGCCAGTCACTCTTGGTTCTGGTTTGCAGAACCATATAAAGGCAGCAGGGGGAGTAAGCTGCAGCTCGAAAGGAGTAAAGCAGTGATTTAAGTCCCTTTGCTTGACAAGAAGGTCTTGGAGGCATCCAGGAGCTTGCCTTTCAAATCAAATCAAACTATCAAATCAAATCATAGGGCTGGAAGGGACCTCGTGAGATCATCGAGTCCAACCCCCTGGGAATTGAACCCAGGACCTTCAGCATGTTAAGCAGAGGTGCTAGCCACTTCGCAGCAGCACAACTTGTTTTATCTTTGAGGCTGTGTTTGGCAGGCATGATCTAGCCCAGGCATCTGTGAAATTTAAATACATTTTCAACTATATTCTTCATGGCAACATGGGGTTGCAGGTTTTAAAATGGAGCAACGTGGGAAGACAAAAGCAGCATCTACCAATTAACTTGTTTTCTATTTGGTAACTCAGAATGGCCAGGACTCCCCCAAATCTACATACAGCTCATCAAACTCTATACAAAACAGAATTAATTTTCAAACAGATCAAAGGTCTTTCAAGCAGTGCAGCCCGCTGTGGTCTCTGTTTTCACACTTGCAGTTGTGCCTTTATATATCTGCAAGCACTGTTTGTGTCCTACAGTTTCCTTCAGGCCCCCTTAGGTACTTAGCTGATTGTATAATGTTATTTGCACCCCCAGAAAGCAGAATCCAGCTTTTGAAAGGTTAACCCTTGCTATGAAAAGTTTCAGCTGTGAAGGAATATATTTTAGTAGTTAAAAATAAGGGTTGTGTGCATAACAACTTTCTCGGCTTTAAATATAATGGAAAGCTTTAACATGTACCATTATAATCTGACACCTGAAACTTGATTACCAGTCTAAAGAAAACTACCTTTTGAATGAGATCTGGCATAACCTTCTACTCCCCATATTTGTGGAGAAGTGCAAGGTTGGCTTTGTGCAAATGTGGAATGCCTAAATTATAACAACACAACTGTCATATCATAAATCACCTCTATGACCTTTTTGCAAATCAAGGTTCCTAAGCCTTCTGTCCTAATCTTGAACTGAAAAGTCTGGAAGGAGTTCTAAAATAGTATTAATCCACCTCCCTAATGTCCACACTCATTTCAAAACCCTGAATTTAATTCTCATTGCAGAAGCTATAAAATATGAAAATAGAAAACAATAAATTGATTTTTGGTGATGTGACTGATCTCAGAAGTGTCTATTTCTACCTTTTCCTTTAAAATTTCCCTCTGGCTAGAGACACTTTCATTTGTTGTATAATCTTCATTGTTTATGCAGATTGACTGAAATCTAAATTTTGAGTCCAAATCCAAAATAAATGACTCTCACTCACCTCCTGTGAGATGCCAACACTAACCTTAACAAAATCTCTTCAGTGATCAATGTCAAGGGTCTCAAAACCTTCCTGGACAAATTTTCCATTTACACTGAGAAAACTGGTAAATTGAGTTAGCTAATTTATGTCAAATTAACAGTCTGAAAAATCCCTCTGAATAGCTCTATAAGGGAGAGAACTGAAACCCCTAACCTAAATACTTCTGAACTTGGGTGTATATGAACTGAATCACATCTCAGTCTGAACTTCCCTAAATCTGTGAGTGTTTATAACCGCAAACCTAGATCCAAAATCAGATCAAGGGTTTTGGTTTGGGCCCCCATTGCTAGTTTTTGTTTTCAAAAATGAATCACCACCTGATGTGCCTTGGTTAGGTTTTAAATAGCATGGGTCCTAAATTTGGGACTGAGCATAATGCCTTCCCAAATGGTGCTCATAGGTATGCAGTGCACTATAGCACTGTACTGAATGTGTGCCTTTACCCCAACCCCAGCCTGCTCCTCATGTACATGATTCAGATTATTCCTGACAGAGACACAAGGAATTTGCATGGGAATGTGAAGAGACCTTTGCTGGGGTAGGGAGCGTGGGAGCATCAACTTTCAGACCTCTACTGACCCCTACAGACCCCTTGACCTGGAGTGGGGTGATGGAAGGAGCAATTGCTCAGAAGCCCAGCAATTTAAAAGGACCCAGGGTCAATGGAAGGACAGATACCTATCCTCCTCCACTCCACATCCTCCCTTCCCCTGAAGCCCCTGCTGTTTGTGTTTTCCTCACCTTTTCTGAGCCAAGCTTATAGAGGTTCCTGGTTCATCAGTAATCTCCCTGGGAAGCAGGAAGCTGAGTAGCATATATACTGCCTCCCAGCTGCCCGTAAGCCTTCATGGCACATTGTAAACAAAAACTCCAGAGGAGGCCCACTCAGACCTCAGCCATCCTTGCTATTGCTGGGCCTGCCCCTAGACTCTTTTGTAAAGTGCCCCTTCACAGCTCTCATTGCATAGGGCCTGCAATCTCCTTATAGGATTTACAGGGCACAAGAATACAAATTACCTGAACAATGAGAGCCTCAGATGGCCTGAAGTGGCACAGTTCCGTCAAACTCAGTATACACCAGCTGAAAATCTGACCCTGTAGCCCAGTTGACAGGTTTTCTACAGGACATTCATATATTCTCCTGTCAGAACTTGGTAATGCATATTGAATTCTTCATGCTCTTCAGTTAAACCAAACACACTTCATCTGTCTCTCTTCTTCCCTCTCAAGACAGAAGTTAAAATGCAGATAAAAATCACCTATAAAGATAGACATACCTTTGGTGGAGCACTGGGTTCCATCTCAAATTTATCTGGGAAAGCTCTGCTCAGAGCCAGGTGTCTGGCATGCATGTAATACTGCAACATAAAACGAAAGTCTACATAGTCAACAAACTAATGACAATCTGGATACATGTATGCACTGAAAGGGAAAGTAACACTCCAAGAAGTTTTGTCTTCTCAAAGAAGATGCTGAAGAAAGGCTGAACGTATCTTTAACTGAGGCTAATCCAAACTGTCCATTTGTTATATAGCAATTAAACATAGCCACATACCCTGCTTAAATATCTCCAGTCCAGGAGGTCGGAGAGTCTCTCAGTTCGATTTCTCTGGATGATCCTCTGGCGCCGCGATTGCTGGCAGAACCCATACAAGAACTGAGTCAGCTGGTTACACGACTCGTCAGGAGAACGGAACCTCCGGTCCACTATGTAAATGCCTGTGGATACAAACGAAGTTACAAACAAATAGATGTGGAAGTGAGCTTTTGACCTTCTACATTTCAAACTCGCTTTCTTTGCACATAAACCTTTTAAATATAGCTGGCGGTAGACTTGGTTTTTAATAGGTTGCACAAAGTGTTTCCAGTCTAACAGGTTATTTCAGCAGCTGCTGGGATATGTTTTTAACTTTTTATCTCTCTGGTTGAAATACAGCAATTTGTTCACAGCTGACAAAGGCTTTTATTGTTTTAAAGTTGGGGGGGGGGGAATGGCTCAAGTGCCTTTGTGTAGTAAAAAAGTAACTTTTCCATTATAAATGAAAAAAAGTGCATGAATATCTGTAGTGGTCAAACGGTGTACAGTAGAAACTTGAAATCTGGCAGACAAGAGATAGTGCCTAGGACAAAGGCTATGTCTTCTTTGCAAAAGGTGGTGTGAGTTAGCTATCTCAAACACCCTCACAGAGACAAGGCAAAGGGAATTCTTATTTCAGTGTTGCTAGTCAAGGTCAACACTTTATCCCTAACCTGCAGTTGACCATGAATTTTAACGATGAGATAAAAACTATAGCGCTTTGTCACCACAAGGATTTTACAGCAAGACAACTTTCTCTTCATAGGTACCTATTTTTGCATGTGTTTTTGGGAAGTCTGGTGCAAACTGGTTGTGATCTGTGAGAGTTATGAGGCTTTATAAACAGCCCTTTGCTCATGTACATCAAAATTCTGTAATGCGGTATCTTTATAAATGTGCCACCATTTTGTTTTTTTTCAAATTCACTCTAAACACCAACTTTTTTGAAGATTCAGAGCTAAGGTCCAAATCTCAAGCTACTTAAATGCCTAATTCCCCTTGGTTTCAATGTGAATTAAGCATCTAAATAGTTTAAGATTTGGTTTCAGTGCGAGTTAGGTGTCTAAATACCTCAAGAGAATCTTAGCCTTGACTCTCAGTTATAATAAGGCACCGTTAATCATAGAAGTGCCGTAAAGGGTCCTTATTGTTAGTAAGAAGCTCAGTTTGGTTTAGTCAAGTTATCCTTTCTCATGGATTCCACTAACCACTGCTGCTGTCCTAGCAAATCCATCATGGGTTCTTAAAGCAGGAACAAATTTACATCATTTCCTTAGAAAGACATTTCTATAGGCTAGTTCAGTGGTATTGAAACCATGGGTCAGAACCCACTACTGGGTTGAAGACCCTCAGGTACTGGGTCACAAACCTCCCTCCTGCTGCTGCTGAAAGACTGGAATGCCTTGCTGAAAGATGTAATTGTTGGTTTGCAGGCATAAATGACTCTTTTTCAACTGGGTCCCAAGAAAAAAAAAGTTTGAAAACCATTGTTCTAGTTGGTAGGGATTGAAAGAAAGACTTGAGTTGAAAAAAGAGCTAAGGAGCTAACTGTGTTGGAGGCCTGGGGAAGACCAAAAAGAAACAGGAGAGAGAAGAGCTGGAAAGGTTTTGGATAAACACTTAAACTTTAATGATTTATTCAGTCCAAATCAAAGAGCTGAACTTTGTGGTTTGTCCATCAATGATCTTTATTCAGCAAGCACAATACACATGGCCACAAACCAGCTGGTTGGCTGGGTTCCAAAATCTGATGAGTTCTGAAGCACTTTTTACAAGCTCACCATAAGCAGCTGGGTCGGCTACATGCTCCTGCACGAAACAGCCAAATCCCGAGAGGTTTGTGGTCACGCTAGGAATGCCCATCACAGTACACTCAGCTATCAAAACAGAGAGAAAAAAAGATGATGTGGCAGTGTACTTTGCCTGCTTTCATTTTGAGTTGACAGAAACAGAAAACATAATGATAGAAAGCCCAGCTAATGCCAGAGCTGGTTGGAAAATTTCAGTGAAACAACATAATAAGTTTTCCGGTGGGTTTCTTTCCCCCACCCCCTCCATTTGGTCAGAAAAGTTCAAAGAAAGTGACATTTTGATGAGAAATGGAAATTTTCTCCCTCCCAAAATTTTAGCAAGCACTTATTTCTGTTTCCCAGCTAGTTCTGATTAATTGCCACGGTGAGCCCAGTTTTCACATGTGGGAGCTGAAATACAATGTCCAGACCTGTCCTTTGGCTTTGAAATTGGCACCTGCTGTGTGTACATGCTCATTTCATGTACCCATTTGCAACTTTAACTGCCCAAATGCAGGACTTAAGCCCCATAAATAAGCTTCCACATTTGTAAACTGGGTTCTGTAGCTTAGGCCACAGGGAGAAGAGTAATCATAAAAATATGATTGATTTCAGAGTCATTCTAATTATTTTTTTCAGTCACATTAAATACAAGTGAAGTGGTGGTATAAACCATAAATATGTCAAGCTATTTTTGCCTTTTATTAGCAATAGTAATTATAATTATTGTTTTGTGTTCAGCACCAAGAGATTCTTGCATAAAGGAAGCCATGTTCCCTTTACAAGGCAGCATACAGTTTAAATCAGCCATAATTGAACTTTTTAATTCTTAAAATGCCATTGAAAAACACCTATACGACAATAGTGCTGTTACGAGTTATCGAATTCAGGATTAGGATGTAACTATAAATCCATTAAGAAGGGGCTATATTTTATTCTTCGGAGATTCATGTAAGTAACCTATTAGTCAGGAACAGAGAAAAGACTCAAGAGTACCAGGCAAACTTTTCTACGTTAAGTTACTCTGATGTCCAACATCAAAATCTTCTCCAGCTTGCACAGTTTTATCCCATATCATGGCTTGGGCTGAGACAAGAGGAGAAAGTGCTTAAATATAAGCAGATAAGTGTTACTCAATGGGAACAGGATACAGGAAGTACCACGCATTGGCTGTGAGAGCTTATCTTGTGAGATTTAAACAGACATTCATTTGCAAACTGCAGATATGCTTCAGAGAGATAATCATAATGGCCTTTCTGACCTTACAGTTCGAATTTATGGGCTGTTCTACAATGTGGCATGATTTCAGCGGCAGTCGAAGGGAGATGTGCCAAGTACTTACACCACCTGTGAAACTCCCTTCAGCTGCCTACTGCCTACTTATGGTGGTATCTTCATTGTGCTAAGGTGAAGGGAAATGCCCTTCCTCCTATTCAGTGGTCATCTATTTACCAGGGTGGTTTTCAGCAATCAACTTTCTGGTCGGGTCTTCCAAGACCCAATTGATCTATTGGGAAGATCGATCTGACAGTGGAAAATTTGCCATCATCAGGGAAGACTAGGGCTGAGATAAGAACCCAAACTGTCACATGTTTATTGAAAATAAGAGAGAGATTTTCAAGGCACAAACAGAAGTTGGGCAGTTGGGCCTAGATCCTCAAAGATTAGACTCTGTGAGCTCCACTGACATCCAGTTCCTGTACTGAGTTCTTGGTCTCTATTACTACTTGTAAGTAAATTAAATGCCAACAGAAATATCTAGCTGTGGAAAATTTAGGACCAGAGAGTGTAAATGTGCATAACAACATTGAAATCAATGCAGTTATTCCAAATCACATAAGGTGAGTACATTTTGTGTTGCATCTATTTCCTTGCCTCATAGCTACAATATACAGTTCTTTCTCAATTTCCCAGACCCCGATTCCCTAGACTTTGGATGATTCAGACGAATCTTCTGAAGTCTGGAGCCCTGGCTGTGCCGCTCCGGCAGCCAGGGAAAGGGTCCCTAACCGCCCCCCCTTCTCGCTTCCGGGAAGGGGGGGGGCAGGGCCCGGAGGCTGCTGCTGTGCCCGCCTGGCTTCACCGCAGCGGGCGGAGCAGCCGGACAGCTGACCCCCAGCCAGTCTTGCCTCCCCAGGGGAGGAGGGGGCCGGCGCTGAGCTCCGGCGCACGGGATCGGGGTGCTGGAACGGCCCGCCCCGCATCCAAAGAGTTTGGGCCGTTTTGCCCTTGGCCCTCCCTCCAGGCCATGAGCAGGCCCATTGGACGGAGGAGGCGGGGGCGAAGCAGCTCAAACTCTTTGGGCAAGGGGCAGGCTACTTCAGTGCCCCAACGCCACGCGCCGGAGCTCAGCGCTGGCCCACTCCTCCCCTGGAGAGGCAAGGCTGGCTGGGGGTCGGCTGGCTGGCTGCTCCGCCCGCTGCAGTGAGGCCGGGTGGGCACAGCAGCCTCCAGCCCCCACCCCCTTCACTTCCCGGAAGCGAGAAGGAGGGGCGGTTAGGGACCCATTCCCTGGCTGCTGGAGAACACTGTCCAGTGGCCAAGGAAGGGGGCCCTAACCACCCACCTTCCAGCTCCTGGCGGGGGACAGGGGCTGGAGGCTGCTCCACCTGCCTGCCCACCCGACCTCACCGCGGTGGGCAGAACAGCTGGACAGCCAACCTCCAGCCAGCCGCACCTCCCTGGAGGAGGAGGGGGCTGGCGCTGAGTTGGAGGGGAGGGTGCTTTCAATTTTCTGGATATTTGGAAAATTCGGATGCCTCCTCCCCCCATAGTCTGTAAAATCGGGGAAGAACTGTATATACGTTTCTCCAGATCTCCTTTTTTTTAATGGGCAGATGCTTGATGTTACCACATACAACATGGATTTGTCTTCAGATGTTACAGCAGACGGAAAGCTTACATGTGATTGTGGGAAAGCAGGGACAATACTGGGTGGTTTTCAGTCAATGGAGCACTGCCAGTTTGTATCAGCTGAAGATCTGGTCTAATGTCTCTGCCATGAGCAGAAATTTTGCAACAGAGAGGAAACTGAATCAAAAGTGTTCTTATATCAATACACTAGAAGTTGAACATAAAGCTACTCCATTTTCTAAAATGAACCTAGTGATAAAATTCATTTTAAACTTTTGACAACAGCCAGCCTGCAGATTGCTTACCAGGAGTGTAACCCCAGGGTTCATAGTATGACGGAAACACCCCCAAATGACAGCCTCTGACAAAATCTTCATAGTCCATGGGTAATAACGGACTTGTGGAAGATAGGAATTCTGGGTGTAATATTACCTAGATATTTAAAACTTACGTTAGAGCCAAAAGAAAAGTAAAATCAATATTTTTTTTAATTATACAAGAGATCAAGCAGTTAGCATCTTCATCCCTAGCCTAAAACTAGGGATCCGGATATTGCCTTCTATGTCCCTCCTTAATGTTATTTGGGCATAGCCTAATTCAATGACTTTAATAATTTCTGATACCTTCATTTGTTTTTCTCCACTCCTGTATACAGAGTACTATTTCTTTTATAATCTCCTCATATAAACCTACTGTTAAATATTGTTCATAATCAAAAACTATTATTCAGGTGGGTCCTCAGTGACATCATCCCTTGATTTTTAATAAGCAAAACAAAAGAACTGAGCTTTGGATTAGGGTATGGCATTTAGCCGCAGCCCACAGCGGGCTGTAGTATCTAGACGGACAATCAGTAGGTGATGGTATCTGTGAAAAGTGGCTGGGTTTTGCTATTCAAAGGAGTGTAGGATATTTTATTTTATTTCTCACATCTCTACTAAGAATAATCACACTTACTACAATACTAACTAATTAGGCTGAGTTAGCTCACTGAAATTACATTTGGAAAAAAGAAAAAACATGCTGAATGAGAGATTGTACCTTAACTCTGTCTGTGCGGTTATTGAAGAGTCCGATGCGCCGGATGGTATTGAGGATTGGGTCATTGCAATCATCCATCATGTTGTGGGTTGTCACTGGAGGCAGAGACTGTCGCTACATCACAGTAAAGATAGACTTTGATCAAAGGAATAAAAAACTACTGGCAAAGAGTCTACTGACATGGAATCAAAGTGTATGTCTACACTGCCAGGGCTGCATCAGGCTCTACAGATCAATGCATCAGGATCAACTGAGTGGGCAGTGGAGACCTGCAAAATTGATCTCAGAAGAGCTTTCTGGCCAACACAGTAAATCCAGCCACCCCCACCCCCACCCCCTTCCTGAAAAGATTAAAGCTGCATCGACCAAAAGACATTTCCTGTCAACACAAAACAGGGAAGACACTGCAGTAAGGGAACGTTATTAAGTTGAAATACACGGTCTGTGTATTTCTCGTTGATGCCGCCAGCAGTGTAGACTAGGTCATAGGGTGAAATCCTGGTTTCGCTGAAGTTTTTCCATTAACATAACTAGTACTAGGGTTTCACCCTTTAAGTTTAAAGCCAGAAAGAATCACTGTGATAATTTAGCCTAACCTCCAGCATCACACAGTGCCATAGAATTTTACCTAGTAATTCTTGTATCTAGCCCAATAACTTCTGTTTGTAATAGACAGTATCTTTTACAAAGACATAATGTTTTGATTTAAACATTTTACGTGATTGAGAATCACCCACATCCCTTGATAAAGTGACTTAATGGTTAATTACCCCTACTGTTAACAATGGAAGAGTCCAGTAATCAAGAAGGGATGAAAACTAAAACAAGGACTGAGATGTAGTAGGATACGGAATTGTGAAGATTTTGGATTTATTATTAAAGAAGAGAACCAAGGAGTCCAGGGATATGTATCAGGTGATAGGAGTGCTCTTGCACATCCAAAAGCAGCTAAGACGGTTTGACAATAATTCTTAAAAGAAACACTGATGGCATGTCTACACTGCCATGGCAGCAAGTATCAATGCAGCCTGTGTAGACCCACTCAGTGGATGGGAGAGCACTCTCCAATCGATCCAGTTAGCCCACCTCCCCCACAGGTGGAAAGCAGTGCCTACAAGACAGCATCTCCTTTTGACTCAGTGCCATGAAGACACCGTGATATGGTAATGTAAGTACAGCAAAAGGAAATACACAAACTATATTATGTAGTTTGTGTATCTCCCATCCACCACCACTGGTAGTATAGACCAGCTCTGAGAGAGAATGGAAAAGCAGCGGGCTGAGTTTAAACATGTTAGTTGACTATATGAGAAATGCACATGATGGAAAAAGATTCTCCAATTCATACATATCCCTGTTCACTATACATGAATATGGTTATCTTTTCCATCCAATAACTGTGCGAGTAATGACTTTATATCTGACCTGAGTGGAAAAGATGGCTCTTTTCATAATGGTTATGTCATCCCGGTCAAGGATCTTGTTCAGATCTGGAATTTCTCCTCTGCAAAGGCAATATAGACAGGCTGTTTCACCAAATGACTTGTTATAAGCATTTTCAGATATTATGATTAACAGTTTGCATTGAAGTTATGCAAAGAAGACAAAGAAACTGCAAATAGGAGTGATCCAAAATCCACTGAAGTCAATAGGCATCTCTCCAGCTTTTCAATAGGTTTTGAATTAGACACTCAGTCTTTTCCCTATTTTCTCTATATTCTACCCACATGACTATCTTGTTCTTTTTCTCTCCCATTGCTTTGCTGCAATTCCACTTAAGACATATTTAGAATATTTGAAAAGAAAGCGAGCCATAAATCCTGTCATAAACTTTGGGGGGGGGGGTGTCAAATATTTTTATAGATAAAAAAATGAATCAGTTTTATAGCTGAATCCAAATGGGACTAAAAAGTGTAAAATAATTGTTTTTCTTTTTCATCTACATTTCATTTTTGTTGATTTTTCCAGCCAACTCTTTTGTACTTGGGATCATACGGATCTTCCAACTCAAGCTAACTTGCCTTTGAAATCAATGAGAGTATGACCTGATTAATAAAGAAGGGCAGACACTTTCTTCTTTACAATAACCAAAGTTTCATATAGTTGAGTTCTGTTCTATTGTATCTGCCTTGGGTACTTTTATGACCCCATTACCATAGTAACCCACAATTCTTAATGTATTTATCCTCACAAAATTGCTCTGAGGTGGGGAAATATGACTCTCTCCACAGATGAAGAACTGGGAAAACAGATGAAGGATCACTTTTTACAAAGTACCTAAGTGACTTAGGAGCCTACCTTCCATTGATTCTCAATGAAGTTTAGGCTCTTAAATGGTTAAGTCACCTTTGAACATGGGACTTAGGTTTCCAAGCCACTTTTGTAGCTGTTCCCCTAAATTACTTATCCAAGCTCATGCGGCAAGTCTATAGTGGAGCAGGAATTTGAACATGTGTCTCCTAAATTCCTAATTTCACCTTTCATTCCTAATTCTTTTCTTATGTCCATAATATACACATATAAGCAACATAGGTGATACAGCTGGCACCGTGGCTCTGCAATATAAACACAAAGTGCCCCAAATACTCACTTCAATAGTGCATCGTAGAGTTTCTTTCCAAATTTTTCCTTTACAGATTGTGCAGTATCCCTAGTAAATAAATAAATATTATAAAAGGGGGGCATGGAATAAGTTGCCTAGGCAGCTTGTGGAATCTCCATCATTGGAAGTGTTTAAGAGTAGGTTAGGCAAACACCTGTCAGGGACAGTTTAAGAGGGTAGTTGGTCCTGCCATGAGTGCAGGGGACTGGATTTGATGACCTCTCATGGTCCCTTCCAGTTTCTATGATTCTATTTCAGCAGCTAGACCAGAACACACTGGTGCTCTCACTTATACTGGGGACTGAGGATTAAAAGAGGCAGAAATGGATCTGCAGCATCTTCCCTGCAGCACAGCTGAGTATTTGACCCACAGATTTTGCCCGTGGCCAAAGATGATGGCAGTGGTAAAACCAGGACTAGAAATTGGTAGTGCTTGCGCCCTAATCCCTTGCACTGACAAATAAACCACACTAATGTCTCTGATAAGAAAACCAGGACTAAAATATCTTGGGTAGAAAAAGCAGTGAAAGGGAGCACTCTTCCAGGTTGAGAGGTTCCAAATTTAACCTAACCTGAGGGGAAAAGAAAGAGAGAAGAAATAAGTTTGTTTCAAAATTCCCATCTGTAAGCACCATCAAAAAAAAAGAGACAGGACAAACTGTAAATAAGATGTTCCTCCTGATAAAATGATTTGAAAACTACATAAACCCTTGACAAACCTGGTATAAGCTTCAAATTAATAACAAAACTTGCACCAAACAACTCATACCTCATTTTACATTCTGTTGTTGCCCTTTTGCACACCAGTTAAAAAGCTCATGTAAGTACACATTGCAGATAGCATATTGAGCCACTAGATGCCAATAGGCATGAACATAAAGTCCAATTAAACTGCATCACACTCAAAAAGCAAATACAGATTAAAAAAGTCATAAAACACTTGACTGAGGCTTTCCCACCTTTTCACTTTTTGAGCATTAGCAATGAGTCTGAGACAAAAATTCATACTGGAACGCCCTGAATCTTGGAAAAATTGGATTCCATCCATCTCCCAGCTGTCTATACCTTCTGAATTACAACGGATAATGCATCCAGCAACGTATATTGTAAAAAACAAGGAAATCAGCAGATACATCATTCATTCTGTTACTCACTTCCTCCTGTCAGTCCCAACTACCTGCCTTCCACCAGCTACACATCTCCACCCTCCCTCTGAACAACCATTGGTTACCTCAAAACCCCTTCTATCTGTAATGGTCTTGACTGAGGTTTTAAAAGGTGTTCATGGGAGTTGGGTGCATAGTTGCCCTTTGTTGGCTTTGAAAATGTCCCCTAGATGTTTGTGCGCTCTGATGAGTATGGTGCACTGGAAGGTAACTCTAAAACACTAGCAACACCTCAGAAGCTTTAAGGCAAAGTTCCTTCCCAAACATGGAATGTGTGACAGACAGCTTGCTGCTTACAGCTGGGCAATTTTTCTGGCGGGGTGAGAAGAAGGGGGGGACAATTTTTGGGTCACTGAAACGATTCATGAATTTGGATCAAATTCAACAAATAATTTCCACTCAAAACAATTTTGGATTTTTCTTTTTTTAAGTCAGAACTGTTCGGCTGGCCTTTTCAGAAGTAAGTGTTTTGACTTTTTGTTTTGAAATGACATTTGTTAGAAAATGAAGTTAGAACCAAACTGACCTTACTTTTTACAGGTTTTCTTTGGTTCAATCACTGAACTGAATAACTGATGATTTGCTCAACTCTACTGCTTATCTGTTGATTCAAATTAGATACAAGCATTTTAGGTCACTAAAAGTTATGTGTTAGATGCAAGTTTGCTGAGGTTGAGGTACGAAAGCCTTAAGGACCACTGGAGTGTGTTTTTGACAGTACTGTAGGCAGTATGGAAGTAGAAAGCAATACACATTTCTTTCGTCGTAACTTATTTCCCAGCTTTTAAAATTATGGATGAGGTATACTAGATTGGCACCTTAACTAATAGTTCCAGAGAAGTATCTGTGTTAGTCTACAGCAAAAACAACAAAAGTTCTGTGGCACTTTAAAGACTAACACATTTCCTCAGGCAGAAGCTTTCATGGACTGCAACCCACTTCGGATACATCTGCTGAAGTCGGTTGCAGTCCATGAAAGCTTCTGCCTCACAAAATGTGTTAATCTTTAAGTTGCCACAAGACTCTCATTGTTTTAACGGATTGTGAACAGTTTTTGTGTGCTATTAATATAGTTAGGGTGGTTTTGACAAATTACATTGTGCATAGTTGCATATATGCTCTGTATTGGTATGTTTAAACTGGTGCTTGTCTCTGCTGGTGTTATTTACACTGCGTTACCTATACCAGTGCAAATGCTTTCATGGGCTCCAGCCCACATCATCAGATGCACCAGTGCAACACCAGTGTGATGCTGTCTGGACTAGGGGTGACCATTTATGGTATTACTAATACCAATATTACAGAATTGCAATAGAAATCATATAGAATATGCCCTGAAAGTACCAACAGAAAATTCAGGATTTGCTAAGATTGTGAGGCATGTGTATATGTATGTAACAGTTTTGTATTACGAGTCTAAATATATAGGGTATATTTGTATTTCACACTAGTGCTGTGTTTCTGGGTGTCTCCCCAGACAGGAGGGCAGCAGCACTAAGCTTGCTTACTGGCCTATCAAGAAAACTCAAATGTACAATAAATCCAGGGGCTGCACCTTATGAGTCACCAGGACATGTAAGAAGAGGCCTATGGACAGGTGACTCAGACTTTTCTATGCCATGTGCTGTTTGGCTGTGTCTGAGACAAAGGAAGAACAGGCCTCATGACAGAAACTACATAATGCAGCTGTACCATCTCCATCTCATCTTCATTCCTGCTTCCTATCTACCTCAGAATTGACTGTGCCAGGGGTCTCAAACTCAAATCACCATGAGGGCCACATGAGGACTAGTATGTTGGCCCAAGGGCCACACCACTGAAACCTTTTCATACAACGATATTTCAAATATTGGTAAAAATAGTGTCGTTGCAGGTTGCAGGAAATAGCTTTAGGGGCCGCATGTTTGAGACCCCTGGACTATTCTATGCCTGAAGCAATGAGACAAAGGACTGAGTCACATCCCGCTCCTGGATGTACTCCCAAGTAACTGTACAAACTGCAAACTCCAAAATTCTACTGAGGATCTGATAGAAACAAACTTTGAAGTCCCTTGCATGTATCTGATTTCTTTGTCCATTTAACATCTCTCTTTCTTTCCTTTTATAAAAGGAAAGAAAGAAACAAGAAGAGAGATGTTTTAATTGCTAAAGGATTGATTGGCAGTGTGGTATGCTGGGTAAAAGCCAAACTTATATTGGTCTGTTAATGTGGCTGACCCTTTGGGGGCCAAGAAACCATTTTAGTAAAGGGAATAGAGTTTAAATATCTTATATGTTTACTGAGCCCAGTTGCTGATTGGGAGCTAGAGACTGAAATGCAATAAATGGAGCTGCTGTGTGTTTCTTGTTGTAGCTTCTTGATAACCAGTGTGAGGGATCAGAAGCACTGTTTGTGACTGACCGGGGTTTCAGTGTTACTCGCCCGTTCTGGGAGAATCTGCTCTCCTTTTGCAGCCAGCCCTGGCCTTGGCATTTTCAGGTGGTCTGCCCTAGACACAGATGGTTCATAGCCAGTGTGTAGATTCATAGATTCCATGGCCATAAGGAACCACTGAGATCGTCTAGTGTGACTTGCTGTACAGCACAAGCTATAGAACTTCCCAAAAATAATTCCTACAGTGGACTCTTTAGAAAAACATCCAATCTTTAATTTAAAAATGGTCAGTGCTGGAGAATCCCTCCTGACCAAGTAACTTAACTAAGTAACCTGCCAAGTAAATTAATTACTCTCACCATTAAAAACCTACATCTTATTTCCAGTCTAAATTAGTCTATCGTCAGCTGCTAGCCATTGGATCATGTTAGATCTTTCTCTGCTGAAATGGACTGAAGAGTCCATTATTAAACATTTGCTCACCATGTTGATACTTACAGACTGTAATCAAGTCATCCCTAATTGTCTCTTAACCAACATAGATGTACTGTACCAGCTTTAACCAAGGAAAGCTGTATTGGTGCAAGCCTTGTATTATGCCAAAGCTATGTGTCTGCTGTTGGGATTTGCATCAGTGTAGCTACATCAGTACAGATATGCTCAGTATAGACCAACTTGGTATCAGGTTGCCCATGATTGCTGTGAGGACCTTTAACTGAATATATAAAATGTATGTTGTTGGTAACCATTCAAAATTATACCATCTTTAGAACACAACATAGAGTTTATGTCTGGTTACTGAGTTTAGTGTGCTAGGTTGTGTTGATGGCCTATGATAGACAGGACATCAGAACAGAGGATCTGGTGAGCTCTTCTGGCTTTAAACTCTGTCTTTGTGAAGTTACAACCTAATGTCCACAGTCATGATTATGTTTATGGCAGGAGGTGAAATGACGTGTTTTCCCTACCTCATTTATTTTTACTATCACCCATTGTTACTGATGTTCTATTTTTCATGTATATTAATCAAATCTTCTTAAGAATGAACACTATTAAAAATGTAAAAGTGGAATAGGGCCACAGAAGCCATGTGGAAGAGTGGGAAGGGCATAAAGCCAGAGATGCTGCCATTAGATATTGGGACCAAAGATGTAGAAAGGAAAGCTGTGCCCATCTAAACAGCAGGGACCAGAGATTCAGCAGAAAGCTCTCCTGACTGACACTCTTCTCCAGCTTCAATGTCAACATCTCTGTTTTCCTCACACATTTTCTCTAGCTATGTCCATTCCATCCCTTATCCAAGCCCCTCTCTTCAGTCAGAGGTCTTGATGCTCCCTACTCAGAGTCCCTGTTAGCATGACTTCCTCTAGTCCATCAAACTGCGAAGACCTTCCAGCAAGCCATGGAGGGTTCACCAGAAGTGATAGGTCTACTCCTGGGTTGACTCAATTTGTGTGTGCATATGATCCCCCACAGCCCAGCTGCACTTTCTTAAGTGTTGTAGCCCTGAGCTGTCTGGAGAGTATGAAGTTTGGGAGTCATTGTGAGAAAAGGCAAGCGAGTAAGTCTGTCAGGAAATGTTTCAAAAGGGCAGCTTTTATCAGTTTTTCTTTCCCAAAGTTAATAAATTTAAAAAAATAACGACACAGAAAAGTCAATGGCTTCCTGAGGAGTTACTATGCTAAATTTGGAAACCAAATTAAATTGTTAAAGAGCAAAAAAAGAGGGATTTCAATTTTGATTTAAATGTGAATTTCAGTGTAGCCTTAAACATGGAGTCTCTTCCCCCCCACTTCCCCATCACTAAGCTGAGGCAAATCTATAGGACTGATTGCCAGGCCTAATGTTCAGAAAAGTCTTGGTCTAGATGTGAAAGTTGTTATTTACTACATCCACGTAATGAGCTGTGCCAAAACCCTAAATACTGCAGAATGCTGGATTTTGATCTGAACTTTGCAGCATGGACCCATTTTAAATGAATATTTGAGATGAACTGAGAGAAAATATATGGAGCGGTGTGAGGAAAACTAAATAAGGTGCCACCTGGGTTCATGCCACAAGCTACCTCTGAAACTAATTCAAATAGGATAGGCTGCTTATTTCACTGTACAGGAAGATGAGGCTTTATATCCCAGATCAGCCACCTTCTATCCCCTGATTACTGCCAACCTCTTTTGGCACTTAATCTCCACTGCATCCATGATATTACCAGCTGGTGTTATGATATAATACTGGTGGCAAGTCCTTTTATCCTGCAGTTTAGGATGATGAGTACTACAATACAGCATATGATTGCTCTAAAGTTGTTCACAGTGCAAGAGTAGCTGTGAGCAGTGTTCCACACATTCTGATTTAGCAAGACTTGAGAACAATGTACCCTAGATAGTTTTAAGTTGCTGAGCTGATGGAGACTTGTTCAGTTTGTCCTTGCTTGCACTCAGTAACAACATACTGTAGCTCTATCAGTTTCTTCTGTTCCCCCACCAGTCAAGCCTCATTGTCTTCAATTGGTATGTTTCTCTTTATTTAAACTTTCCTTTTTTTTTTTTTTTAGATGAGAAGAAGAGCTCAAAAAGCTTATTGCAAACATGGCTGCTTCTCACAGTGCACAAAGTCCCTATATCTGGACTTGTGAAAAATCTTGGCCTCACTGAAGTCAATGGCCAAACTCCCATTGACTTTAATGGGGTCAGGATTTCACTCCTATAGTATATCTGGTCGCATGACTGGTGCTTTGGGCAAGCAATTCTTGTGAAAAACTATGGGTACAACTTTCAGTTGGTTACATGTATTCCAGGAAGATTTATGTATTCTGTTCATTTTGTTCATACACTTAGTATTAAAAGCACTGCTGGAGATTGGTCCAAAGTGAGTATGAGGATCAGACAGATGACTCAGGGCTTGATTCTCCATTGCCCTGTGTTGTCATTTACACCTGTGTCAAGTGAGTGTAAAAGATTAACCTTCTGGACTGGAATGTTAGTGTATAATATTCCCTTTCCATGGGGTACAGATGGTGACGAGGGCAAAGCTATTGAAAATCAGGTTCCTTGTTAATAAACTAGAAAAAAGAAGGGGAAATACTAGCCCTAATTTATTATCCTTATTTCCCTCCTCTGGTAAGTAGGAAAAGTAATGAACCTTATACTCCACTGAAGCCATTCACTCATCGCTTCAATTCAAGAGCCACAATGAGAATAGTGATTACCATAGCTGCTTTCGTACTGCCTGGCCCTTCAGTGTTTCCACATTGAAATTGTTCGTCTTTGCTGGCATGATGAAGAACACTACAACTGTAATATCACTTCTGTGAACCTACAGAGAGAAAAGAGGGCAAGATGTGCAGTATGAACAAGAAATCATAATGCAGAAATGAACAGAGATTCCAGAGGATATAAAATCCTTGCCCATGTTGGTCCAGACAAGCTTTCAAACAGGTGATCAGCAGAACCCACCACATTTTACCTAGGTGTTCAAGCAGACCCTGCCTTCAGTGGGGCTCTGTGCAGGTCAAGTGAAAGAGCCTGAACAAACATAGCTCTCTGAAGAATTAGAGAGAAAAGGGGCTGCCAGGAAAGTCAAATAAATTATTGAAGATCTACAATATTATCATTACCCCTGCATCTTTTGAAGTCTTTGAGTAAAAGTAAAAGCCAAACTTGCAAAGATAAAAATCATACATGGTATTTAAAACCATAATGTTGATATGTTACTGTGATAACAGCTAAGAGGATTTAAATGGAAAGACTTTTTAAAAATCAAATGCAGCTGTTAATCATTTGTTCTGTTTCTTTACACTTTGGGTTTTGATCAAGGAAATATGACTGATGTATTTTTAGTTTCTGGGCCAGACTACCTTATCCAATACAGACCTTTCACATCACTTTGTTGGTGAAGAGGGGAGGAGAACTGGCAGGGTATTCTAACTGCAATTCTTCTGACATGGGTGTACAACCAGCAGGCAAGAAGCCTGTATAATTTTCTCCTACTCCACCTTGACCCTAGCCCTGTCATAAAGGACCATGTTGAGGAGGTGGGGGGTATTTCCGAGGCTCCGGTGAAATAGATAGAATTGAAGACATTTTTTAAAAATGTGTAAGTATCTCTATTAACACTAGGAGTTGTCAACGTGTTTCATTAAATTGTGACACTCCTACATTATGAGCCTAAACTATTTGACAGCTCCTGTTATGGAATTGCTTGCACCTTTTAGAAAACTTTGGAAGACATTAAGAAAGATGTGTCTTAGAAAAGGACATGAAGCACAACTTGGAATCCAAGCATCTTGGACTTCAGGAAAGTTTGCTTCTGTAGTCTTAAGATCCATTCCCAGATGTATGTCCCTTATCACTATAATGGCCTAGAATGGTTTCTCTTGGTGCAGCTGAGGAGGCTCTCTTCCATTAGCCCTATCCATTGGCCACTTGAGATGAGCTAGGTTACTGCAACGCAGGAGGGTTGCTCCAGTGGCTGATAATTGCTGCAGCACCATATACCACTGGCTCTTTTCCCTGACCGGCAGAGTCCTTCCTATCTAACTCTGTATCAGAGGGTCTGGGACAGCAATTTGTATAAAACAAGCCAGCTTTATGCCAGCTGTGGATTCTCCCATGCTGGGGGAATGCCTCATCAACCCTCTTTAGGGCAAATACAAGGTACCTTTGTGCCACACGCTTAGCAGTTGGCAAAGAGCTATCCCAATGTACAGTTTATCATCAACATTTCAAATTGGCTTTCAAACCATAAGCAAAAGGGTTCTGTAAAATATCTATAGATATTTTCTTCAGATGCCATATATTTTTAGAGACCAGACACTCTACTGGGCATCCGTTTGAGAAGCCTGTGAAGGGAAGACCTCCTACAGTCGCAAATAGCACAGCTAGTTTGCTGTTCCCAATTGGATTACCCTCAGCCATAATTGCTGACCGGATATTCTCTATGATGCTTGTCGGCAGCTTTTTTGGTTAATGTCATTGTTAATTAGATACAGTAATTGAATGGTGCAATGCATCACCTAAGCAATTCTTTCTCCTCTTCATTACACAAGACGTGAGATGTAAAACACTATTAGTTAATGTTAGCTGCACGGATGCCACCAACACAGGGCTAGGATAGTGCCTTTAATCACTAGTAAAAAAGTGACCTGTTGTATGGTGGATAGATCAAGTATTTCCTATCAGTCCATTGATTTCAATGGGATAAGAACACAGGATTGGAAGGGACCTCCTGGGTCAATGAGTCCAGCCCCTGCAATCACAGAAACCCTGTCATATATTAACGGAGACGGCAGTAGAGCAGTTGTAATGGGAGATCAGCACAGACTGTAAGAACTGTAGAGCTCGGTACCACTACCATTTGCAAATATGTGAAAAATCTCTTTGACCCAATTTTTCCATGCACATTATATATTTATCTTTATATCTATATTTGTATATATTAAGAGCAGGTGTGGAGGAGAGGGGCAGTGCAGATGCTGTCCAATATTTTGAAAAGTGCCTAGTGCTTATGAATAATAAGAAAGGAGTCCTGGGCACTTAAAGTCTAACAAATTTATTTACCACATAAGCTCATGTGATAAATAAATTTGTCAGTCTTTAAGAGCCACAGGACTCCTTGCTTATTTTGCTGAACTAGACTAACATGGCTACCCCTTTGGAACTAGTGCTTATGAAGACTTCACAGTTTGGTCCCAAAACTGAAACATCTCAAAGGTACCTGATTTTCAATGGATGAGTTCCCAGAACTTTCTATCATTAGATCTTGAGTGCTTTACAAAGGAGGGTGGTATCATTATCCCTATTTTACAGATGGGAAAACTGAGGCACATAGAAATGACATGATTTATGTAAGTACACAACAGCAAGTCAGTGACAAAGCTAGGAATAGAACTCATGTTTCCTGAGTCTTGTGTGAGTGCTCCATCCACCAGGCCATCTTGCCTAATCCTACTGCTTGGCCCCCTTGAAGGTTTCTTAGTTGAACAACTGAAACATTCAAAATCATGATGACAAGTTCCAATGGGGTAACCATGATAGTCTTGTTCAGCAAAAGAGTCCTGTGGCACTTGTAAAGATTAACAAACTTATTTATCGCACAACCTTTTCTTCAAAGTGTCTGACAAAGTGGGATATTCTCCCATGAAAGCTTTAAAAGTGCCACAGGACTCAAAATCATGACACAGCTTTGAAAATCAGGGCTCCAGACCTTCCTTAGTTTTGCATATTTCCACGTTGTTTTATACCAGCCTAAGTTCATTGGCTTCCATAGTGTAATTCTTTACACCAGTGCAAATGAAAGGCAACTCAGCAGTCTAGTTTTCACATATTTCTACATGATGTAATTTATGTTATTTAATCTGGGGTCATTGGAGGTACATGACAAAGGCAATATTGCCAACCTCAGGTGTTCAGAAATCATGGTCAGCCTCTCCACCCCCATCATGTGCCTACTTTAAAAAAAGCCTTTAAAACTACATTTTGAGGTTTATTTATATGCCTTCTGGTGTTTGAACCTTTAAGGTGCATGCTTGATTTATAGTCTCAGGCTCTCTCTGGAATCATGAAGGCCATAAAACTACTTTTAAAAAGTGAAAAACAAGGTTCTCCTGTGATCCCATGATTCCAGGAGCCCCTACTTTAAGAAAAACATGAAATATCACAAGACTCATGATAAATTTAAAAGAGTTGGCAACAGTGAAAAGGAGTCAGATGGTAAGCACACTTTCCAATATTTCTGTGTGCCAAAGGAACACAAAAATGAAAATTTGGTGGATATTAAGGGCTAGTCACTGAATTGCTACTAAATACACTGTATATAGAACACAGGGGAGCACTGCAGGTGCGCAGTGGCAGGAGCGAAGCAGCAGAAACACTTTACAATAGGCAAAAATAATAGTTCTACTCTCCCATGAAGTCACTGTATGGTGACAGTAATGTCTACTTTGTGAGCCTGTCCTTCTAGTTCTCAGAAAGGATCAGTTTAAAAGACAATTACGTCTTCTGTTTTTGACAGTCTTCTGTACCTGGGGTTTAATGGAAATTTCTTTACAATCTAAATTTTAGAATCCCAGAGGTAAGGAAATGGATTCAATTCCCAGGGGGTTGGGCTCGATGATCTCACGAGGTCCCTTCCAGCCCTATGATTTGATTTGATTTGATTTGATCTGAAAGTTCTCCTTGAACTGGGGTAGGGACCCACATTTTCCAGCTGTAGTGAGACAAATCTACAAAGCCTCCACTGGCCTTTTGACAATAGCAGAGTTTCAATACAAGGGAAAGTCTTTGAGAAGTAAATTAAACTTTCCCCCACACAGAGCCTCATGAGTTGGGGATGTAAACTGCAAACCAGATAAAATTCATTCCCCAATTTGCAGAAAGGAATAAGGACAGGAAGGACAATCTCTGCCCCCTTGAACTCCTTGTGCATGACTTGGTGGTTACTGGACCCAGATAAGATCTTGTGAGCTGTTACAACAGCCTTTCCACACCAGTCTATTGGGAGCAAGTGAAGAGGGCCACAGTGAAGAGAGGGTATTGACGTTTGCCTATGCAATCTTCTCCATTGTTCCCTGTCACTTCAACACAGGGCTTTAATGGTGTGGGAATTCTTGGTACCCAACCTCCACATCCACCTGAGTGAATGTCCCAATGACAGACCTGAGAGAGAGAGAGAGAGAGAGAGTGTGTGTGTGTGTACACTATCAGCTGCATTGCTATTTGCATACTATCTGCATCCACATTATTGTCTGTCAAAAGGAAAACAATAAATGTAATTTGTGTGTTTCCTGATCCATCAGACAGTGACCAAACAGCAAGCATCCTGAGAATTATGGCAGGGTGGCTTCATAGCTAGACAGAGAGTGCACAAAGGATCGATGCTGGTCTTGCTCCCATTCACTGGTGTAGGAGGTATTGTGGGGGCAGGTCAAGATAACAAGGAAGTATGGCATTCTTGTTTTTCCTTGATTCCCGGGGCCATGGGAAATAGAGGTCAATTTACAGCAACCCTAAGGCTGAGCTGAATTTAAACTGAGCCAAGCAGAACTCAGACTGTCCCATGATATTTGAAGCTACCTTTGCCTCTTTCTGCTCAAGCACAGGAATGGCAGTCCTAAGAAATTGGTATTTAATGAGCAAAACTCCAAGTCCCCTGAGTAATCATCATCAGAAGGAGCTGGGCAGGATTCAACTAGTGGCAGCCTTTAGTTGGGCAAATTAGGGACAAAATTGACAGGGAAGTCTCAATTGACAGAAAAGTCTATTAAGGAATCAAGAAAGCCGTCATATTGCTATGGGACCGCTGACTTTATAATAAATAAAAGCATGGTGCGAAAATTCTCATATTTGACCTGCACACTTGGGTGAATTTCATCCTGATAGCATTGTGTGTATAGGATTACCTCCTATCTTCATTCCCAAATGCTTTCTTACCCTCAGCAGGAAATTTAATCTGGATAAGGCCTCTAGCAACATATCAGCTCCTTTGTTTGAATATTCATATCTCCCAGCAATGAAGAAAAACAAGGTCCTTTCAAGGTTGAAGTCAAGATGGCTGAAATCAAGCAAACAAACACAAAGTGGTTCAGTATCTGATCAAACAAAGCAGAGAGCAACTCTCTAATCAGTAAAGGTCACTGACACATAGCAGCTATCTTTCTGTCCCATGAGCACCGAAAAGTTAAGGATTCCCTCTAATATTTTGTATTAGAGAGCTCTGTGGGTACATCTACACTGGAGCCTTAGGTCAGCTTAAGAAACAGAACCCCACAGCTACACTGGACTTTTATTAGGTCGACTTAAGCTCTTCATTAAGTCGGCTTAATAACACCATATTTTAAGGTTGACTCAATACTTAAGTCGACCTTTATTAAGTCAACTTAAGCCAATGTAGATGGGGAATAGCCCTTAAGTCGAATTAACTGGCCGCCAGGCCCCCTCCCAGAGTTCCTGGCCACCTGGAAGGGTTGACCTTGCATCTGCCAGTGTGGATGCAGGCATTTGACAGGAGTTTTCAGTGTGGGTGCTCTAAGTTGACTTAACAAGATCGACCTCAAATCGACTTAGGCCTATTCTATACTTGAGAGCTCTTCAGCAGCAGTTATCCTTGTGTAACTGGTGGTGATTTTGTAAGCTGCTGGCACACATCCAGGATAAGTTGACTGCAAATCGTTTGTGATCAGCTTTCCCCTACACCCCTGACCTACAGGACTTCCGTGGCCAACTTCCAGGAGCAGCGCAGTGATTTCTGACTCACTGTGAACTGCTTGTGTAAAAACTTTGCCACCATCAGTCTAGACATACCTTTAAAGTCAACCTTGTTAAGTCGACTTAACGGAGCCTCATCTTAGGTAAAGTAGCAAACGTACACCATCTTAGGTAAAGTAGCAAAAACTTCACTTTCTGCCCAGGGGTATTGCTGCCCCAGGGAATGACCAGGCCCCACCCCTGCCCACAGGCCCCACCCCCTGCCGGGGACAGTGCAGGGAGCAGCAGCCACGGCCACGGGGTCGCCCAAACTTTGAACGGGCAGAAGCGGGCGCCGCTGCTGTGGGCGGTGGGGCCCTGGATCCCGGGCCAAGAACAGGGCCGGGAGTGGCAGCTGTGGGCAGCTGGGCCCCAGATCTCCAGCCCGATCCGGCCAGAGACTGGGCAAGGTGGGGCCCTGCCAGGAGCTGGGGCACTGGTGCCAGCATTCGGGGCATGGGCCCCATGTGCCAGGCGCCAGCAACACCCCCGTTTCTGCCTAATCCTACAACGTGCTCAGCAAAGCCAGGAATGAAATCTAGGTGTAGTATCATATCTCCCAGTTAGTCACTTGAATCACTAAGTAACATTACACCTCAGATATGAAGTACTCTTTACAGTTTGTTTATTCTAGGTCTTGCTGTAGAAGGCCTGTACAACCAGATTCTAATTTTAAAAAGTAAAAGCATACCCATAGAAATGGCCTCGAACAAAGTCTTGGATCCTAGCCTTGTACATGGCATGCAAATTCTGAAACTCGTGCATTGCTGAAAATTTCTTAATATTCAAGCCATTTGGAGTAACAACATCTGGAAAAGCAAATAAAAAGGCAGATGTGTGTATCTTCAGAATTGGAGAAATCTTTAAGGAAAGAAACAAAATATGTAAAGATGTTCTTTTTGCTTGTGATCGGAAAATGGCATTCTTTAGCTCTACATCTTTTCATTGGTTTATGTCTATTAAAGCAGCAGACGACTATGGACAAAATTCTGATCTTAGTTACACTCACATAATTCCAATGTAACTCCACAATGTTCAGTAGAGTTACTCCAGATTTACCGCAGTGTAACCAAAGGTCTTTTGTTCATAGGGCCACTAGAGGAGTCTCCCTATTATCTGTAGCACTGAATTTGCTTTGAATCATTTTTCATGTGAAGAACTGTAACTGAATATGCTGTCTATGTGCATGAGCTGATGCTAGAATTTCAATGTTGCAAATGGAATGGTCTAGGAGGAAACCTGCCCACCTGGTTGTGGCTAAATGCCAGTTCTTAGTCCTCTGTATGTTACATGCCATTTCCTCCACATTTTCTCTGGTTTGTCTCTATGGATTGTGAGATCTTCAGGATGGGGACTACCTTTTATTAGATATTTGTTCATTGCATAGCACGAGAGGCCTTCAACCTAATAAGAGGTCTCTGGACACTATTGGAATACACAGAATAGAACACCTATTTTTTTAAAAAATGCACTACTTTTCAAAGTATTTTAGGTTTCTTCTGATAAAACTAAACAGTAGTAGTTTCTGTCAGAATGACTGTCAAGTTCCACTCCAGATGTGCCTGAATTCCAATGGTGAGTAAGTGTTCCATATCTACTGAATGTCCAACCTGTAAGTTACTTTGAGATTCTTTAGGTTGAGCTGCAGTATCGTAACTTGTGGTCCTTAACAGTATTCATTAAATGCAAATGATTTAATCCCATAATGAGCAGATCACCAAATAAATTTCAAGTAACTGAAGATCTTTGTTTAGCAGCAGACCTTTCCCTGGTAAATTCCTAGGTCTAGATTCTCCACTGTAACCAAGCAGAATCTGAACACATATAACAGGAAGCAGGCTGTGGCTTTCCAAGTCTGGCTGTTCAGGCCCAGGCATTACTTAGAGCTACTGAGCAAATGCTCTAACAGTACTCCACCCTAAATGACCCACAGAGGGTCAGTAGAACACAGAGTTCTGCTCCGCCTCCTTCCTGTACCCAAACCTGCCCTCTCTGTCCTTGGAGACGCCTCTGAGGCTGGGGGTGAAAGTATTAGCAGACGACGTAGCCTCTCCAGCTGTTCTGTGTAAATGGAGCTTTTCCAAAAACAAGGGAAATTCTCAGCTGGTTAATTCTGACCAGTTTCCATTCATTCTGTGCTGTCTTCGTGAACTAGAGCATCCAGTTTCTCTTTTTTGGTAAACATTTAATGGTAGAACCTATTAGTTTGAAAGTGTATTAGGGAAGTGCCCTTGGGTAGGGAGAATTTAGGTCGTTCCATTCAATGAATTAGGATTTTTGTTTTGTTTTATTTTTGTTGAACGAATGAATGAATGAATGAATGAACAGACTTCTCCTCTCATTATTCAACCATTTTCAAAATTGGTAATTATAGATCAAATTGTGAGTTTTTGGACACCTACATATATATGAAGGAAACTGGCACAATCACAAAATAGGATAATCCTTAGAGATGAACTTCAGTCACAGAATTCAGCATCTGAGTCATATTTTTTCCAGACTTGGATCTGTAATTTTAATTGAACACATTTGGAGCTATTGTCAGGACATGAAGTTTAGATCTACACTTGTATCTACATTTCCTTGAAGGATAGATCCAGACTTTCGGTTCAGACCCTTCTCTAATATCCATGAAGAAATGGTCTAATAAAATGATAGACAAGGAATAGATCAAACAGACTCAAAACTGTAATTTTCAACTAATGAGAATGCAATAGAACAACTTCTGCTCCATGAGTGAAATTTCTGAGGGTACATTCACATTTGAGGTTCATGTCTCTAGGGAATTTGGTATAATGTAAAGTCTTGATTGAATTTATAGCTTCTGAAATAAATTGGTAACATTAGCTGGAACTGACATAATTCCACCATTGTGTGAACTCCTATAGAGGACAGTCAATCCAGACAGTCTTGTATCCTCTACTTCCAATTCCAGGCCATTCTTGGTGCCAGTGCCAATCTCCTACATACATTTGTCTCTTATCAACTGCACCACTTAGGACATTCTCCATTTCCCAACCTATCCCCCAAGAGAATTAATGAAGTTTATAATGAAAATGGTGATGCAACTTTGTTACTGGGGGTAATAAACATTGCCATATACCACAATATCTACTAAGCAAGAGCCATAAAAGGCAATAAGAAGAGGTTCTTTAAATATATTAGAAGCTAGAGAAAGAGGAAAGGAAGTGTAGGTCCTCAAATTATCAGGGAAGGTGAGCTAAAAACCGATGACATCAAAAAGGCTGAGGTGTTTCATGCCTATTTTGCTTAAGTCTTCACTTACAAGGTTAATGGTGACCAGATGTGCAACACAATTAATATTAACAATGAGGGGGGAAAATTGTAAACAAAAAAAGTATTGGCAAAAATATTTGGATATGTTAGATGTACTCGGGTCAGCAGGGCCTGGTGAAATTCATGCTACAATATTTAAATAATTTGCTGAATTATCTGCTCAGATCTGTTAAAATGGAAACAAAAAGGACCTAAGCAATTATAAACTAGTCAGCCTAACTACAATACATGGAAAGACACTGTAATAAATCTTAAACCTTCAATTTGCAAGCACATATGGTATAAAATGGCTCTAAGTAATAGTTAGCATGAGTTTGACAAGAACAAATCATGCCAAACCAACCTAATTTTCTTCTTTGACAGGGTTACTGGCCTTAGGGCCATCCCTAGGGTGGTGCGGGGCCTGGAGCCAATCAGCCTGTGAGATGCTCACCGGCATCCCACCCACCCCCCACTTGGGGCAGCAGGGCAGGCTGGCCCAGAAGCCAATCCCTGTGCTCCCGTTCCTCACCTGAGCTGGCCGCTCTACCCTTGGGGGGGTGGGCAGATCAGCCTGAGGGCAGAGCAGAGGGACAGCACAGCCGTGGGGGTGGAAGCAGAGTGTGTCCTGCGCTGCCCTGCTCATAGCAAGACAGTGAGGGACCCACAGAACCACAGGGAAAGGGACAATTGCCCCTCTCACCCCCACCCCACAGGACAGCCCTGACTGGCCTAGTGAATGTGTGGTAAAGCAAGATAGATCTTAATTTTAGTAAGGTTTTTGACACAGTACATCATGACATTTGTATTAGTAAACTAGGGAAATGTAATCTAGATTGAATTACTATAAAGTGGGTTTGAAAGAGTAGCTATCAATGGTTTGCTGTCAAACTGAGAGGATGCATCTCAGGGGACATCATGTCACAGGGGCTTGCTACTATTCAATATTTTCATTAATGACTTACATAATGGAGTAGAGAGTATACTTATAAAATTTTCAGATGACACCACAATATGGAAGGGGAAGTTGTAAGCATTTTGGTGCACTGGATTAGAATTCAAAATGACCCTGATGAAGAACTGGCCTATTTAGCAAGAGGGAATGGCTTCCCTTGGAGACAGACTAGGAGGAAATCCCATCCGTCCCCTGCTGGGTGGAGCCAGAACACCTACACCTGCCCCATTGGAAGAAGAAGGGAAGGACAGGAAAGGGTAGTGTAAAAAGTGAGCCCTCTAGCACAGTTGGGTCAGAGCTTCCACAAGAGAAGGATGTCTCTCCCCCATCATTGGTGCCCAAGCCCAACCATCGCAATTTTGAGAACCTGGAGGAGCTGTCAGAAATGCCTGTGACATCAAGGAGCTGTTAAGGTTAACACTTATGTTTACCCAAGGGAGATAGATGATGAACCCAAGGTCCAGCTATTCAAGGGAGAGGAGGTAGAGAGTAAACCAGGGGAACCAAATGATAGTCCAGTTGTCCTGTGGCCTGATACAATGTCAGTGTGCTTTGGCTGCTACCCTGCTGACCCAATGGCAGAAGGTTCCACTGCTGGTAGGACCCTGAGTTGTGACCTTGTGGAGTAAGGTACAGTGTCGTCCGGCCCCCCCCCCCCCCCCATGCTGCCAACTCCACCTTTGGGGTGGCAACTGTCTCATCAAAGGCGGCCTTATGGTGCTCTCACCCCCCACACAAGCTCCTAGATGGTGTTGGTGTTCACCCCCTGCACGCCAGCCCACAGACTGTGCGGTTGTCCATCCAGGCTGGAAGGCTTAGGTCCACTGATTACTTGTTTGCTCTGGCCTGCCAGAAGGACTCAAGCTCAAAGGCAGCTTGCCTCTCAAGTTCTCTGCCTGAGGGGCCTGAGTCCCTGAACAGTAGTATTTCCCCTCTTTCTACTTTTCTTTCTACTGAAGTGCCATAATGAGGGGATGTGGCTTCCCTCCCAGACAGACAGACAGGGGGATGGCCCGACATTTTACAGTCTGATTTCAACAAGATGAAATTCAATAAAGAAAAGTACAAAGCACTTCACTTAGGAAGGAAAAGTCAAAGGCTCAGCTTTAAAATGTGGTGTAACTGGCTAGGCAATGCTACTACTGAAAAGGATCTGGAGCGTGTAGAGGATCACAAACTGAAGATGACCCAACAATGCAATGCATCTGTGAACAAAACTAATATCATTCTGGGGTGTATTAACAAGAGTGTTGGGTGTAAGACATGGGAGGTAACCACCCCACTCTACATGGCACTGGCCTGGCCTTGGCTGCAGTACTGAGTCTGGTTCTGGGCACCACAATTTAGATGTTGATAAACTGCAGAGTCCAGAGGAAAGCTACAAAAACTATAAAAGATTTAGGAAGTCAGACCTATGGGGACAGGTTAAAATAACTGGGCCTGTGTAACCTCAATAAAAGATGTTGGGTGGGGAACCTGTTAATGGTCTTAAAATATGTTAAAGGAAATTATGAAATGGATGGTGATCAATTGTATGTGAATACATACTGAAGGTAAAAAAAAGAAAATGGGCTTAATCTGCTGCAAGGGAGATTTAGGTTAGATATTAAGAAAAACTTTCTAACTATAGAGGTAGCAAAGCTCTGAAATGGACCTCCAAGGGAAATTGCGGCATACCCATCATCAGCTTTTAAGAATAGGTTGGACAAATACTTGTCAGTTATGGTCAATGTCCTGCTTCACTCCAGGGGACTGGACCTGAGGACTTCTCAATGTCTCTTCAGCTATGTCTACACTAGCAAATTAGTCCAGATTAAGAAGTCTTAATCTGGACTAATTTGATCCCTGTCTATACTTGGCTTTGCCTAGTTCGAACTAAGCTCAAACTAACTGCTTAGTTCAAATTTACTGTGAACTTTAGTTCAAGCTAGCATGATATAAATAAATTCAAACTAGCAGTTAGTTCGAACTAACCATGTTCTTTTAGTTTTTAGTTCGAACTAGCTGCACATTTTAGTTTGACCTAAAAAGTTAGGTCAAACTAAAAAAAGCACGGCTAGTTTGACCCAAAAAGTTAGTTTGAACTAAAAAACATGGTTAGTTTGAACTAACTTTAATTGCTTAGTTTGGACTAAATGAGTCCAAACTAAGCAGTTAAATGTTGACATAGCCTTCCAGTCCTACATTTCTATGACTCTATAATTGCTTATAGCTGGAGAGTTTGTTATGGAGTTGCCATCTCAATAAACTCAGCAGCAAACACAATTATGATATTCTCCTATGGCTCAGTCTGCAGATGCCAATTATTCTGGGGGGTTTTATGTGAATATTTTGGAGTACATAAAAAACTGACTCACTTCTCTGTCCTAGTGCTTAGAGAACAAGCAAGCAACTAATGGCTCTGGGTAGCAATAACGGCCCTGGGTAGGTTTCAAGCTTAATGATCTACTGAAGGATTATTAACCTTTTTAAGCAATCAATGTCCATGTGGATTTTGCAACCTTCCTGCTCACAAGCCAGTAGTTTGTAACATTAATGGAAGGCTGAAATAGATTCAAAAGCGCTTGCTTATGTCCTAATATTCAAAGACTACTAAAGTACATATAAATCACATACACAGCAGCATAAGTGCTGCTGGCTTGGGAAAGGACCCAGGCCTCCGGCGCTGAGACTTGGGGTTCGAGCCCCATAAGCCCAATGCCAGTGACATCCCTGCACACCAGTACCCACCTGGGTCCACTTATAACTAAGGACCTCTGTTAGCTCTTAGTTACATATACCTATTACAAACCTTGTTACAAACTCTTTTTCTAACTTCACCTATCTTCATCTCAGCACAAAACTCACCAAATCTCAACAGCTTTTTTTTTTTTTAAATCTAATACTGAAAACACATGGAAGAAATCAAATAGAAGTTTGTAAAACTATAAAAATAAAGAAGCCTATCTCATAAGGCCACCATGCATGGAATTCTCCCCAGCAACAGTGGAGACCCTATTTGTGCACACAAAATTGTAGTGGAATCAGACTGTACCATTTTTTAAGTTAAAAAAAAATGAAGCATCCAAAATCAGTGGTGTCTTTTGGGTGCTCAACAGGAGATTTTCAGAGTGCAAGTGCTCTACTCTTTCTGCAAACCAGGCTTCCTAAGGTGTCCCAGGAATCAGGCAACCTCAAAACATTAGTCATTTTGAAAATCCTGGCCTTAAATTTAAGACTAACAGTGCCCATGTTGCAAGTCTGAGTAGTGAGGTAAGGAGTGAACAGGCAATGGAGTCATGTGGCACTTAAAAACTAACAAATTTGTTTATCGCATGGGCTTTCATGGGAGAATATCCCACATTTCTCTCTTACCCCAACCCATAATCTATACAGGCTGGAGTTGAAGCAGTAAGGCAAAGTGCTACTGTGGTGGTAACCAGAGTGCCATTGCCTGCACCGCACCTATTTTGTGGCCTGACAGGAGTTCAGTTTTCAGAGCTGTCAATCTAAAACCCTCCATGAGAATTCATTTAAAATAAAACTGTAAAAAGTACACAAAGAATGAATTTATTGAGAACTCTATTCTGTAATGTAACACAAAGCTAGGGGTGGCCAAGTTATGGAACTCAAGAGCAGAGGCTGCTTTTGGGGTAGACGGGGCAGGCGCATGCCTAGGGCCCTGAGCAATAAGGGGCTCCATCACCTTCTTTGCCTACCCCAAAAGCTGCATCTGCCTCATTTGGCAGCAAGAGGAGAAGCTGGAGCCAGTAGCTGGGAGTTGGGACTGGCGGCAGGGGAACACTGGGGCCGGCGGTGAAGAGCTAGGGCCGGGGAAGGAAGGGGCTTGGGTGGTAGAGAGCCAGGGCCATGGAGGGGGCCCCATAATGGGCCTATACAGGGCCCCACAATGGGCCTTCACCTAGGGCTCTCTGTAGCCAAAGGCCGCTTCTGCCAAGAGCCACACAAGTTGATTATTAAACCTTTGAGAGCTGCACTGAGGCATATAGCCATATAGTATCTATTTTCTTATTTGTATTTTGATTTCTTATATTCGACATCATGTTTAGAAGGACTTGTAAACCACAATTGAATGAGTAAACTGCATTAGGGCTCATGAGAAAATTTAAATGTGCTGCTCTTCTCCCCGCCATCCTGACCATGCCACAGCTTCTCCCCCTCTGTCCTGACTTCCTCCCTAACCCCCAGACCTGGATACTGGCTCCCCCAAGCCGACCCCTCCCACCTGGCCAATCAAGCAGCCAGGCACAGGCTGCCCCCTGCCAAGCATGCTCAGAGCATGCTCAAGGCAGTAGATTTAAAACACCTAGTCTGAGGCTGCTTTCCTAAATTGATTTGCTGTTGTTCTTCTGTGAGCCCCACTTTTTCATTCAAGAGTCACACGTGGCTCCTGAGCCACAGTTTGGCCATGCCTCCACAAAGCAATTTTAGTAGATTTATGTTTGAAATGGCCAAATAATTAATACTGGAAAATCCTTTGCTACAAAATATTTTTGTAGTGTCTCTGAAACTACATGTCCATATCAGGGGTGCCATGGCTCTCCTCACAAAGTGTTCTGTTGGTACTTTCCAGACACCTAAAGATAGAAACATCAGCTTGCTCATCCTCTAAGTACTAAGACATAAAATGAAATGAACAGCTTAGAATCACAGTTTGGTTTTGCTTGTTTGCTTCCCTATTCTTATAAAAGAAAATAATATTCCCAAAGGAAAGGAAATTACATTTAAGAGCCCTTTCTTATGTCAAAGTGTTTGTCTGCCTATATTGCCAAAGGGTCTGTCACTAGTAATCAAGTTCTGATGTAACATTATGTAACTGGGTTTCAGCTCAGCAAAGCAAAGATTTATTTAAAAATTTCCACTGTTGCTTTCACCAGGTCACTGAAATACACGTAGGAGCACTCATATAGACAAAGCTCCTGGAGCTTAAATAGTTCTCCTGAACTAAAATCTAACAATGCTGGTGGCAAATTCAGACTCCCACAGATGCTAACCATCATTGCTTAAATGGTGCTGAATTTAATTTGCCTTTGCTTCCTTTCACAGTGCAGCCCCAGCTCAACTGTCAGTGACAGTTGTTTTCATCAGTGTAGCAAGGCTTCTGTATGTCTCTCTTTCTGTCTTTCTGTGTGTGTCTGCTTCTCATCTCTTCAAGGGCAATTTAGTCACAGTGAGAAGTCAGTGTAGGAAGGCTAGTTTAAGTCTTACCAGCTTTTCTCTTAAGCATGTGTTCTGCTTCTATGGCTGTTATCTGAGAAACCGTGGTGAGCACATGGGCACAATGCACAGACGCCCGTTCCATACAATACCGATGGTAAATCTCTCGCTCCCCTGCTTCTTTGTCTATGTCAAACTGTTGAACAAGAAAAAAAACAACACACCTGTATGAATTGCTTCGTCAAACAATTCACCATATATTAGATGAAAAAGTAAAGTTCCTCTTCTCACATTTGTTCTTTGAGACACCTGCAACTGACGTTTTCTGATACTTTCAAACATAATCACACCAATCTCACCATTATTATTTATTGTCACTTGAAAGACATATTCTTCTCTTCTATTCAGTTTCAATTCATGTTAATTACTAGACGTGGGCTGAAATCAACATCCCAGATGCAAACACCGCAAGCTCTGAAGTATTTCCAGTTCAGCTTCAAACTTCGTAGCTGGCCATCCCTCTCAAATAGACTTAACTAAAACACCAGGTCTGAACATCCCTAAACTTTGGGGAACATATATTGATTGATATTATTGATATTGAAGATAAATGCTGTTTAAGAGAGAAAGGGATAAAGGTAAAGGTGATTGGATAGCGTTGTACATCTACAAAGCAGTAAAGAAATGGGAGGTGATAGCATGGCCAAAACTGAATCTGTTTGGTTCAAAAACAAACACTTTGGGGAAGGATTGTAAATGATGTTCTGTTGGAATAGCAGTAGAGCTCTGGTCTGACTCAGATATGGATTGTGATTTCTTTTAAACTAATAGAGATGAATACTTTTTGGAGCTGTGTCATAATGGAAGACTTTAACTCTCCAGATATAGATTGGAGAAAAAATGCTACTAATTGTGGTGTGCCCCAGTTATTTCTGAATGTGACAGGTGACAGTTTTCTTCATCACTGAACAAAGAAGAGGTGAAGCAATACGAAACTTAGCTTTAGTAAGCAATAAGGACATCATAGAAAAGCAGGTTCCAAGAACTAAATGTTAGATCAAATGATTATGAGTTGTTTCAGTTTAAGTTAAATGAAAGATAATCATAACCAGGTCGTCAACGATGATTGCTATTTTCAAAAGGGTAGTCCCTGGGAAATTAAGGGTGTTAGTTAAAGAACTCAGCTTGACCAAAGAGTTTAAGGATTCACTGTGGAGGAGGTTTGGAATTTCTTCAAATCAGCTACAGAAAAACTATCTGAAATTTTGGGGAATAAAAACTTATAGGGAAAGGCTCTTTCCCTAGCTGGATGAATATTCACTTCAGAAACATCTTTAGGAGCAAGCTGAGCACCTTTATGGGAATGGAAAAGGAGACGATCAGCAAAGAAAGCTATATCATGGAAGTCAGAAAATCTTGGAATAAAATAAGAATTTCTAAAAAGTCAAACTATATTAGATCTTGCCAAAGTAATTAAAATAAACATTTTTTCTTAGTTATATAAATAAAACGAGAATAAGGGAGGTGGAGGGCTACTAGGCAATGTAGATGAGAAAGCGATTCTAACTATGGCCTCAAAATGAAAGAGTACTTTGCCTCCATTTTCAAACAACTATGATAATGTGGAACATGGGGATAAAGGCTGCACTACTGATAGACTTGAGTGTCTAGAAATGGAAATGATCACATCTGAGGTTGGAAGAAAATGTAAAGACTGTGATACGCTCAAACGGGAGGTGGGACACTAGATAAACTTCCATCTCAGAACACTGAAAGAACTGGCAAGAACTTTCTCTGTGAAAGTAAGTGATTTAAATAAATAAGTAAAATAAATAAATAAGGGAAGTGCAGTCAATCTAATCTATTCCAATTTCAGTAAAGCATCTGAAGTGGTATCACATGGGAAATTACAAGTTAAATTAAGAAAAATGATGATCAGGACAGGCAATCTAGGATGTATATCATCAGGCCCTGCTAACTTGAAGACATCTAACTTATTTAAATTTTTTTTTAGTTATTCTTTCCTTAGTTTATCTATGAATCCTTTTTCATTTTCACTGGCATTCACTGTGTTAGATGTCCAAATGCTACTAATCTTTTTGATGAAAAGCGAAACAAAGAAATTTATTTTAGCAATTCTGCCATTTCCATTCTTCTATTGTCTCTTCCCCGCCCCAACTCTCTCCCTTCCCAGCCCCCTGCATAATGGGGCCAATCCAGACATTGGTCTTCCTCTTGCTTCTAATGTATTTGTAGAATGTTTTCTGTTTCTTTTTATGACTTCAGCTAATTTAATCTTACTTTGTGCCTTGGCCTTTCTAATTTTGTCCCTACATACTTGTGGTATGTGTTTGCATTCATTTTTTGTAATTTGAGTTAGTCTTCACTTTTTGTAGGACTCTCCTAAGTTTCAGATCATTGAGAACCTCCTAGTTAAGCCAAGATGGTCTCTTGCCGTACTTCGTACCTTTGTGACACAGTGAGATAGTTTGCTCTTGTGCCCTTAATAACGTCTCTTTGAAAAACAACCAACTCTCTTGAATTGTTCATCACATTAGATTTGCCTTCCATGGCATCTTACCTACCAACTCCTTCTATTTGCTAAAGTCTGCTTTCTTGAAACCCATTATCTTCATTGGGCTGTCTCTCCTCCAACCATTCCTTAGAACCATGAACTCTGTCATTTCATGATCACTTTCACCTAAGCTGCCTTCCACTTTCTAATTCTCAACCTATTCCTCCTCTTTTGTAAAAATCAGATCTAGAACAGTCTCTTGGCTAGATAAAAAAACGATCTCCAGTACGTTCTATGAACTTGTTAGCTAAGCTGTGCCTGCTGCGTTACGTACCCAACAGATGTCTAGGTCAGTGGTTCCCAATATTTCCTCTACCGTGGCACACCTTGCTACTTTTAATTAATTGAAGTCACACCACCATATAGTTTCCAAATAAACTCATGAATATTCATGAGCTTATAGGCCAATCCAGAGCTCTTTGAGTAGTTTTTCAAAAAAATTTTGTGCACACCTTTGTGCCATGGCACACTAGTTGGGAAACACAGGTCTAGGTAGTTGGAATTTCCCCATCTCTACCAAGTCCTATGCTTTGGATGATTTTTGTAACCTGTTTAAAAAGAAAAAAAAAAAAAAACTTTACCCATCTCTTCCTCCTGGGTAGGTGATCTACAGTAGACATCCTACCATGACATCCAGAGCCGAAACAATAGCAGGGCAAACGAGGCTTTGCCCCCTCCGGGCACCCTGGAGCACCTCCATTGAGCCGCTCTATCAAAGGGTGCATTCCGCACCCCTCTCTCCAGGCACTGATCATTGTAAGAGGCGCATTCCAAGCACAATGTGCCCTGGGCACCGAAATGCATAGTTACGGCTCTGATGATGTCACCTTTGTTTTTTGCCCCTTTCATCCTTACGCGAAGATTTTCAACGAATCTTTCTATTTCCCTCTCAACTTCAGTCCACATGTAAACATTTTTAAAATATGAGGCAACGCCTCCTTTTGTTCCCTTATCTGTCAGTCCTGAGCAAGCTGCACTCTTTTATACCCACATTCCAGTCATACCCATTATCCCACCTGGCATGCCAGCTATGTCAGTTGTGTTTATTCGCTATCACTTGTAATACTGTGTACAATTCTGGTCACCTGTAGCCAAGAGAGATTAATTTACACTGGAACAGATACAAAGATAAGCTACTAGGATGATCAGGGGCCTCTCTTATGAAGGGACTGGAAGAGCTTGCCTTGTTTATTCTCACAAAAAGAAGGGTGAAATGGGATATGATTGTTCTCTATAAATACACTAAAGGGATGTTGAAAAGCTGTTTAAGCTTATGGACAATGCTGGCAGAACAACAAATGGCTATAAACTGACCATGACCAAATTCAGTGTGGAAAGCAGAAAAAAGATCACTAACCATCAGTTGGGTGAGGTTCTGAAACAGCCTTTCATAAAGGCTGAGGGTGCACACAACCTAATTAGCTTTAAGAAAAAGCTGGACAAATTTATAAGTGCATTTGTAAGACAGGGTTACTTGTGATGGTGAGAGGCAGGGATCCAACAGCCCTGGAGTTCACATCCAAGTTTCAGGGTTTCAGACAGCCATTAACAGGGATCAGGAAGGGATTTTTTCCCCCAGTGCATTCTGGGTGGTTTTATTATCCCCTTCTCTGAAGCATCAGAAATGACCACAGCTGGAGCTGGGACTTTGGGCAAGGTGGGTCAGGACTCTGACATGGCCCTGATCATTTTCTCTTTCTCAAATTCTTGGCTGGTTGGTTCTTGTGCACATGCTCAGGGTCTAACTAATCACCACACACAAGGCTAGCAAGGAATTTCCCCTAGATCAGACTGGCAGGGACTTTCAGGGTTGTTCACCTTCTGCAGCGTGTGAGTGCACATCACTTGTCAGAGTTATCGGGCTAGATCAAATTAAATCACTTCCCTGCCAGTGCTGGGACCCTGAGCATGGGAGCACCTCCCTCCCGCCTGTTCTCTGCCTTTGGTACATATTAATCGAGTCTTCTGTAGGTCCTCTTGTTTTTGTTGTTGGGTTGAGCGTGCAGCTGAAGGGTGGTGTTGGTGGGCTGTGATACACAGGAGGTTACTCTCAGTGATCTGGGGCTTTCTTCTGGTCTTAACCTCTAGGACTAAATCCAGATATAAATAATTCAGCTTCTCACCCTGTCTTATAATTACATTCCTCATAGCTACATTTCCAACTGCAGCAGCAATCAGATATGGCATTCTTCACTTTCTGTCCCAAACAATTTCATAGTGCTGCTGTGTTCTGTTAAATATCTGATTATTTCCAACCAAAGGTGGTTGCATTTCAGTAATAAATGTTGCAATTCTTGTGGCTGGCTTACATATCAGTCTGTTATATCTGCAAAGCTCTTTTAAGTTCCATTGGGATGAAAGACACTATAGAATAAACTGCAAGTTTATTTCTACATTATGCAAGTTTCCCCATCTTCAAATCATCTGACGAAGTGGGATTTTCTCCCACAAAAGCTCATGCGATAAATAAATTTGTTAGTCTAAGTGCCACATGACTTCTTGCCTTTTTATAGAATAAACATACTTCTCTTGTCCCTCAAAATTGCTAGAGCAATTATAAGGGCTGTGCTGAGAAACAGAAGTAGATGACGTTGGCTCAGTTAGCAGCATGATCTGCATTGGAGGAAAACTTAGATCACTGTAGAACCACTGCTTAAGAGTTCAAACAGTCACTGCTAATTTCCATGACAAAATCCAAATCTGTACAATGAAGTCTAAAAAAGCTTAACTCTAATTAGGTGTTACTGATTATATGGTATACAGTTAAATTACAATCCTATTAGTCTTAAATTATCTTTCACTGCTGGGAATATCAAGGTAACCCACTCAAGGTTAATGGAAAGCGCACCATGCACACTACTTTTACATATAGTTTATTAGCTGCTGAAGGCTGTTACAATGACATTAAGAATCTCATCCAGAATTCTCATGCTTCTGTTATTGCTAGGGCGATGCTTAGCACATTTTCCCTTGTGTGCGCCTTAACAAGACATCCAACACACACACATGAGGGATCAGGCTAGTTGAGGAGGTGGAGGGAGGGAGGGAAAGACTGGGAGTGGCTGGATCTGGAAAGGAGAGTCAAAAGGATCTTGAAATGGAATGTAAGCTTTCCGAGCTTCAACATGCCTCTGCTGTCAGCAAATACAGCGTGGATCAGTTTATGTGCGATTGGTTTACCTGCAAATCCAGTTAACGCACACTAGCATCATGTCCCTCAAAGCTACCAATTTAACACACAGAACCGTTAACGTGCAGTCTAAAACCAGAAGTTGGGCAAAAAACGGAAACGTCACCATGTTTACACATGGTTGTGGTGGCTTGTCTCCAAAAACCCGCATGTTAACGGATCCATGCTTTCTCTCTGAAGCCCATTGGCAAACTGTGTGTTTCAACCCCTTTTTAGTGACTGCTTCACATAGGGGATGACATCTTACTATCATTATCAGTTACTCTGTTTGGTCAAATAGCAAAGATCTTTGTCATGCATCAATATGTTCCAAACCTGCTAAGGACATATGTGGGTGTCAATAATTTGATAGCATGGATTATTTCTTAATTTTTTGTTTTGTTAAAAGAAGCCTAAGAAATTATAAACAAAAAGTATGTTACTGTATAATGCATAACTTTCTTAAGACATAGCTTTAGTCTACCTTTTTAATTACATGACTACACACTTTTTCTATCAGGTCTCTGTGTCATTCAGTGCACAAGACAGACCTGCGTTGGGGATAAATTTAGCCTGCTTTGTGAATAAGGCTGTTGATCATCATCCCCCCCATTCTGTTGCAGAAATTAAAAGGTGTATAGTGAATGAGGCAAAGGATTGCAGGAAGAGAAAACTCACAATTAAGATAAGTTGAATAAGGGCCTACAGAGTTGGATTCTATCCCTCTCTCTGTCACAAGGGTCCTTTCATGACAGCAATCAAGTCACTAAAACCAAATTTCTCACATATGGTCCTAACTGAGTGTTTTCTATTTGCTGTGTGCCTGACTTGAGATCCTGAGGCTATGTTTGCAGATGTAATGATCTCTTTCATTCACACACAGTCACAGAGAGCTCTGCTTTGAACATAGAAGGTGCTATATAATGCCAAGGATTCTGACAAATCAGGTTCTTCATCTCTCAGATCAAGCACCCCAATTTAATGGAGACTTTTATCCTCCTTTCTCTGTACCTCAGTTCCCAATCTGTAAAACAGGGATGATGTTACCCTCTCACCTTAATATGTATGGAGCACTCAAATACCATGGTGATGAGCATCATGGAAAAGTCCTTAAGGAAATTAATCATTCCATTTTTCAGATAGTGAATTGAACACTATGCAGTAAAGAAAGCCTGGGGCCATACACTAAACAAAAAGGAGAAAAAATACCAAAGACCTCTTTCTGTGAGCAATGTCCAATCTTTGTACGGAATAAGGCACAGGCCTTTGGGAAGAGGAGGGCAGTTGATAGTATGTGACTATATCCTAATGACTACATACAAGGATGCTGAACAAAGGGTGCACGGGATAACCTTTATTTTGGTATTTCTGAACTTTTGACCATTGGACACTGAAACTTAAATGTTCCTTAAGAAGAGGCTTTATATGCAATTACAATTACTAGCAGGCAGAGGGCTCAAATGATACTGGCATCGAGTTGTATTGTGCTAGGTTCCACATTCACATATACACAGTAAGAAACAGTCCCTCTCCCAACATAGCTACAATTTAAACAGCCAAGACTAAAAAATGCTAAGACAATGAAAATATTATCCCAGTTTATAGCTGGGGAAGGAGGCACAGAGAGGTAACTTGGCCAGGGTTCAGTGGGAAGCCTACAACAGAGCCAGTAACTGATGCCAAATCTCGTGTGTCCCAGTCTATAACTGAACAACCAGAACATCTTCATCTTCCCCAGGATCTGTCAGTATCACAGTCTCAGGTCCAGCTTCACATAAGCAGGTGTCAATCATCACGCAGTTTCTTGAAGAAACTGCAATGAACTTTATCTTACAAGCATAATGGCCTCATTCAAGAGGCTCTGAGCACCCCTAGTTCCCAATAACTTCAGAAGGAACTCTGGATCAGCAGCAGGGCTTAATAGTGGGATTTTCTACTCTGTCCCCAATGAAGTCAAGGGTAAATCAAGAGCTGGGGGGGGGGGACGACCCAGAAGAAAAATGAGCAAGAGTTTTTCCAAAAATGTTTTACTTAAAAAAAAAAAAAAAAAAAATACAACTGAAATTATTTTAATTATCCAAAAATGTCAACTCATGACACAGCTGGTGAAAACCCCCAAATGTTTAATCAAAATTGTTTTTGTTTCCCGCCTTCCCCATCAAAAACTGAATGGCTAAACATCTTAATTAAAAATGTTAAAACTTGAGAAATTTTGACTAGACTTAGTTAAAAACGTCCTTTCGACTCCAGTGAAAGATCCCTAATACTCAAATTCCATGAACACTCTATGTAGAATATTATGCTCAGTTCCTGCTCACTTTCACTTCTTTGTGCACCACTTAAGTATTGATTTCCCCTTCCTCATTGCTGTCAAACTCTTCAGCTCCTGGAAATGGGAAAGGTTGTTTCTGGATATTCTTACATGACTTTTAGACTAAGTTCTTGATGATGCATTCGTGTGATTCTATTAATGAGAGGAAACAGATCTCATTTTCTTAATCACATTGTTCTTCCTCCCCAAGTTCATCCTCTTTCTGTGGTTCTTTCTACTGCAGCTTCTGCTACTTTCAGAGATGGTGAGTCTCAACCTTTGACCTTACTTAAAAGGGGAAGGGACAAATCTCATTGTCTGCGCCTTAACAGGCTGGACTGATGACTTCAGAAAATAATAGTCTTAGATGAGTTGAAGGCCAGGTTGACTGGTGCTTAGATGATGAGACAACACAAGAGAAGAGAGAGAACAAACTAAAGCGTTTACTTTGAAACTGTGGAATGCTTTTGTTCTACTGCATATCTGCCAACCTGAACACTAGCACGGGGCAATTCTACCTCTTAATATTTGAACTAAGTAAAAAGTTACCTTGAGAGAAAACTAGAACAAATACTGCTTTAGACGACTTCTTCCTGTGGGTTTTAAGGGCAAAAATTTTGACTCCAATATTTAGCTCATTCCAAAATTGTAGAGATTTCATTGAACTGAATATTAATAAACCAAATAGAATGTTCAGAGTTAGGAATGAGGAAATCAGAGATGAAAATTTTCCCCTTAAAATCAATTTCAATTTCAAATGAAAAAAAGAGAAAAAAAGAGTTAGAAATACATAATTTCCTGAAAAACAGCCTGGACATAGTTTCACACAAATCTAGACCAAATTTGGAACTAACCTCTTTCATTTATATGGAGTGCTGTGATGGATTTATACTTTTATTCATTGTTTCACACTTTACAATCAAAAGTTATTGGTTTCAGCTGAGTTCATTTGGAGTTTTCAGATTCATCAAAACTAGCAACCTAGCATGAGGAAGCTCAAAAATGTTCAATTCTGCCCCACTGCAGCTCAAAACCTCCAACAAACAAACAAACAAACAAACAAACAAACAAACAAACAAACAAAC
>ML682017.1:11376547-11425932 GCA_007922195.1 Podocnemis expansa
CAAACAAACAAACAAACAAACAAACAAACAAACAAACAAACAAACAAGTCCTGTGGCACTTAAAGGCTAA
Organism: Podocnemis expansa; assembly: GCA_007922195.1. NCBI lineage: Eukaryota > Metazoa > Chordata > Testudines > Podocnemididae > Podocnemis > Podocnemis expansa. The sequence goes on from ML682017.1 coordinate 11,376,618, forward strand.
CAAATTTAATTTTTGCATGAGCTTTCACAGGAGAAAATCCCACTTCGTCAGACAGTTAAGCTTCACTCCTGTTTGTTTTACTGAACCAGTCTAACAGGGCTACCCCTTTGAATCTTTGAAACCTCCAGGTTTCTCACATCTCCAGTCAAAGAAATTACACAGAGTTTAAAAACAAAAACAAAAAACCACAAACCTTGGAATGCTAAATACACCTATCAAATGTAGGTTGGAAATAGAACTGACTGGAACAAACAAACAAACAAACAAACGACTTCTTTTTCACCTAGCAGGAAATTCAAATTCAGCATGAGTTTATCCAAAATTGAAATCAAAAGAGCAAATTATTAAACATTTTTGCAAAACAAAATCTGCCCTGTAACTTAGATTTGGAAATGTTTAAATGAACAATTTCAAAATTTTTTACACTGAAGTGTTTCACTTCAGATGTCAATTCAAAACTAAAATATATTTGTATGCTAAACTCAATTGAAACAAACTAATATTAAAAGGGTATTTAAACTCAAAATTTCAATTTGAAATTAAATGTTTTCACCTAAGTAAACATTTTGAAATGAAACGTTTCCAATTAAACTTTGAAATGAAGTTTTTTCCATTTGAATCTATATATAAAATGTTTGCTTTGAAAATGTCACTTCACAAAATAAAAACCTGTCATCAAAATTGATGCAGTTTCCAATAAAAAATGTCAGAAAATTTTCAGTCAGCCCAGCTCACACCAGTTATTGTCAGAAAAGAAACAACTGCTTACTGCAAATTCACGACCAGACATTCTTTTTCCATTTCATCTGACCATACTCCAGTTTTTCAGACTTTTGCAAGTCCCAACTAAATAAGTCTGAGGTTAGTCCAAACTAGCCTCAGGCTAGTTTGGACTTACTGCAGCTTTTTAGCTCAAACTAGCTGCACATCCTAGTTTGAACTAACTTTTTAGTTCAAACCAGAACACATGGCTAGTTTGAACTAATGGCTTAGTTTGTGCTTTTTTAGTTTGAACTAGCCATTATTATAAGTTTTGCAAGTGCCTAGTTCGAACTAAAGTTTGAATTAAACTGGCTACTCCAGACTAAGAAAGGAGTCTTCCTAGTCCAGACTAAGTTTTGGCTAGTCCAAACTAAGAAATTATTTCAGACTAGCCAAAGACTAGCATGGACATGGGCCGAATTAGTCCAGACTAAGCTTGCTTAGTCTGGACTAATTTGGCAGTGTAGACGTAGCCATTCATTGCGACAAGCTCATATATCTATGGTAGGCCAAACAAAAATCCCAAATCCAAAGTCTCCTAAATTGTAGGGAAGTTTGAACTGAAATCCAAAAATCAAACTTCACAACTGGAACCTAACTCTACAATGGGCTGAGACAAAAACTATGTATCCAGCTACTCTAACTTAATGTCTATTTTAGCAACATCCTTCTTTCTGCAACAAGGAGGTTCGTTGTGTGTGTGCGCACGCGTCAGTGAGTGAAAGAGACAAACCAAAACCCTCAATCTGGAGTTTCCGATTCTGAGGCTGATGTTTGAAATATGGGTCAGAATTTTTAGCACAGGCCCATACCATTATGAGTGACTGTGCCCCACACTATCATTTTTTGTACAAGCTTTGAAGCTAAAGAGGAAGGTTACTCTCACTGCTAAGGCACTGAGGTGGAACTCAGGACATCTGTGTTCAACATCAAGCCCTGCCAAAGTGATCCTGAGTGACTTGGAGTAAGGCACGTAGTCTTTTAGTGCCGCTGTTCTCTGGCTGTAAAATGGGGTTAGCAATACTTTCCTACTTTGTGTAGGTATTGAGAGTCTAAATGGATCATTATTAAACATTAATCTCTGCTTGTAAGCTGCTTAGGTAATATGATGACGAGCACCATATAAGCAGGCAGATGAATCATTTCAGTGGGTGTTGGGCTATGTTGGATGGCCTGTGATATACAGATGGTTAACTCAATGATCTACAGACTTTGAATCTTCCACCAAGCTGCTGCGAGTGCAAGTCTGTGTAGCCATCACAATACATTGTGGGATTTGTGTTTGTTACTAAGAGTTAACTTTGCCTCTGTCTTTAATGAGGGTGATGGTGAGATTGGGGACAGAGGTAGGGCAGCTAATGGGAATGAGAATGTAGAAGTGGAAATTACCATATCTGAGGGGGAAGCCAAGCTTCAGCTCCTTAATGGAACTAAATCAGGGGGTCCAGATAATCTTCATCCAAGAATATTGAAGGAACTTGCACATGAAATTGCCAGCCCTTTAGCAAGGATTTTTAAAGTATCAGTGAACACAGGGGTTGTACCTTATGACTGGAGAATTGCTAATGCGGTCCCTATTTTCAAGAAAGGGAGTAAAAGGGATCCAGATAACTACAGGCCTGTTAGTTTGACCTCAGCAGTATGCATGGTCTTGGAGAAAATTATGAAGGAGGAAGTACTTAAGGATATTGAGGAAAGTGGTAACTGTGATAAAATACAACACGGCTTTACAAAAGGTAGATCATGCCTGCCCAACCTGATCTCCTTTTTTGAGAAGATAGCAGATTTTTTGGATAAAGGGAATGCAGTGGACCTAGATTTCAGCAAGGCATTTGATACAGTTCCACACAGGGAATTATTAGTTAAATTGGAGAAGATGGGGATTAATATGAAAATAGAAAGGTGGATAAAGAACTGGTTACAGGGGAGACTACAGAGGGTCATAGTGAAAGGTGAACTGTCTAGCTGGAAGGAGGTTACTAGTGGAGGTCCCCAAGGATTGGTTCTGGGACCCATCTTATTCAACCTTTTCATTACTGACCTTGGCACAAAAAGTGGAAGTGTGCTAATTAAGTCTGCAGATGACACCAAGCTGGGAGGTATTGCCAATACGGAGGAGGATCGTGATAGCATACAGAATGATTTGGACGACCTTGTAAAGTGGAGCATTAGAAATAGGATGAAATTCAACAATGGGAAGTGCAAGGTCATGCACTTAGGGACAAATAACAGGAATTTTTCTTATAAGTTGGGAATGCATCATCTGGAAGTGACAGGGGAGGAGAAGGACCTGGGCGTACTGGTTGATCACAGAATGACAATGAGTAGCCAGTGTGATGTGGCAGTGAAAAAAAGTTAATGTGGTCCTAGGGTGCATCAGAAGGGGTATTTCCAGTAGAGATAGGGAGGTGTTAGTACTGTTATACAAGGCACTGGTGCGACCTCACTTGGAGTATTGTGTACAGTTCTGGTCCCCCATGTTTAAGAAAGATGAAGTCAAACTGGAGCAGGTGCAAAGAAGGGCTACAAGGATGATTTGTGGAATGGAAAATCTTCCCTATGAGAGACAACTTAAAGAGCTTGGCTTGTTTAGTCTGAGCAAAAGAAGGCAGAGAGGAGATATAATTGCTCTTTATAAATACATTAGAGGGATCAATACAAGGGAGGGAGAGGAATTATTTGAACACAGTGTCAATGTGGACACAAGAACAAATGGATACAAACTGTTCTTCAGAAAATTTAGGCTTGAAATTAGATGCAGATTCCTAACCATCAGAGGAGTAAAGTTCTGGAATAGTCTACCAGTGGGAAGTGGTGGGGGCAAAAACGTTAGGTGCCTTCAAAACCGAGCTTGAAAAGTTTATGGAGGGAATGATATGATGAACAATGTAGCTTGGCCACAGTCTCTCTTTTACTACTGGTGATGGGTATGATAATGACCTGGGAAGGGGCATTGGATCAAGTGGGTTCTGAGTTATTACAGAGAATCTCTTCTTGACTGGCTGTTGTGGACTTGCCCTCATGCTCAGGGTTTAACTGATCGCCATATTTGGGGTTGGGAAGGAATTTTCCCCCAGGGCAGATTGGCTTGGGTGTTGGGGGTTTTTTGCCTTCCTCTGTAGCATTGGGCATGGCTCACTTGCTGGTTGATTCTCTGTATTAAAGTCTTTAAATCATGATTTGAGGACTTTAATAGCTCAGTTATGGGTTTGAGGGTTCATTGTAGCAGTGGGTTGGTGAGGTTTTGTGGCCTGCACTGTGCAGGAGGTCAGACTAGATGATCATATTGGTCCCTTCTGACCTTAGAGTCTATGAGACCCTTTGATCTATGAACATGGGAATATCAGAGAGTTACTACCTTTATACATACCATTAATGAGACCATACTAGAATACTGCAACCAATTCCACTGCCTTCAGAATCGATGTCAGATTGCAAAAGGTTTAGAAAAAAAAGACAAACAAGAACATTCTGAGGCCTGAAAAACATAAGAAACTAAATAGGATCAATCAAAAATGAGGTTAAAAACTGATTCTTCACTATATCCAAGTGCTTATATGGGGTAAGATTCCTCATACTAGACAGCAGAAAAAGTCCATGAGCTCTACTGATTGGACACTCAAGCTAGACAAATTCAGACTAGAAATAAGGTGAATATTTTTAACAGTGAGAGTAACTGACCACTGAAACAGCTTGTCTATGGATGCAGAGGGTTAACCATCATTCGCAGTCTTCAAATCAAGCCTGGGTATCCTTATCAAAAGGCAAGCTGTTGCTCAAATTGAAGGCAGAAGTTGTCTGGATACTTGTGTAGGATATAAGGCTAAATTGTCATAAAGGGTCCCTTCTGGCCTTAAGGGGGGGGGGAAATCTATGGAAGTGACTTGCCTCAGGTCACAAAGGAAGTCTGTGGCAGAGCTGGGAACAGTCAGTGATGGAAATGGGATTGGTACCCAGGAGTCCTGACCCCCCAATCCACTGCTGTAATTATTAGACCATCTTCCCTAGGGAGCAGAGCCTTCTTCATTTCCAACTTGGAGAAAACAGGAAAAAAAAAAAAGGACAGCAGCATTGGTGTGCTATTAAACGATAAAGAGGAAGTAGTTGCATATTTAAAGCCCAGTTCACGTCAAAGGTAACTCCTCACTGTTTGCCATCTTATAAAAATGGCAAACAGTAGAATTTTCCTTCTTCTATAGCTTAGCCACATTAAATGAGAATAAAAACTACACATCCTGGCTTAAGTCAGATTTTCATTAGCTGCTCTTCTAATAAAGCGGATTAACTTTGCACAATAACGAGCTCCATGACTCCAGGAGCAGGACTGCAGGAAAAAGAAATAAGAACTGGTCCTTCTATGATGCCAACAAAAAATGCTGCAAGCAGGTAGTTTACACTGATACTTTATGGTGCATTATTTAGTCATTAGGCCCAGCTCTCCTGCTTTGCATGTTGTAGAATCATTTATAACCGTGCAGGCTAAAAAGCCACCAGATCAGAATAGTAGTGTATTACACCAGCTACGCACCCAACTAACTAACTACACAAGGTGCAAGGCTGCAGAGATTCATGGCTTTCTCCACCTGCAGTGTTTTTAAAAATGCAAGTCTTGTGATGATTTTTCAGCACTTGTGAAAGGCTTCGTTGCTAGTACAGAGATGGATGCTCAAACCTGCACACTGTGCATTGCCCATGTTCCACAAACCCATTTTGAAAGGTTCATTGGTAGCATGAGAAAAGAGCTTATTGTTTTGCTCTTTGGCTTCTTTGCTGAAACGACTAGTTTTTATGTGGAGATCTGTTCCCCACAATTACAGTGAAGCCATCAATGTATTTCAGTGAAAATTACAAAAGGTGCCAGCCTATTTGAATACCTGGAAGGGTGAGCAGAGTCCACCAGAACACAAAGCCCAGCCTTTCAAATGGGAAATGGGCCACAAAGACAGGAACCAATACATGATGGATAACAAATGATAGAATAGAAACAAATGGGGCAGAGGGGAATGTGTAAGGTAAGGCAAATGGATGTGGACCGAAGACACATTAGCCCAAACAATGCCCACTGCTCTGTAAAGGAGTCCATAAATGCCATCCAGGGAAACTTTGCCTGTAGACATGAAATGACCAGGAAATGGCTATAGGCCTCACAGCTGCAAAGAGTCCAGCCATCAAGCTCTGGCCAACTGGATGAGCAGATGGCCTTTTGATGAGTGCCAAGAGGAGACTGAAAGAAATCTCTTGACTTTGTGGGGCACTGGACAGGATGCACAGACAAGTAGATGTGGGGAAAAGTGGAGCTAGCAAAGGTGTCAGAAGAAGAGCTGTAAAGGCTGGTACACAGGAGGTAGACATACTCTAGGCACTCCATCTTGTTACAGAAGGGACAGGCATCAGGTTTTGTCTGTGAAATGCCCCAGCCACATACCCTGCTCACAGATCTGTGCAGAAGCCAACTAATATCTCCACTGGCCCCAGGACCTGTGAGGAAGAAAGGCTGCCCCAGTGGGGTTCTTTGACCTCTCAAGGGGGTAGAATATCCTATTATGTGGTGTCAAGTCAGAATACTAGGGCAATAAATACCACTGTATGGAGCACATATAAATAAAGATGGCTGCTGGGTGCAGGCTGAAGGTTGAGCACCCTGCTTGGTTGGTATGTTGGACATGGGTTGGTGGGGTTTAAGGGAGAGAGGACTGGTGAGAAGCTCCACTACACCAGGGAATACAAGCAAGTGGTGAGCACCATTATGCAGCAGCCACTCATGGTGCCAAAGGGAGATGGAGGCAGGACAAGAACAGTGGTTGTGAAACCTCGTGCTGGGTGAGCACCACAGGGTCCAGCTAATCACACTGACTGTAGTCCAGGTGGTCTCCAATTTTGGTGACACTAGGACCAACATCCAACATATGAAACAGGTCTCCACCATTTATATAACTCTCATCTCTCTACAGAGGAGGGTCCCAAGGAGGAGGTCTTCACCGACCTGTCTTGAATGATGCTACCTCTAGCATTAAGAATTCCTGGCTTCTCCGCTGCAAGATAACGGGGCAACATGGTCAGTTATACCAAAGATGAATTTGTTCCCAATCATGGCTTTACATTCTGAGAAGAATTACATACTTCAGCACTGGTGTGGCTGTGATGAGCAACCACTGGTCTTTAATCTCATTGACAGACTGGTGTATTCTACACAAGATACCTGTCTGCAGAAAAGGGAGAAAGAAATAGCTGTTCACATGTCTAGAAAATTCTCCTGAATAAGATAGTATCTAAACCAAACAGGAGAAATAAACTAGATTTTCCATTGTAATTGCCCGTGCAAGAAAATTAGAACTAAAACTATACAATCATCTTATTTCATAAAAGTCTAATACAGGCAGTTTGTCTCAGCCACACCATTATAAATCCACTGTGATTTTGCCAACATCAGTGTAATTACTTCACATTTACATAGAAGCTGGGGCTTCAGGGCCACATCATCACAACTGGCCAATGGTCTTCTGGGATCATTCTAGCAATCAGTGATCACTGGAGAGCAAAGGAACACCAGGTAAGCTCTGTTTTCCATGACCATATCCCACATTCTGAATGAGGCAAACTATGGATGGGGTAGTTGTGTGGCTAGGGCTGGCCCTACACTGAAGAATTGCTCACAGGTCTGTTATAGAGGCTGTTTGTTTCAAGCAGCACAAACTCGCAATCAGATTTCTGAACCAAAAAGCCATTGGCTCTACTGTAAAGCAAGAGGTTGGAGGTTGTTGGCTCTAACAGCTACCTCCTGCCTTGCCATCACATTCCTGGCTCCCTCTGCTTACAACAATGGTAGGGAAATGTCAGTAACTTCACATTTGGGATTAAATGTTTCTTAGGCCAAGTTCATTTCTGGAATAAGGCTACTGACTTCCGAGGGCTTACATCAGGCTATGCATGTGGGCCCTGCATATTTGTATTAGTTTGCTGTACCTTGTTAAGAATGTGTATCTTAGACATTTTTAAGACAGACCCCAAAACTTCAAATTGGCCTAAAACAGGAAAACTGTGAGTTGTACTTTGGAAAGAGGAAAAAAAGTGACATGCCCTTTAAAGGTATATTGTCTCATTCAAAGGTTAAACACTAGAAAGCCCTGGAGAATCTTTATCACTGGACAAATCACTTGTTTGACCTTAATAGTTTATTACTAAAAGACAGCAGCAAGAATATCCTCTAAAGACCTGCCTATCTGTATCATTTGATGAGTGTACTCTAGAACCAGCCCCTCATGTTCCTCATCTGGCTTTTGGGCCAGGCTGACCTTTTTACAGCCAAAGACGCTCTCATTAAGACAGCTACGGTTTGTCAGAAAGAGCTTTAATGCACTGTAAGTGCCTGTGAAACCGGAGTATAACAGCCTAACATAATTTCCTGTATCAGTACCCTTTAAATGTCAACCTTCCTTGTGTAAAGCCTGAAGGAATGAGCTGTGGAATTCCATTAGCCTCCTTCACTGAAGTGCATTTGCAGTGATTAACAATAAAACTTCAGAGGGGTAATATTAATCCATAAAACAGTCTCAGAGCCATAGTTAAAACAAACATATTTCTCAATTGCCACAATTAGAAACAGGATTTCAGAAAATACATATCTTTCTACTGATATAAACGTATGTTACCCGGAAATTCACTGTGATGTAAAGAACATGACTTTGATTTAAGAACATAGGAAAGGTAGGAAATTTAAAAACATGTTTTACATTTTACTGTTGTTCTTTTACTAACACATACTATAGTAGAACTAAATCTTAAATTTAATTTTTGTAAGAAATATTAAAGGTTAAAGATCCAGAGGGATAGCTATTTCAGTCTAGTTCAGCAAAACAATCAAGGACTTCTGTGGAACTTATAAAGATTGACAAACATTTATTAAATGTATTATTTAATAAAAGTATTTAAGGTTAAAGATGCATGGTTTTCTTCAATTCTCTGTATCAAAGAAGAACAGACCATATAGAAGGGCCTTGGTTCAAGCCCCAGGGGGTTGGACTCGATGATCTCATGAGGTCCCTTCCAACCCTATGATTCTATACTATACTGACTCGTCATTAATTTCTGGCATACTGTCTACCAGCTGGCCTGTTTTACAACACTATGACAAATGAATTGATTTGTAGGAGGTTATCACAGCACTCGTTAGCCTATGTTTAACTCTAAGAATTAGTAAAGAGGAGATCATACAAAGCAACCACTACTTTGCAGCACACTAAATTCTGAACTACCACACCTAGTCAGTCTTTGAGAGCAGAATTTTTAAAAGTGCTTGGGCATGATTCATGAAGGATGAATCCAATGCATAAATCAGTCTCTCTCTCCACATCTGTAAAGTGCAGATCCCATCCTGTATCTGTTGGTGCAAAACAGCAAGTATATCTGAGGAGTATAACAAAACTATTTATGTTTTCAATTTTTGTGCTATAATGTGATATCATTAAATAGACAAAGCAGAACATAAAATAAAAGCCATTGTACACTACACACACAAAAAAGGTGTTTTGAATAGGTCTTTTAATCTCAAAACAAATTAATCCAAAAGCAGAAAAAATTCTAGTTGCCAATAAATCTTAACTCTAAAAACTTGACAGAATACAGTTTTTTTTGGTAAAACAAACAAGGAGTCCTATTGTATATTTACATGCTAACAAATTAATTTATTGTATGAGCTTTTGTGGGAGAAAATCCCACTTTGTCAGATGCTTTGAAAGGTGGTTTGTGTGTGTGCGCGTCTCTTACAAGGGTCAGGGGCTGACTAGAGGAAGGCAAAATAAACCTTATAAAATGAACTCTGTTGCAATGTCAACTACACAGAGATTACTGTAAAAATCACACATTTTGTACTACATCTTTACGCTGGTAACTGTTGCAAACCACTGATGCTTACATGTCAGCTCTAAGACTAGACGAGGGATCTGCAACCTGCAGCACCGGAGCCACATGCAGCTTTTTGGCTGCCCTCTTGTGGCTCCTGGCCCCCAACCACTGGGGGACCCTGCAGGCAGCCTGCTCCTGGCTCCAATCCTCCCTGCCACCAGGAGATCCTGAGTTCCAGGTTTCCCCCATCACCAGGGCACCATGTGGCAGGCACCCTAGCCCAGCACCTCTCTCACCCTTTCCCTCCAGTATGCTGTTCCCATTTTGGCACTCAACACTTTGTTACTGAAGAAATTTTTAAAAATAGCTCCTCTTATCTTTTGGGTTGCCGACCCCTAGCCTAGACCCTAGGAAAGTGTATGCTCTAGCCACTATTTGCTCAATTAGTCTCTTAACCCACTTGCTTTACATCTTTCTGTCTTAGCTGTCTCATTTGCACATGAAGCAAGAGATTTTTCTAAGACACTGGATTTTCAATGGGAGATGGGCACCTAACTGCCTTTTGTGCCTTTGGAAATATACAAAAGCTGTTAAAAATAAGGATTAAATTTTCAGAAGGCAAGTGCTACAGCACTATAATGTATTGTTATTCCCATTTATTGATCATTCAGTAGATTAGACTGTTCTATTAGCCCAGAAGTTTGAGGTTTTCCCATTTTCCTCAGCATAAGCCAGATCCAACTGACTTCAATGGAAAGACTCCTGATTTCATTGGGTTTGGGATCAGACATTACATACCTAATGACATGACTAATACCTGGCAAAGCACATCTGTGGGGGCCAATCACAGGAAAACAAACAAGGGGGAATAATTGTGCACTGCTAGAGTTAACCAACAGCAAAACTAGTCGCTACATGGTTTAATTAAACATTTTAGCATCACTGAAAAGATAGCTGGAAACACCATTAGGAAGAAACAGAAAAACAGACTTACCTGGTCAAGTCTGTTGTAGAAATCTATACTTGCTGCACACAGGTACCTCCCGAGCAGCGTAGCATGGGTTGTAAAGATTGTGGCAACAGGAAGTTTCCTATATCGAGAGAGGATCAGCCCAGCTCCTGCCTGCCATTCGTGAAAGTGAGCAATCAAGTTTGGCTTGTCATCAAACTGGCTGGAGAGCTGAAAACAGTGGGAGAGGACATGTGGAAAATGCACTGCTTCCTGCTTACCATCCCATTCTCAGCAGCCCCCAAAAGTCTGCTTATTTCTGAACGAAAATAACTGTATGGCATTCTACTTGACCATGGCCCAGGGAGTTCTGAGAAATGCAATCTTGCATTGTTTCTTCATACTTTCCCTTTTTGCTATTAAAACCCCAATTTATTTAAGAAAACCAAGAGTGATTCAGTGTTAATTGTTTGAGGGAAAGTAGAGTCTGGCAACTTCTGGCTTTCTTTCTGGTAAAGTGAAGGACAGTTCATGAGGGCTCACCTGACGGCTGGTAAGGAGAGAGAAATATCACTACACCAGGCCTTGATAAGTATCCCCCACACCAGCCCAAAAACTGAGGTGCTCAGGTGTGCAGCACTGAAGGGGCCCCGCTGCAGCTGAAAATCCACCACCACTTCCTTTGATGATGGGGTGCAGTGAAGAGAGCCTCTGCCACCACAAAACTGCAGCAGCTGCTGCCACTTACTGGGGGGTGCTACAGAGCACAAAGGCCCCTGCCACCAAAAACACCCATTGCCCAGGCCCTTTCCTGGGACATTGGAAGCAGCAGTGTTGAAAACATCAGTGCTGCTGGGGATTTTTGTTTAGGCATCAGGGCATAAGCCCTGGTGCCCAGGATGTGCTGAGCCCTGCATAACACACAAGCAGTATCAGTAAGAACTAAGAGACCCAAGAAGCAGCACAGGGTAGAAATAACATTAAAACCATGCCATACATGGCTCCCCATGGACAGAATGTCATTGTATTGGCCAACACAGCACTTTGAATTTAGAGATAAATTACAGGCATGAATCTGGATACAGATCAGGAGAGAATTTATTTATTTATTTATTTATTTATTTTTTTACAGTTGGAATGGAGGGTTTCTGATCTGGGGTTTTGGTACAAACATACAACAATTATCAAGGTTCCAGATTTGATTTTATATCCAAACCAGATCCAGGTTTGAATCTGCAATTGTTCCTAGATTTTAAAATAGTACCTCTTTAAAGAACCAGGCAGTTAATGATCCAAAGATCAGCGCATCATTGGCATCTCTATCATGGAAAGGGATTCCTACGTTGCATGCATCCCAAAATTCTCCTTTCCATCTGTCCAGATTCCAAGCTGCCGATCCTATATCAAAGAGCATAACATATGGGCTACCTTCTATCAGCCATCTTCCAAAAAATACCTGTTAATGAGAGGCAGAGGAGTTAGCAGAAGTTGTCATAAAGTTAATGAAAAGGCCAATTTTTCAAGGAGTTTCCTAAAATGAGCCAGCACATTTTGCAAACAAACTAAAATGTCATGAGTAGAAGCACAGGCATTTGGGAATGAAGTGGGTATGCTTATGTGCCCAAAATAGATCTTTGGGTCTGTCTTTGCAAAGCTGATCAAAATGTAGGGAGAAAATTCAAGAACAATTTTCCAAGATTCCTTTTCTTATCTTTTTACCGAAAACTTGAAGAATTTTAAGTAGCTCTATACAGGAGCGTCGCTGCCCTGGCCCCAGGAAAGGATCTGGGCCACTGGCCCAGGCACCACCCCCTGCCCAGAGGCCACGCCCCATGGCCGCAGGCCCTGGATCCATGGCTGGGGATAGGGCCGGGGGCGGCCGCGCCCCAGATCCCCGGCCTGATCGGGCTGGAGACCAGGAGAGGCAGGGCCCCACCAGACCCGGGGCACTGGTGCCGGGATTCAAGGCACAAGCCCTGGGTGCCTGGCACCAGTGACACTTCTGGCTCTATAGTTGGTTGAAAACTGGGGAAAGAACTGAAAAAAATCTAATTTTTCTATCAAAATGAAATTTCTCATTAATATTTCAAAATAACAAAACTTTCAATCAATTAGTGATGATCACAGTTCACGATTTAAATGAGAGGTGCAGGTTTGTGGCACTTTGCAGAATGGGACCCTGTGAACTGTAACTGCCTACTTTTTATATATAACCTCGTGCAGTGTAAGGGTGCAAAATGTCTGGATGAGATTTTGGAGACCGGCTTGAAAGTCTGGACTATGGGAGCCTTAGAACCCTATCTACATTTATGCTAAGGCCTTGTCTACACAGTCAAACTGTACTGTTTAAATTACACTGAGGTAGTTAAGGCCCCTTCTGCCTATATGTGCAGTCATATTGGCCATGCCTACACTGGAGGCTTAATCGACTTAAGCAACTCTCTGGCTACATTTGGAGTTCATTAAGTCGACTTAAGCACTTGCTAAAGTTGACTTTAAGGGTTAAGTCGACTTAACACAATGTGCCCATTAAAGTCAATGTAATAAAGTTGCCCTAGGGGATTAGAGCCATTTAAGTTGACTTTACATTGTCAACTTAAACAAATGTGGGGCCTCACTAAGTTGACTTAGTGAAGTCAATTTTAAGTCAGCCTTATTAAGTTGACTTACCTGAGCCCTGTAGTGTACACATAGCTGTTGCTATAAAAGTGCTTTACAACAGTATAGTTATTCCTATATAGGAAAGAAAATAAGATATACCAGCCTAAAACATCTTTATATGGATAACTGTGTGCATCTTAGGGGTTGTACCAGTCTAATCATTTCATTGGGGGGGGGGGGGAAAAGTCACCCCTCCAACTGAAGCAGTTAGCCCAGAACAAAAAATGTGTAGAGCAGGCCTTCAAGCTGATTTTCATTAGCTCTAATGCCCCTTCACACCACTCTGACAGCGCATAAGGGCCTCAGAGTTAGTCTAAATGTAACGTATGCCTACTTTAAGATGCTAGTATAAATGAGGATCAGGCCCTTACAGTGTAAATTCATTATATAAATGCCTGAGTGCCCTGATCAGTTTGTGACACAATTGTGGAGCAAAGGTGCATGCATTAATGTGACACACAGAATACCAAAACCACAATGGGTGCATCTACACTGGAGGCTCTGTTAAGTTGACTTAACAAGGTCGACTTCCAAATTAAAAGTCAACCTTGTTGAGTCGACTTAGAGAGTCCGCATAGAAAACTCCTGTTGACTATTGCATTCACACTGGTCAGTGCTAGGTTGACAGTGGAGTGGTGCGATGTGGGTAGCTGTCCCACACTGCATTGGAGAGGTGCCAGTTAGGTTGACTTAATGGCTTTCCTCATCTACATTGGCTTAAGTCAATTTAATAAGGTTGACTTAAGCATGAAGTCAACCTTAAGAGGTGGTGTTATTAAGCAGACTTAAGGAAGCACTTAAGTCAACTTAATAAAAGCCCTGTATGGCTGCAGAAGTCTGTAAGTCAACTTAACCTTGACTAAGCTGACATAGGGCTCCAGCGTAGACATAACCAGTGTTATTACTGAAGGCAAAAACTGAGTTGGACACAACAGGAACACATTCATCAAGACAGTCTGCTTTGTGCTAATCTAGCACCATGAAGCAGAGGTAAGTCTGGCATAACTAGCCAGTGTGAAACTGGCTGCTCTGCACTGCAAGAACAGGTCAAAGCATATGGAATTTAGAAGTGAATTTCACCTAAAAGTCTGTAGTTACTATCCATTCAAATGAGAGTTAGTGAGATGGAATACACATTTCTTTGTAATCAGTAGTAGGTTTATATTTAGACACCTTGGTCAATAATTAATTTTGCAGAAAGCTACACTAAAACTAGAAGCAGCAGCTAAATTAGGGACCTAACTCTGTACTACTATTTGAGGATTACTAAATCCCTTACAAAAATTTTTGTATTATAGCCCGACTCCACTCTGAAATATAAGCTTTGCAAAAATTACCTCAAGGGTCTCACCCACAGGGGTGTTAAGTCAACTTAAGCAACTCCCTGGCCACATTTGGAGTTCATTAAGTGGACTTGAGCACTTGCTTAAGTCAACTTAACACAATGTGCCCATTAAAGTTGATTTAGAGCATTAGAGCCATATAAGCCAACTTTATAAATTTGACAAACAAATTGGCCCTCACTAAGTCAACAATGAAGTTGACCTTGTTAAATCAATTTACTTGAGCACTGTAGTGTAGACACAGCATCTGAGTCTATTGACTCTTGATGCTTTCCAGATCAGGTGTACACACTTTACAAATCAACTGGAGAGATCACTGCTCTCTCAGGCATCTTCATCAGTAATAAAAAAATTCTATAGACCAGATTAGACCATTTCCTAGCCATGTGCCCTCATCTTCAATGGGTTGGCACAGGTGTGACTGTTTGGAACTCAGTAAACAATTCTGCTGCTGCTGAACTAGAAGGAAAAGACTCTATACCACCTCCATGAAGGAAGTTAAGCATTATTGTCTCTATTTTACAGCAGGAGAAACTGAGTCAGAGCTGCTAGGAGACATGACTAAGATCACACAGAACATGTCTGTCAGAACTGGGACTGGAACCCAGATCTACCAGGTCCCAATTTAGTGCACTGATCACAAAACCTCTCTTTCTAGCCCTTTCTTGCAAATAAGAGGTAGTGCAACACTTATAATAAGCATCACACTAAAACACAGGGACTATGCGTTAGTTCCAGAGCTAAACTGGCCTTAGAAAGCAAGTTCTTAATAGTGTATAACTTTTTTATACTACTGTGTTTCAGCTATGTCTAGTTTTCAAACCTACCATAACTCTGGACAAGCAAAATCACAGTAGGGTGAAATGCTATTCCCTCTCAGAGTTTACTGAGCAGCATGAGAAGGCCAAATGCAACAGAAGAGAATTACACAACAGTTCAGTCAACTTAAGGTCATATTATGTCTACTGAAATCTCACTGTGTTTAGGGACTGGCAAAGTAAGTCATTAATCCAATTAAGTAGACTTCTAGATAAATGACTCTTAAAACACATAATTGGATAAATGGTTCTCTCTCAAAAATAACCTTTAAGGAATTGACTTTGCCACTCTAACACTGGGTAAATGGTTCTGAGCCTCTCTTTACTATGACATTGACCAGAACTACTGTGTCAAGCGGCTAAGCAAGAGCATTAAGCAAAATTATAATCTCCTCAGAGTCATCATAGTTGCTTTAGGAAGCAATGGCAGATCTCATTTACCTGACACCCCTGGCCTCTGAGCGTGTCCGCTGCCTTTTTAATTGCTGGGTTTGGAGGCTCACACACCTCTACCTGAGTCTTCACATTGTGCTCAAAGTAGGGACCAATCAGAAAATAGTTTTCACCCCATTCATCAATTGTAATTTTCGCTTTTGTCTGGATCACAGTGTAGATACCACCAACTGTAAAAGAAAAATCATAAAAAAGAGTGTCATGTTGAGATGGGCATAGGGTGCAAACCTAACTGACAGCGAGCATATCCAGCTCTTCAAGTTTAATTACTTTTCATATTCACACTTCTGGGAGAAATCCTAGCCCTAGTGCAGTAAATGGAGGTTTCGTCATTAACCTCAGTAAGCCCAGAATTTCATCCTCTGTATTCAAAATGTGATGTTCTGACATCCAGACCTCATGAGGTAAATAAAGGGTAATCCCATAGCACTTTGCCTAAGAGTGGGAGAGTTAGCTAAATATCCTAAATAAATATCAGTACGGTGATATGCGATCTCCCCAAAGCTCTTCTATGTGGATACAGTACACTTTCCATCCTGAACTAGTATGTTACACAAGAACCACTTTCTCTTCCATCAGGCTTTTCAGGTCTTGTCCTTCTAACATGAAATCAGCACATTGTATTGTGCTTATTCTTATGTCCAGCTGTCATCTAACAAAAATCTTGGATCTATACATGCCTGGAAAGCTCAGACTGGAGGATTCAAACATTGTGTCTCAGGGCCATTCCTGTATTTTCTGTTGACTAATCTAGGCTACATCTACACTCGGGGGCTATTTTTTAAGTCAACATCACAAGGTCAACTTTAAATTGACCTTGTGAAGTCAGTTTAGGGGTATGTTCACATTAGTAGACATACCCCAGGCCCAACCTTGGGCACTGCCTCCTTCCATGCTCCAGGATGTGATCTGGCTCTGGCACTCTGATCTGGCTCCTGCAGTGCAGCAAGGAGCTGAGAGCTTGGTTCCAGCTCCCAGCCCCTTGCTGCAGGCGTTGGAGCTTTGCAGCTGGTTCTTGCAGCCTTCAGAGAGACTGATCAGGCTCCCAGCCCTTCTGCAGGCTGCAAAAACTGGCTAAGAGCCCCGCCACCCGTGGCAAAGGGCTGAGAGCCCAATCTGTCCCCCACCCCCTTGGCCACAGGGGCTAGGAGCCAGTTCCTACCCCGTATAGCAAGGGTCGTGGAGCCCGATCTGGCTCCAAGCCCGTTGGCGGCAGCAGCAGCAGGCTCAGAGGCCAATCTGGCTCTGAGGTGCTTGTGGCTACGTGCAGGTAGTTCGGAGCCTAATCAGTTTCACAGAGTACAACAGGGCTGTAACTAGGGAGGGGCAAATGGGGCAAGGCCCTGGGTGCTGAATTTCAAAGGTCACCAGACTGACCCCCTACCTGGCCCCGAAGAGGAAAGTGCCATTGCCAAAGGCACATTCCTCTGGGAGCCAGGCCAGAGGAGGTCATCTCCCAATCTGGCCCTGGCTGCGATCGCCAGATGGGCGGAAAGGCACCCCTGGCCAGCCCTGGCTGTGATCAGCTGGAAGGGAAAGACACCACCCACATGGTCCTGGCCGCGACTGGCCGGCAACAGGGAAAGGCACCTGTCCAACCAGGGGACTGGGGCCAGATCCAGCTCCCTGCCACTGGTTAGAGATCAGTCCCCAGGCCAGATCAGGACCAGGGGAACTCGAGCCTGCTTGCCCTGGGCACCAGGAGCCCCAGTTATGGCTTTGGGCTACAAGCCTGTAAAATTGACTAGGCTCTGAGCCGTTTGCCCATGGCAGCAAGCAGTTCAGGGTCAAACTGGGCTCGGAGCCGCCTGCTGCCACTGGCAAGGGCCCCGGAGCCAGATCAGGCTCCCAGCCCTTCTCCGCGGGTGGCAGGAGCTGGCTCCAGGCCCCACTGCTTGCTGCAAGGGGCTAGGTGCTGGATCCAACTTCTAGATGCTTGCCAGCAACAGCTGAGGCCAGATGGGGTCCGGGAGCCTCATTGGGACTGGGGGGAGGGCAGGAAGCGAGGCCCAGTGCCTCGTAAAGTCGACTTAAAAGCTTAAGTCGACTTACAGGGCAGGAGTTAAGTCAACTTAAGCAAGTGCTTAAGTTGACTTAAGAAATTCTAAATATAGCCCTGGCTTTGCTTAAGTCGACATATGCCCCTAGTGTAGACATAGCCCCAGTCGTTGCACATAAGATATACCTAAAAGTTCTGCTTTGCAAGTTGTCTTTTTAAAATGATAATTCCTTGAAGTGTGGATGCCTGCACACTGGCAATTGGACTGACAACCCCCAATTTATTACACACAAGCCATTAGAAAGCAACAGGCAGGGATGACTTTCAGCTGTGAATGACCTGAACTGGATGTGAAATAATGTCTAAAGAAAAAGGCACCAAGTTCCATCACTAATCCAGTGAGCCAAGTTTTAATTTTTATATCATCTTCCACCAGTAGCGGCCAAACTCATGGAACTCAAGAGCCACATAAGTTGATTATTAAACCTTCGAGAGCTGCACTGAGGCATATAGCCATATTTTACCTACTCCAAAATTACTAAGTTTAAAATTCATTGCACACTTTAATTTTATCATAAAAAGAGGGCAAATATTGATCCTACTAATGTCAGATTCTAATAATTAGTTAAGGTTACCATGAAAATTAAGCCTACCTATAGAGTAAAAACTTCGCTTCTCTCTGCTGTCCCAGCCATGCCACTGCTTCTCCCCGCTATTCCAACTATGCCACTGCTTTGCCCCACCGTCCAGACCATGCCATGCTTCTCTCTGCGATCCTGACCCCCTCCCTAACCCTCAGGCCCTGACGCTGGCTCCCCCAGGCCGATTGTCCCTCCCCTCCCCCCAAAAGCCCCCTTACCTAGCCACTCCAATGGCTAGGCACAGGCTAGGGCTCACTCCCCTTGCTTTAAGTTTTGAATCTATGAAGAGTCCGGGCTGAGCATCCAATATGGCCACTCTGGCAGCTAGGCACAGGCTGGGGCTCCCCCCCAAGCGTGCTCTGAGCATGCTTAGCATTGGAGATTTACAACTCCTAGGCTGGGACTGATTTCCTCTGGCTTTCTTCCATGAGCCACACTTTTTTTATTCAAGAGCCACATACGGCTCCTGATGCGCAGTTTGGCCACACCTAATCTACACCTTTCATTTGTCTCATATACATTATAAACACAAATAATACACTAAACAAGTAAAACAGGGTACACCAATAACATACTTAAAAGGTAACTAGAATCAAAGCTCCACGAAAGAGGTGTGCAGACCTTTTATGGGCGAGAATTCCACCATCACAGACCAAAAGAAACAGAAGCACAGTAATTAGATCAGGGTCTCAAACTCAAATCACCATGAGCCGCATGAGGACTAGTACACTAGCCCAATGGCTGCACCACTGCAACCGTTTCATACAATGATACTGTAAATATCGGTAACTGTCATTGTTGGCCACAGGAAATAGCCTTAGGAGCCTTATGAGGCCTGCGGGCTGCATGTTTGAGATCCCTGGATCAAATGAAATCTAGAAGAGGAGGTAAGTCAAAGTCTAGTCATAAACTACACTAAAGGGACTTGATTCTCTGTTGCAGCAGTCAAGTTTTATGCTGATTTAATTCCACTGAGCTAAACGGAAAAAAATTCAGCAGTGAATAAAGCCTCAGGGGCATACTCATGAACCATGTTTAACATGTACAAGACAGCTGATGATCACAAAGGCTTAAAGAATCACAACAGAACAAGCTAATAAACTATTAGATGACTCACACTACCCCAAGTGCAGAAGCCAAATGAATCTCTGGAACTGTATTCTAATGCCCAGAATAAGATTACTGTGTCGTGAATTATTCGCTAAAGTCTATAGATGCTAAAAGGGCCCAGTGCTGTGAGGTGCTGAGTGACTCTTTCTAGGAATTAAGGGACAGCTTTAAGGTATTTAGGCAACTAAAGATACAGATGAGTGCATAGTGGCAATTTTAAAGTACCTAGTTAACCTTACTCCCACTGATCTCAGTGGAAGTTAGGTATGAACAAGCTTTTGAAAAAAAAAAAAAATCTCACTAGATGCCTCTCTTTAAAAAAATCTGACCTTCTGTATACCATGAAGCCCATGAGAGGTTAGGTTGCTCAGCACTTTGGAGGATTAGCCTGTGATTAATTAAAATGGATCATCTGACATCTGCAGCAAACCTTTTGCCAAATCTGATTTCCCTTTACTAACATGTCATTTAGCAGCAGGCAACATTTTTAAATTGTGACCCTGTAAAATGCACATATAGCTGATGTACATATGAACAGACCTCTGCACATGCAAATCAATTAACTGGGAACCTGATTAATAAGGAGCCTTGAGATTGGAAACAAGGTGTACAATGTTGTCAGTGAGGGTAATTAATCGCTGGAATAGTTAAGAATTCTGGTGGATTCTCCATCACTGGCAACTGTTATATCAACACTAGATGTTTTTCTAACGTTCTTCTGAAGTTCTGCTCTAGGAATTATTATATTTAAGTTTGATGGCCTGTGTTATGCTGGAGTCAGACTAGATGATCACAGTGGTCCCTTATGGCCTGGAAATCTATGAATCTATGAAAAAGAAACAATTATCTAGTCAGCATTTATAAATTTCATGTGCCCATTCAAAAGATAGCCCCTAAATTAAAATCTTGTTCTTTAATAATAGGCCAGCTTGTAAGGAATGCACACAAGGAAACATCTAAAGATTGGGGACCCATTAGTAGGGTTACCAGACACCAAAGCATGGAAAGGACAGGGAAGTATGAAAAGGAGGATACATAGAGAAAACATAGTAATAATGTAATTTTCTTCTGTTTTTAGGGGCCGCTGGAATGCTTCCCTCTATAAACAGGGTGTTCCAGCATACTTTAACCCCTCTAAGTAAAAAGCCAGACAAAATCATGTATGTTTAAAATGCCTGCCAAATAGAGGACATGAAGGTAAAAAGGAGCATGTGTCCTCCTTTTGCCTGACATCTGGTAACCCTATCCATGAAGTAATAAGTAAAACAACAATGTGTCATGGCACTTAGCAGGCATGGCATTCTAGGCCTTACAATAAAAACAATGGAGTTAAAATTCCATAAAATAAATAAGAAAAACTATTTAAATAGATCATAATGCAACAGAAGAAGAGTCTTTGCTCCACACTTAAAAATGTCTGATTCATTAGCATCTATAGCTCAGATGTGGGAGCTGCAAAATAAAAATATAGACAGCCCTAGCTCTTCCCCTTACAGATGATTAAGGCCAGAAACCTAAGAAGCTGGTCTGTAGTCAGCAATCCATACTATGACTGTTTAATCTGGATCAGGATTTAGATAGATCCTGTGTTGCGACACTGTGTAACGTAGGCTAGCTTCTGTAAGCTGAGAGAAGGAATATCTGAATAACTTGCCTGCACATAGGAGCTGCATCTTTTTAACTATACTGATATAGTTAAAGCAGTACAAACGCTACTATAGATATACTGTTATAAATGTATTTACAGTGATAACCTTACTCCCGCTAAGACAGTGGTCCCTAACCTGTGGTCCATGGACCACTGGTGGTCCACGAGGGTACTGCCAGTGGGGGAGGGGCAGTGAAGAGAACCATTGCAGGTAAATGTATTGTGATGAGTGCAATATGTTTGCTGGTGAGCGTAATACATGATTAGGAATAGCTGCATTTTTAAAACCCATCGGATATACAAGTTTGACTCCCAACCACCACAGGCTATATTAAAAATATTTAAAATGGCTTGCTTATACGATGGTCTGCGAAAGCTTTCAGTGACGATGTTTTGGGCTGCAAATGCTGGGAATGGAACTGCTGTCCTAAGGGAATGGAAGAAGCTATACTAGTTTCAGGCAACACCTTTATACTGGTATAACTGGCTCCATTCTAGGGATTGTACTGGTATAACTATGTCATTACAAAAAATCATACCTGTAGCCAAAACAGTTGTACCGGTATAAGTCCTGAGTGTACATTAGGTCTGAGGGCTTGGTCCTACTGCCATTGGCCTTAGTGGTGCAGGACTGGACCTCGATTACTCAGTAGTTTGAATAAAGAAGCCATTTTCTGTTTACTACACTTAAGTTTTAGTGAGAGTAGTCCTGCTTTTAGCAGGGGGTTGGACTAGATGACCTCATGAGGTCCCTTCCAACCCTATAAGTCTAAGTTGTTTCTACTCTGTTACAAAGCATCCATTCTTTGGACCAGCTAAGTACTTCAGGAGCCAGCTACTTAACAGTCTAACCTGAGGGAGAAAATGTCAAAAGGGTGGAAATGGCTTTGAGGCACCCAATGCTCATGGAAAGCGGCTGCCATTGCTGCCTTTGTACACTTCCCCTTAAACTCAACATACAACAGGAGGTAATCAGTCAGGGATGGAGACAAAGGTAAGCTACAGCCTTTTTCTGCCATCTCCAATCGCACTTGTGTAGATACATTCCATGCCAGCTGCAGGTAATGGATCAGCTCTTTAATGAAGCCCAAAACAGAGTTCAATGTAGTAATCTTGATGCAATGTCTTAAAAGTATGTAATCGCTGTTACCAGGACAGAGCCTATCATTCCTAAGATTGTAAAACCAGCTTTCACCATGTAACCATATGAAAGACTAAAACAGGGCTGGGAAGGTGTCACTGAATTAAGATGAACAAGGCAGAGGGCTGATCAAAGCACATGCTTCTTTGCGTGCAGCACTATATCATGTCAATTTGCCTGACAAACCCAAACTACAATGCATTTAGTTTACTACCTTTATTACAACAAGGATTGAGAACTTCTTTAAAAAAAACACAAAGGCTTAGAATTTGAAGACAGCAGTAAAATCTGCAGAAAGATCTTGCCACAAAGCCTTTGCATTATCAGACTCAGCACTTTCATTTATCCCTCTTTTATCAATATGAACGTGTGACTCATGAGGCATGAATGTCTGCACATATGTGTGAGAGAGAGAGCTGGACATGGGAAGTTGGTGTGTGCAATTGTATGCATGTGGAAGGTGATTTATATACCACAAAAGAAGGAGACAGGAGGGGAAGGGGTCGACCATTGGCTGCAGTAATTTATTACTCATGGTAACAAGTTCCAAAGAGGTAGCCATTTTTGTTTGTTTTGCTGCACTAAACTAGGAGTCCTCTGGTACTTTTAAAGACTAACAAATTTATTTTTTGCATGAGCTTTTACGGGAGAAAATCCCACTTTGTCAGATGCTTTGAAGATGGGGGAACTTTCAGAATGAAAGGAAATAAATGCAGGGAAGTTTAAGTCATAGGAACAGGTCACACTGTAATAGCAAATCAAAACAGTTGTAAAGATTCAAACACGGGGGAACAGCATGCAGAGGGAGATGAGATCAGATCACCTGTTGTAATAAAAGAAAAATCTAATGTCTTTAATTAGTTTCAGTATTCCAATAACCTACTGATTTTTCTCTAATATGGGGCTTTAGGGTATCTATTAAAACTCCTTCCTAATCAATTGAACAGAGCATCCCATGATTTTCTTTATCATATTATAGATGCTTTTGGACACAACAACTAAAATCCTGTTTTCAGGTGCAGGCTTTATAAAATCCATGAAGTGAGAGATGGGCAAGACTTTCAAAATTAGGATCTCAATCACAAAGTTCCCCAAAGTTCAATGATGCTTAGATCTGAGGGTTTTGGTGTGGCCCACACAGATTGGAGATTAACTGCAAATATTGGATGCATGTCTGGTTTTAGATTCTAACATCCAGTGAAGTTTACTGTTATTCTGAACTAGATCTGAACTTTCTGAATAGAGGTAAGCTCTATTTTAAAACGGCCTCATACTTTAGCCCTAAAGTTATTGTCTGTTTACAGTATGTAGACTGACGTACAAAGTTCACATTTATGCCTAGCATATGCTAAAAATCAATGTTCTGCCAATCTACTGGAAACATTGTGTTACACACATTGATGTTAGTCTAAGAGACCTCCCCTTGACAATAGCAATTTAGGGCCAAATTCACCTGTCCACTGATGTGATACATTTCAGTGTTTTGATAGTAATTGCCACTAAATAATAATATGGGGTGGCGCTTACTTTCTTCCTTGTATTATTCTCCCTTCTCTTCCTTTTTTCCGTTCCGTCATTAGTTTTTTTTTCTTTTTTTAAATTTCTTTCTAAATAACTGGTGTATTATCTGTCTTTCTGTGCATGCTTCAAAGCAGGCCAAAAAACAATCCAAGAAACAATTCCAAGAAACAAAAAAACCTTTCATTTAAAATTTAGTTTTTGACCAAAAATTTTGAAATTTCATGTGGGTGGGGGAAAACATAACCTCTCTCACTTGTGTTCATGCTGTTGGTTGGTTTTGTTTTTTTGTTTTTTTTATTTAAACCCCATTCCCCATCTCTTCCAAACACAGTAATCAGAGGATAAATAAAAAAGTGAAAGGAAGAAAATAAAAGACAAATAAACCCAAAACCTCTCCCTCATTCACTCCCCTTTAAAAAAGAAAAAAAAAAAAAAAAAAAAAGAGAAAGTGGGGGGGGTTCCCCAATTTAAAAAAATGAAACTTTTGTTTAGGATTTTTTTTTTTAAAAAGAGAATGAACAGATTTTTTGTGAGAAACTGGTTATTGAATTAAAACTATACATTTTGGCAACCAAATTTTGCTGAAAAAGTTTGACCAATTTTAGTTTTTCCTCCCTCCTGTCTAAATTATTTTCCTCTTCTTTTTCATGTTCTACTCTTCACATTCTGTGTTTAAACACCTAGAAACTACCCATATACTGTAGTAATGGGGAACATGCATGCCTAAATAAATAGGTGGTCAATTGTACATATACCACTCATTCATTTGATTCTCTCACCCAAAATACCAATACAATTCCCTTCCCTGCAGGTGAGAGGACAAAAGGAGATGCAGAGGAACAACTGGTGGAATGGAGAACAAAATAAAACAAAAAATGGTGAGAAATGGTACACAGGGAAGTGCAGATAGAAACAATCTGGTTTATGCATGGGCAATGAACTCTTCTACAGGCAGCTTTGCTTTGTAAGATTAAAGGAAGTGTTCCAGGAGCACTGTAACCCCTTGGTTATCCAAGTGGTGGCATCTGTGGAATCTGCGGTCACTGAATCTTTCTTCAGGGCTTTGGTTACCACTGATCCTAGAGGTGACAAGGGATACCTGAAGGACATTGTGATGCTAAAGCATAAGACGGGGGTCGGCAACCTTTCCTGATCCCTGTGCCACCCACTCCTCCCTGACCCCTCAGCTTGTGCCGAGGGCACCCTCTGCTGGGTGGGGGGGGAAGTGGTCACATCCTGAAAATTGGGCAGCAGGAATGCCACCAAAAGCTGCTTTAGACAGCTTCTTTTGATGGCAGCTGCAGGGGGGTGGGAGTTGCCAGGTATGCTGCGTAAAAAGCTTCCCCAGGTGGATTCTTTTGGTGGCTTGCCTGGGGATCTCCCCCACTCCTCCCCATCTCAGCTGCTGCCAAAAGGAGCTGCTTTGGGTGGCTTCTTTCTGCAGTATGCCTGTTGACCACTGCTCTAGCTGTCACCAAAAGAAACCACCCAGAATGCCTTTCAGTGGTACAAGTGGCAATTTCAGTGGTTCCACAGGGGGCATCACCTGACACTCTTGATACTCATGCTGGGGGTTGCTTACCCCTGGCAAAATATTTCCCACCTCTGTTTAGGGCTGACTGAAAACTTTGGAAAGTTATTTTTGTTCTGAATCGAATAAAAAGCCACAATTTTGAAACTTTGCACAGAAAGAAATCCTGAAAATTTTTGATACAGAACCATTGAATCATTTCATTTTAACAATGCCAGAACATTGTAAGCTAATACAGAGCGTTAAGCATGCTGTAATACATTATATTAAGGTTAACCTTTCAATGCAAAATGAGCCCAAGCAAAAATAATCAAATTGATAAAGTCAAAACCAGAACATTTTTACTTTAAAATATTCTAACAATGCAGAAACAAAATGAGAAAGTCAAAATGAATCAATTTGACTTTTCCCCATGGAAAATGATATGAAAAGTGACATATTCCTGCAAAACATTTAGATGAAACTGCATTTTCAGATTGAAAACCTCCTCTATGATTCTGCTAGTATTTCCTCATAACATGACATACTATCACACAGATGACACACCCAGGGCTTTTATTCTGTCTGCTTGAATTACTTCTGGTTTATAGTGGGGTCAGTGAGAAGATAATCAAACCCACAGGTTCTTTTATAAAAAAAAGGGGTGAGATCATGGCTTCACTGAAGTCAGTGGCAAAACTCCCATTGACTTCAATGGAGACAGGATCTCAACTGAGGAAACCAGATATTTTTAATCATGTAACTAGCAGCAGAATTTTGTCCTATTTGAGAGTTCTGCCTGAGTAAGAAAGTCAGCGTTTGGTCCAATGTAGCTTTGCATTGTTACAGACTGAAGAACATCTTTAGGGTCTACATCTTGAGGCTCAGATCTGCAAGTAAGTGTTTAACTGTCTCACATTAACATGGCTGCCCCTTTGGAACTTGGCAGTCTAGTTCAGTAAAAGAAACAAGGAGTCCTGTGGCACTTGGGAGCTAGACACCTGAACAACAGGTGTGGGTAAGCACTAAGTCAGTGGCTTTCAACTAGTGTGCTGTGGCACACTCCTATGCCATAGAAACTACCCAAGCGTGCCATGAAATTCCGCACAAAGGTAATGAAAATCAATCTTAAACAATATTCTGTCCAACCAAAATTACAACTCAAAACTCACAAAAGTCAATCAAATTAAAAAGCAAGGTATCAGTCTTTTCAAATTCTAAAATGTGAACATTCTAAAACTCAGGTGGACAAATGGGAAATTGAGATGATGTGTTTTTTCCCCAGTGGATTTGAAACATTAATACATTTGACCCTTCTTTAGCTTGTTGTGCGTATTACGTTGCAAACCTCTCTCCTAAGACAGTAAATGTAACATTTATGAACAATCAATTCAGCTGAAAAAAAGTGGGTGTGCCATAGAATTGTCTCAGTGAAGTGTGCCCTGTTTCTGAAAAGGCTGGGAGCCACTGTACTAAGTTAATGAGTTATATACTGTATTGATAGGAACTCCTCCTTCTTAGAGTATTTTTTTAAGCACTGTGCCACTTCCTTTCTTTGGTTATTAGATAGATTAATACATTCAATATGCAACATGCTAATATAAATAGTAAATCAAACATTTCAACAAATATAGTTCTCAGCTTCATGAACTGATTAAAATCCTTCTCACCAAAGCAGTGGAAATCTCACTAATCCAGTCTAATGACTACAGCAAGTAACAGAATTAGTGTGTAAAAGAAATGCCCATCTTCCCTGCACAGCTTGAACAAATGTACTTTTGTAGGGGATATGCAAGGAGGTTTCAAGGGATGGTGCAAGGGCAATGAAGAACTTTGCAGCCTCTTTACAGCTGCAGTTGCAGTCCTTACTAGTGGCCTATAATATCTGCCTGTCACACATTTCCACATGCCCTATATAAGATGAGTGCACAACTGCTTGGAAAAGATTCCTGAGAATGTAGTTGTAAGTGGCTCACAATCAAGCTAGAAGGACATATCAAGTAGGTCCCACAGAGATCTGTCCTGGGTCTGGTTCTATTCAATATTTTCATAAAATGATAATGGCACAGAGAGCACACTTCCAAAGTTTACGGAGGATACCAAGCTGGGAGGGGTTGCAAATGTTTTGAAAGACAAGATTAGAATTCAAAATCAACATGGCAAAGTGGAGTAATGTGCTGAAATAAATAAGATGAAATTGAATACAGACAAATGAAGTGTTACATTTAGGAAGGAATGTCAGATTCTACAAATACAAAATGGGAAATGACTGCCTAGGAAGGAGTACTGCACAAGAGCGTCTGGGTGTGGGCTTATAGTTGATCAAAACTACATGCAAGTCAGCAATGCAATTCCATTGCAAAATAAGCAAATATCATTCTGGGATGTATTAACAGGAGTGTTGTAAGCGAGACATATGAAATAATTCTTCCACTCTACTCATCACTGATAAGGCCTCAGCTATATCCAGTTCTGGTCATCACACTGCAGGAAAGATGTGAATAAACTGGAGAAAGTCCACAGGAGAGCAACAAAAATGACTAAAGGCCTAGAAACACGATCCCAGAAGAGTGAAAAGGCTGAGTTTAGTCTGGAGAAGAAAAGTCTGAGGGGAGACGTAACAGTCTTCATGTATTCATGGGTTGTTCCAAAAAGAAGGGTGATAAATTGTTCTCCTTAATTGCAGCAAGGGAGATCTAGGTTAGACAATAAGGAAAGCTTTGTAACTGTAAGGGTAGTTAATCACTGGGACAAATTACTTAGGGAGACTGTAGAGGTTTTTAAAAACAGGTTAGACAAACATGGTCAGTGTATTTAACCTAATATTCTGTTCTTTCTTATGCAAAGGAAGACCTTAAAAGATAGAGAATGCCCTAAAATTCCTTAGGTCTGTTCTCCATTTCCTATGTCTCACCCAGGACTCTGATCACCCTCACCCTGAGAGGCCTACAACAGACATTTCTCCAGGAGCTTCTGCTGTTTTTAAAAGTTAGGTAGCCCTATCATGAAATAGGATAAAAAAATGTGACTTAAGAAGGCCCAAACACAAAAGCAAAATATCTACTTGATGAAGAAACACAAACTATGGAGAGTTTGTGAAAAATTCATGCCCAAATAGGTTTATGTACAATCATCATCATCTGAACAAGTACTTCAAACCAAGGTACATTGATGGACAATTTGTAAAGATGCCTTGACATAAACAGTTTGCTATGGCTAATTCAGTCAGTTCAGGCTGGCATAAAAGTATTAGTTCATTGCTTGATGTAGCTATTAGCATGTTAAGTTCAAACTTGTGGAGTTCCAAATAATTGAATTGGACTGAATCAGGAGGATAAATCAATGTAGCTCCACTGGGGTCAGCAGATCAACATTACTGAGAATATGACCCACTACACACTTTGTAAATGCACAAACAGCACTTTTGCCTGATTCCAAAAGGACTTAAGATATATACACTGTGGATTTACTTTATATATTATACAGAACCTTTTGATTTCAGCCAGAATTCTGCTGCCATCTAGCTGACAGTCACCTGCCATGCCCACTGGTATAAATAAGTGCTATATTTCTAAAATACTCCAGCTAGAATTAGGGTTAACCAACCCTAAAACTGTCTCTGACTCATTCCTCTCACTTACATTTCTCCTTTAGTGTTCAGACATTACAGATTACAATCTATTCCTCTGCTAATCTCCCCTTTATTTATGCACACAGGCATCAAGATATAAAAGGTCAATCATTGACTTGTAGTTAACTCATTTATGCTGCAATGTCAGTGCTTTCCCCCCTTTGCTGAACTCAAACTGCTTTGTTCTATTAGCACTTTAAATCTGAAGTTACTCAGCAGAGAGGTCAGAGTAGCTAGAGCAATGTGCAGAGTTCAGATATGATCACCAGCACAAACCGTGAAGCCTCTCGTGCAATGTCTGCCTTTAAACACATCTGTAAATATTTGGCTAGATTTTTGACTGGGGTAAACTGATGCAGCTCCATTGACTTCTGGTTTTTATTCCTAACTTTAGTGGAGCTGTGTCCAGTTACATCAGCTGAGAATTGGGCCTCTCCCTCAGTCAAAGGCTAAAGAAAATCACAGTACTTGAATGTATTAGCTTATAAATACTCATTTCCTTGATTTGCATTCATCAAGATTTTGTATCAGTTTAAAATCACAATCTCATATACATATATAGCATAGAGATACAAACACAGTAACAGCCATGTAGCTACTCTCACACGTGCACAGCATTTACACACTCACCCACATTTTGTCATAGTCACAAAAATCTGTGTATAAAACACACACATTTTACACACATGCATTTTCAATTAGCACATGCAGGTAGAGAACATATACAAGTTCCAAAGGGGCAGCTGTTAGTCTCATTCACTAAAACAAACAGGAGTCCTGTGGCAAAAGACTAACAAATTTATTTATTACATAAGCTTTCATGAAATAAAATCCCACTTTGTCAGACGCTTTAAAGAACATATATGATCAGACATACTGCCATGCTTATGCATGTACATAGAGTGACATGCATTTTTATGACAATTTCCTGAACTCTAGTGCAGAATAAGACATCTGCTTGCATTTATGCAGCAACCCTTTCCACTGTTCGCATTTAACATTTGGATCTGTTCCCCACCACCACACTCACTATCCCCAAGACAATCATATTAACATGTGAAGTGGTGTACAGACCTTTATTGGTAACTTCCCAAGCGACTTCAAAGAGCAATAAATCCTCCACTGGAAGGTCTTCATCTTCCCACTGAGGAAGCCCGTTAAGAGAGGTCACGGACAATGATCTAACCAGAGGCATTTTGCTTCAGTGCTTAGCTCTTACAATGCAAGCTGCAATCTTTATAAAATTTATTATTTGAGTTCTTTCTCTCTCTTTGGTTTTGATTGGCAAAATCAGCCTGAAAGCTGGGCTTGACTGAGAAAATTTACTCCAGGAGCTGAGAGCTAATGGGTTTAAACTGTCTGACTACCAGAATTAAACTGGCTCAGAGAAATCCCATGGACTTGCTAGGCAGTTGCTGGCAGAGATAGGAAATCAAAGCTGATCCAAGCAGGTCTTGACTGTTCTGAGGCCAGGCCTCTCAACAGGAAGCAAAAATCAGCATCAGGTTTGTCAGCCACAGCTTTCAATAGCCACCCGACTCAGGAGTAAGTAAAACTCATGAGCACTTCCCTGAGCTAACTCCCCCAGGGAAGACCCTATCAATTTGCCACCTGAGTTGAGCCCTGCCCCTTACAACTTCCCTCAAGACCCACCCCTTCATGTTACACTCACTGATCTTTCTGTCTATCATGCACCTGGACCAATGTGATATTTAGGCACTTTCATGGATTTGGTTTCCTGGCTTCCAAGTTTCAATATTAAATATTTGTCATCACCAAGTTTATTAAATCTATTACTACTTGCCCACTCCTCCTTTTCTTCTAGTGTTAGCCCTCATTATCCCAAGCCCCCCAACACAGGCTCTCCTCAGTCTGACCCCAAATCCAGTGAGATTAATGAATTGGCTGTGGATCAAGCCCTTAAGCCCTGACTCAGAAAAGCACTTAAACACACACTTAACTTTAACGATGTGCTTGAGTGTTTTCCTGAAGAGGAGTGATTTCCTGAATCAGGCCCCTAATACCTCCTCTGGATTTTCACTCTAATTTTCTTAACATTCATGCTTCTCTTTTTCTGGCTTCCCTCTGGCGAGATTTTAACTTCTACAGTAATGATCTGGAAGGAGAATTAAATAGGCCATGCATTAAATTCACAAATATATTAAATAGGTAGAAGAGATTATGGTGCAGTGGTTAAATAAAACGGGACCCTGAGTCAAAATTCACATGTCTAGTCCACCCTGTGCCACTGCCAAATTTTGTTTCTGAATAAGTTATTCAATTCCTTTCTACTTCAGTTCCCTCCTTGCAATAATGGGGTGATAAACAATACATCCCATGGGAGATAGTGGGACTAAGTTCAGAATAAAAAAACAACAAGGAGTTGTATGGTGCTTTAAGACTAACAGATTTATTTTTTGCATGAGCTTTCGTGGGAGAAGATCCCACTTCCTCAGATGCTTTGAAGATGGGTGAACTTGCATCTGAGGAAGTGGGATCTTCTCCCATGAAAGCTCATGCAAAAAATAAATCTGTTAGTCTTAGAGCGCCACACAACTGCTTGTTGTTTTTTTCACTGGACTAGACTAACAGGGCTATCCCTTTTGAAACTGATAAGTTCAGAATGCTTGTCAAGTATTTTTGGAATATTTACAAGTATTTAAGTGCAAATTAAAATAACAATGTCATAACCACTGATATTATTAATGCTTAGTGTTTATTTATTCCCCATAAACATGTGTAGGGACAAAAACTAATAATTTTTCATGGCTTCAAAGAAAAAAAAAGTCCATTCACCCCACTCCCCATTTCTCAGCAAGCTATAGAACTAGTCAATATCTTTTAAAGTGCAAAATGTTAATGAAATTTTTCATCAAAATTTCACAGTTTGATAAAAAAGAGAGACGGATACTCATGAAAATTCACAGGCTCTTTTTCTGTTCAGCAAACCACCTCCTCTAATGATCACAGTCTTAAAAAAGAATTCCCAGGGATCTAGAAGGGTTAAAGATACAGGTGTGACCTAGTTAAATGAACCTGAATCTGAGAAAGGAAGGAGCATTTTCTAATGGAACAGCTGACTGGGAGTCATGATCTCTGGGTTCTAGTCACTGCTCTGTAGTCATTGCAATCTTGGATAAGTTACTTAACCTCTCTGTGCCTCAATTTCTTCAGCTGTAAAATTGGGATAATATTTCCCTATCAAAGGCAAGGATGTTGTGAACCTTAAGTCATTAATATCTGTTGAGCTCTTTGAGAGCCTCATGGGAAAGGTATTGTATAAGTGCCAAATATTATCACAGAATAGGCAGTTACTGCATCTGGGGAAAAATAACTGAGGAATAGCTATTCAATGAGACAAGCACTTTGCAGGCAGAAATGCCAAAGAAGACCACCTAGAAGAATAATGAAGAGCAAGCCAGCTATCAGTCTATAATGGAGGATTCTGGACTGGATACATATCACAGTACAGCTCCTGGAGGTGACAGTGCCTGTGTGTGTGACAGGGGTGAAACCACATCTCAGCTTTGCACACAGTTCCAGATCCTTCCACATCAGAATGATGTCCGCAAACAGTAGTAGCATTAGATTACATAAAAACTGACACTAGGAAACAAAAACAAAAAGAGAAAAATTATTGCCTTCTTAACTCATGCTAACCACTCCCATTGCAGTCCATGAGGCTAATCAAGGAATTAGAAGATTCCCTTTAAAACATTCTGCTCAAGATGGTCATACAAGTATTATTTCCTGCATAAAATATTCATTCCCTTCATATTTGTCCAACCAAAATCCATCACTGGAGACTCACCAGCAAAAAATCCATCAGTCCTATAGTCTTACCTTGAACCTATGATTTAACACCTCCCAGGGTACCTTTCCTCTCCCACAGGCCCTCAGGAAGTCTCCTCTAGTCGATATAATGCCCTGGCAACTATTCCACACAGCAGCAGCAGAGGTTGCAGATGAATGCCCTCTACTGGCAGAAGTATGGCAGGATGTGGCCTTTGACAGAGCAGATTGGCCGGGTGGAAGAGGATTTCCTTGTCTGTGAGCTGGGGAAAAGGTTCCTCTTAGGTTTTGACGTAGGTAGGTCTCTGGCTGGAGCGTGGGACTACATGGAACAGCAGCTATCTCCCCAATCTCCCCAGCACCGCTACTTCCCCTGAGACCCTGTGTAACCCATATGCCTAAAAAGGAGTAATCTCTTTTAGGGATCCCTTATGGCTGGGTTACCTTGCTGGACAGATTTTGCAGCCCAGAAACCAGAACTTTCTGGTAGGAGGGTGTGGTAGCACACTCAGCATGCTCCACAAGTTTCTCTTGTGCTGGAGTGAGATTTCTGGGAGAAGCCTGAGATGAGCAGCCTGCAGAGGAGCGGTTATATAGAGCTGCAGAGTCCATGTGCTCAGTGATTGACTGAGCCAGGAGTGGACTGCAGGATGTTTTCTCCCTGCTTTGGACAGTTTTGCAGGGGAGTTTTCTGCTGTAGAACTGAGAGCTGGGTAACCAGTAACCAGACTGTGGTGCTGGTTGCACAGGAGGAAGAAAAGACTGCATGGAATTTGCCTGAAGAGTCCTGCAGCTAGAGAGGATGAGGATTGCTTTTGTTTTGCATTCAAGCCACAAGGATTTAGAGACTGCAATTGAGATAAGGGCGACTCCACCTGAATTTTGGGACTCTTGGGTTTCTTACTGTTTCGTTTAAATTCATTTTGGTTTCTTAGGATAAGGGGTTGTTAAGTTAGTTAATAAAGTTAATTGTTATGTTTATGCTGAGTAGTAGTTTAATGTAGGATGGAAATTCTGAGCAGTCTTTGCTGTGAGTCCTGTACAGATTGGATCCTGGTTCTCCAGCTGATTTCTGCAGGGGTTTAACCTCTGTTAGGCACTGGAAAGGGGCTATTAAATGAATTTGAGCCCACCCTTGCAGGTTACACCTACACCCCCCTTTTCTTCCCCCCACCATCACTTGCTGCTTTCTCCACCTCCCTCCCCTTGACAGATGAGCAGAGCTCTAAGAGTGGGGGTGGTGTCTGGGGTGGGGCAGGCTGGGCAGGGGAGGGAGAGACCGACACCGAGGAGGTTGAGGGAGTCATGCTTTTGGGGTGGGAGTGTGACTTGGACAGGCTAGGGGAGCTGCCAGGACGTCTCTTTGCTAGAACCATTCCTAATTTCTCCTCCAGGCTCTAACAGCAAAAACCTGCAGGTGACTGGACACCACCAGGTTTCCTTTCCAACTGGACTTTCCAGTGAAAAACTGGACATCATGGCAATCCTATCAGTGGGTGTGCATGAATGGAAGCCGGCCTCTCTACCTGATACAGAGTGTTGGAAGAGAACAGCTTTACCCTGTGTGGTGGTGATGAGGAAATGGGCCTCTGGGCTCCATCCTAACACCACCTCTTCAAACTATGACCCGGGCAGGTAGGCACACACCATTAAGAAGAGAGACAGCCTGCAGCGGCTGCCCTACTTGTGCTCAACCCAGTAGAAACTTGATCCAGCCTCCCCTGGCACTGCTGGAGTGGTGAGAGATAGGGATATGGGTTATATACAGTGCGCCCCCCCACATGCTCCTAGAGGATCTGTTGGTAGACAACAGGAGGGGAGCTCTCCTTGTCATTGCTACTGCAACCAGGGTGGATATACCCTTGCAATGGCCCCAGCTTGAATGAACATCAGCCATCCAGTGTCAGGGAGGGCTGAAACTCTTAACAAAGGCATGGAAGGAGAGGGTGAAAGGGCTAGAAACTTACTCTGAAAAATAACATAACTAAAATTACCATCATCATGGCTCAAAGACCAGGCACAATTAATAAGGCATTCTTATGCCACTTCATCAATGCAAGGAGATACGGGAAATGTCCTTGTTCATGTGTATCTAGCAGAAACGTAATGAAACTGAGCAAAAGGAAATTTAGGCTGAAAACTGATATCTACTAAAGTGGGTCAGCCTTTCAAATGGAGATAGACGCTCTTTGTCTGAGTCAGTTGAAACTAGAATGGACAAGGTAATGGAAAATACAAGATGTGACTGGGCTGCAAAGTGTGAATCCAGATCTCAGTATCAAATTCCCCAAAGTGTGTAGGAGTTTGGTGCTGTTATTCAGCATTGCATTCATGGCCAAATTATCAAAAGGGCTTAGGCCCTGGGCTCCAGTCCCTAACCCCCTGATGATCTGGACCCCCACCCAGGACAGGAAAGCTAAGATTACTCCTACCCTGCTGGCACTAGGGTGCCACAACGGGGGGAAGAGAGCACAGGGCAGGGCACTGGGCCAGAGGCTAGGCTCTGAGCTCTGCCCCACACTGGGCTAGCTGGTCCACCACGTGCCAGCCAGCCCGCTTCACCCTCCAGGCAGAGTGGCTAGAGTGGGGCTGGGGTAGGAGCGCCCTCTGGCCCCAGGGACCACCCCCAACCAGCAACAGGGGCAGGGGCTGGCTGGCCTGTAAGGCCCAGATGGGGAGGAGGCATGGTTGGGAGCAGCCAGGTCTCCTGCAGTGGGAGGGCCCCAAGGAGGGGGACCTGCAGTGAGGGGCACCCCAGGGCACCCAGGCTGGTTAATCGGATCCTGACTGCATTTCTCCGGTTTGTACCAGCAACAGACTTACATCAATGCAAAGCCAAGTAACACAGTGGTGAATCAGACCGATGGTGCCGATTCTTCCAGAGACGGGGAAAGAGGCAAAATTTGAATTTCATCTGATTTTAGATTGTGACCTATCCAAAGCCCAAAGTTCAGGGCTGTTCAGATGCAAGAGTTAGCTCAAGCTCATCTCTAGAATTAGTAGTGCAGGTCAGAAATAATCCTACACTGACAAGGGGATGGACAGTATGATAACCTTGTGGGCTTGGCTGATCTCACTTAACCTGGTGCAAATCCAAAGCAACTCCTTTGAAGATGAGAGGATTATTATTCTCAATATAGCACTGGGAAAAGTGAGAGCAGAATATGTATTTTCCACCTTTAATTTATAGCATCAGTTAACAAGTCCCTGAAGGCACATACACAATTACACGGACAGCATTTTGCATTTTTAAAACTCACAGAACAGTTTGATGAAATAAAGGTAGGACCTCACACACACACACATGAGTGCAGGGATGGCAAGAAAGGAGCTTGATTCCCCTCTTTCTCCCCTTGCAGGTACTGCCAGAAGCCAGTTTAATCCCCATTCCAGACCAAGAAAACCCTAAGTTGTGCCTCTGCTGCAATGACTCCTAAGGGCCTTTGCAGGAGTTAAGAATCACCAGGATTCATGTTTACCTCTCCCATTTCTTTCCTTCTCTTGTCCACTTCTGGCATGAGTATGGTCCACCCAACAAAGCCCCCAGTGCTGTCAATTGTTGTGGAGACAGCACCCAGGTGGTAGATATGTGAGGCACATGAGTTTTCTGTGCCAATGCTATTTATCTGAGGCGAGGGAGACCACACAGCTTCTTTCTGCCAGTGCACTTATGCCATAACTTTAAATCTATTGCTAGTTTCAGAATGTATCACAGGATTGCCAACCCTCAAGGGTATAAATTTCATGAGTCAGCCCTCAGAAAATCTTGGCATTGACTTAAAAATCGTGAGATTTTAAATAATAATTTTTTAGTTCTTTTTATTTGCCTTCTGAACCATCAGGGCGCACTTGGATCACATTTATAACCTTTCATTCGAAACTATAAGAGCAGAAGTTGACTTCAGTTGTTGAATGGCAGCCAACCAAGGTTCTCATGTAATCACATGCCTCCTGGAGTGGAGAATTTTCAAACACCACCAGCTATGCAGAGACTTGCCATAAAATTATGAGTTGACAACATTGATCAGAATATGTAACACATGCATCATATAACACTGTACAAGGGATAATTATTGCATATTTTCCCCATGATGTCCTGGTCTCTGTGTATATACTATACTATATACTGTACAACATATAGGCAGTAAATGTGTCTAGCATTAGTCTCCAGCAGAGAACTAGCAAGAAATGCTGTGTAGCTCACAAAACACAGATATCAGTGGTGGTTGGGTGCTTGTCTTTTCTTTAAAACAAACAAGGGGTCTAGCTCCAAAAGACAGCCCTGTTAATCTAGTTCAGTAAAACAAACAAGGAGTCCTGTGGCACTTAAAGACAGACTAATTTATTTATTACAAATTTGTTAGTCATTAAGTGCCACTAGACTCATTTGTTTTGCTGAACAGGACTGGCATGGCTACCCCTTTGGAACTTGTCTTTTCTTAATCCCGTAGGAAGTCCTGTGCCTCTTTCTCCATTGCTTGGCACCTTGTGTTGTCATTCGCCCTTTTGTAGTGGATGTAGATCACTACTGAATTAGAATGGCAACACTTAACAGCAACTCTGCACAAGTGTAAATGCTTATGCAAAGCGCAAAAGCAGTGGAGAAGTAGGCCCTTTGTTTTTATGCTCCATGTATACCACTAGAGGCTGCCACACAACTCTTTAATTTATCAGGTATACATGTCAGTAAATCAAAAGGTTTAGTGAAGATCCAGAGGGCCTTCTTAGAAGGCACGTTCCTTTTTAACTATGATAGCACTCTCAGATTAAGCTGAGTTCCAGTGAGGTAGCTGTATTAGTTTAGTTCAGCAAAACAAATACGGAGTCTTGTGTAGGGTTACCAGATGTCAGGTAAAAGGAAGACATATCTTTATGGCCTCTGTCCAGCAGGCATTTTAAAAATGTATGATTTTGTCTGGCTTTTTACTTACAGGGGTTAAAGCAGGGATCAGCAATGCACTCTCAGTGAGCCACCTGAGTCTCCCTGATTGTCCTCTTCTGGCTCCCTGGCAGTCTCCGCCAGGGAGCAAGGTGTGCTCCAGGGACTCGTGGTTGGCCTCAGCATTGCGGCCAAATCAGGGTCACCGGGGTCGCCCCCACCATCCCACCACAACTGCATGAGTTGGAAATGGCCCAGCAGCCACGCCAGGGCCCCGAGTGCTGGTGGGTGATGTGCAGGCAGCACATGCTCCCTCTGTCCCTCCCTCCGCTGGCAGGGCGGAGCTGTGCTGCCCCACCTACCCCCAGCCGGCCGGCCCTCCCAAGAGTGGCCGGCAGAGAGCTGCAAATTGCAGAGGCGGGGCCCTGAAATGGCCCCTCTGTAGAGTTCAGGCCGGTTTGACCCAGCCACTCCAGGCTTGAACAGAGGCTGGCTTGACCCCAGGCTTTGGATCAGACCCATTCAGCCCTGGGGTGGCCAGGTCGAAGTGGCCTGAACTTCGCGGAGAGGGCCATTCCAGGGCCCTGCCTCTGCCGGCTGCAGCCCTCCGCCAGCTGTTCTTGGGAGGGGCAGCCGGCTGGGGATAGGCGAGGCAGCACTGCTCCGCCGTGCCAGTGAAGGGAGGTATGGAGGGAGTGCACACTGACCACACACCACCCACCAGTGCTAGGGGGCTGCAGCACAGCTGCTGGGCTGGCTTGGGCTCATGCACTTGTGGTGGGAGGGTGGAGGGAAGTGTTTTGGGATGCCAACTCCTGGGTTAAAGTATGTTGGAACGCCCTGGAACACCCTGTTTTTAGGGGGAAGCATTCCAGTACCCCCCCCAAAAGAGAAGAATATTACATTAATACATTTTCTCCATGTGTCCTCCAAGGTCCTCCTTTTTGTACTTTCCTGTCCTTTCCATGCTTTGGTATCTGGTAAACGTACTCCTGTGCCACTTTTAAAGACTAACAAAGTTATCGTATGAGCCTTCATGGCAGAAAAATCCTTCTTCATCAGAATGTGTGGAAAATAAATGCAGGAAAGTGTAAGTCAGAGGATCAGGTTGGACCATAACAGCAAATAGACGCAATTGTTGAAATTCAAACACTGAAGATTAAGCCAGCACATTTGCTATATCTTCCACAGAGTCTTACAAAGTTAGCGGCATAATCAGGGGCGTCGCTGGTGCCTGGCACATGAGGCCCATGCCCCAAATGCCAGTGCCAGTGCCCCGGGCCCTGGCAGGGTCCCACCTTCCCCGGTCTCTGGCTGGATTGGGCTGGAGATCGGGGGCCCAGCCGCCCGCAGCTGCAGCTGCCGCTCCCGGCCCTATCCCCAGCCAGGGATACAGGGCCCAGCTGTCCGCAGCAGCGATGGCCGCTTCTGGCCCCTTCAAAGGCCGGGCGACACCGTGGCTGCGGCTGCCATTCCCTGCCCTGTCCCTGGCCAGGGGCATGGCCTGCAGGCAGGGGGTGGAGTCTGGATCCGTGCCTCAGGTCATTCCCTGGGGCAGCGACGCCCCTGGGCACAATCCTAACCAAAGAATCGTCATGGGTCTCATAAGCTGATAAGCATATATACTGTGATTTATTATTTGTATTGTGTTAGCTCTTAGAAGCTCTAATCTAGGACCAGAGCTCTTTGTGACATTCTCTCTCTCTCTCTCTCTCCCCTTTCCTCCCCCCTTGACCCAAAGAATTTACATTTGTTCTCTCTTGTTAGTAAAGTAAATAACTATTAAGGCAGTTAGGAATCCTAATCACAAAGAAAGTCATTTAGAATTGGGTACCTACTCCTTTGCCTAAAGGAGTTCAAGGCTCCAACTCTACACCAATAATTTCCCAAAACGATGACAATCAAAGTAGGAGAGATTATATCTTTTATTGGACCCATTTCTGTTGGTGAGAGAGACAAGCTTCAGAAGAGCTGTGTGTAGCTCGAAAACTTGTCTCTCACCAACAGAAACTAGTTCAATAAAAGATTTACCTTGCCCACCTTGTCTCTCTAATATCCTGGAACCAACAAGGCAACAATTACACTGCACACAACAATCAGTCAATAGTAAAGCCAGATACATGCTACTGACTTACTGAAGCATGGCTAAACCCAAACATTCAAAAATCATGAGACTTTAATACTAAATAATAATAAAAATACTTTGATGACTCTTAATTGCCTTTTTATTTTCAGTCCTGTAGGGTTCACATTTTCCAGCTTTCTTCCTCAACCCTTAACGCTACAACCTTGTTTGTTTTTTTAAGCTGAGTTTATCATGTGATCCCATGATGCCATGTACTGAGGCTTTACCATTAGATAAAAAAAATCACAAACACAGTAACACTCCCAGCACATGTGCTTGGACAAATCATGTAGCCACTCTGTACCTCAGTTTCTTCCTTTGTAAACTGGAATAATATTTCTTCTTCGAACGCTGCTCACATCATTCAGTTACAGTTGTATACGTGCTGCAGCGCATAGTAGCTCGGAAAGTCTTTTAGCCTAGTCTGTCAGGTCAGGGCATGCGGCCAACACCCCCTCAGTGCTGCGACTGCAGCTATATAGGTGACCGTGACCGTGACCCTCCCAGTTCCTTCTTTCCACCCTTAGCAATGGCACTGGAACAGCTGAAACTTGAGGAAGCAAGTGCCTGCCCTCATTTGTCCATGATAACGATGCCAGGGTTTAAAGCCTTGTCCATCATGCTGCAAAGCCTTCTCAATTGATGACACCCATGAGAAATGTCTCATGTGCCTCAGTGAGTCACACCTCACGGAGAGTTGCCTCATCTGCAAGCCCTTCAAGCAGAGGGCCCACAAGGACAGGGAGTGGAAGTTGCGTAACCTTTCCCAAGATCGGGCATCTCACCCAGGGCCTGATACACTTCGTGCGCTGAATGCTTTGCCGGCCCTGCGTGCAAATTCTGCACTGAAACCTGTCTGGAGCCACTCTCTGGCTCAAAATATGAAGCCACAATCGGCATCTGATTCGGCACCGGTATGGCACCGCCTAGCACTGCCCCCAGACACCCCTCCTCAGTAGTTGGGACTGGGGTGCCTTTCAGTACTGTCAACACCGGAGGCCCTTGCAGCAGCGCAGGCTCAGCTTCAGGCACCGGCTCCGGTACTGGCCAAGAAGGTCAGATCCAAGCTCAAACTAGTCCTTTTGGCGAAGGAGTGGACGAGAGGCTCAGTACTGCTCCCAACCTCGGTGCCATCAAGCACTCCACCAGTGTCACAGAACTGTACCAAAGACTGCTCAGATGACCACTGTTCTCGGCACTCGTCCTGTGAGCCCTTGGTACCGTGCTCTCAGGCCTCAAGACAGCAGAGGTCTAACTCATCCTTGCCAGCATCTTCTTGCTCCATTCCTCAGTACCCTGGATCCCCAAAGTCCATGGTACCGGTAGCCGAGCAGGCAAGCGGTGCCGGAAGCATTCTCCAACGTCTTCGCCAAGAGGAGGCGCGGCCCTGGCAACCCCGGTGCAGGAGCTACAACAGAACTCCACACGTGGTGATCGAAAGCCAGTGGGCACACAGAGGGAAAGGGGCTGCTCCCACTCCCGCTCCCCCATGGCCCTAGCCTCCTCCAATGACTGGTCACAGGAATGGCTGGATTGGATGGCCAATGTTGACCCCGTCTCCTGGCACCCATCAGCACCGTCGTCGACCTGAATGCCTGACTCTTTGGACCTATCCAATGACAAGCCCAACCCAGATTCCATCCAGCACAGTAGATCACAGGTCCCATCGTCTTCTTCCCCAGACGATGCTACCTTTCAAAGACCCCTGGCATACAGGGACGATGCTCGCACACAGCAGGAGCTGCTGTGTTGTATGGCAGCAAACCTTAACTTAGATTTGGAAGTGGTCAAGGAGTAATGTGACCTCCTTTTTGCCTTGCACTGGTTCTCATGCA
The DNA here is from genome assembly GCA_007922195.1 of Podocnemis expansa. Classification (NCBI taxonomy): domain Eukaryota; kingdom Metazoa; phylum Chordata; order Testudines; family Podocnemididae; genus Podocnemis; species Podocnemis expansa. Next base: position 11,418,277 of record ML682017.1, read on the forward strand.
GCCCTCGTGGTGATTTGAGTTTGAGACCCCTGTGTTAGGCGTTCCTTTTGGTCCCATCAGCTGCTGCAAAAACAACCACAGCAGTTGCAACAGCAGACCCAGGTTCAGGGCTCCCGTTCCCAGTCTTACCAATACCCCAGCACCAATATGGGAGTTTGGATAGGGAAAAAATCTGCCCAGGTAGGGGTCAAAAATCCCAGGCCTCCCAGGAGGGTCATCAGGGACAGGGTACCACTCATTCATGAGACAGAAGCAGCGTTTCTGATGGTCAGCCTGATGGCAGCGGGACCACAACCTCGGCCCTAACCTTTGCCAACCATTTGGCCCAGTATTCTCATCACTGAGCCAACATCATGACTGACAGTTGGGTGCTGGACACGGTCTCAAAAGGGTATCTCATACAATTCTGGTCCACACCTCAGGATAGAAAACCACCCCCTCGCCTGAATCTCGGAAGCTAGGAACTAGACCTAATGCTGGAGAGAGTGCAAAAAACTCCTCTTCCTCAGGGACATAGAGAAGGTCCCAAGATTGGAGCTGGGACAGGGGTTTTACTCCCACTACTTTCTAGTTCCCAAGTTATAACAAAAAGGGGCACCCAGGAGAGTACCCCCAAATAAAAATAAAAGACTAGCAGGATCTTATTCAGGGGGACAAGGCAATATGCCACATTTACTGTAAATAAGTAAGGAGACAAAAAGCAGTCACACACACACAAAGTTCTGCAACCAGGTATGATATTATTACCAGTCCTTTCATGTGTTGCTTGAGCCAGTCTAAGCTGGGCACAAGAAGGGAGCCAGGCCTCTGTTGGTCACAGTCCGATGCTCCAAGATGACAGTTGCAGAATGAGACCCAAAGTTTTTATGTTCTTACCCATCTTTTATACTTGCTGGCCCTCAGGTAAGTCTATGGGATTTGCTGTGTCATATTGCCTCAGAGTCCCTGTGAGATCATTGGTCACCAGTCTCTTCAGATTTGATTGTACTTGTTCTTTTCTTTCTGGGGTGGCTCCTTCTGTTTGCTTTAATTAGAGATGTCTGCATTGTTCAGCCAGTTAGATGGTACTTGTGCTTCATCAGGACAGGCTGGCAGTTGAGACTGGCCCCTTCACACACACACCCTTCATTCACACACCTTGTTCACACATTTATAAGACCATATACAGCATACACCTAAACCAGGTTTCATCAAGTATACAAAATGGAGTACAATGTAGGATTTCCATACTGACAATATGGAGTCTTGTTGGACATTGGTTATGTCTGTTACACAGGGTTACAGAATTACTTTACTTATGACACTGAAGGACATATATGCAACATTAACTAACTTATACTTTAAAGGTAAATGTAATTCATTATCTGTCTGTGCCCCACACCCAAGCCAAACGGATATCTGAGACCCATCCTAGACCTCAGAGCTCTAAACAAGCATATCAGGAAAATAAAGTTTTGTATGGTTTCCCTATTGCAGATTGTCCCACCTCTGGATTTTGGGGATTGGTTCATGGCCTTCGATCTAACGGACGCTTACTTTCACATAGCAATACGCCCCCCACCACAGAAGGCTTCTAAGATTCATGGTGGGGGGGAAGACATTTCCAGTTTGCTTCACTCCCTTTCGGGCTCTTGTTGGCCCCCAGGGTGTTTACAAAGCGCATGGTGGCAGTTGCGGCGCACCTGCTACTGCAGGGTATAAAGATATACCCTTACTTGGATGACCGGCTAATAGAAGGGAGATCAAGAGCCCAGATTGAACACAGCCTCAAGGTAGTGAGATGACTGTGCAGGTACCTGGGAAGTTGCATAAACTGAGAAAAGTCAAAACTCTTCCCATGCCAGAAAATAGAGTTCATAGGAGCCCTCCTAGACTCCCAAAAAAGGAGGGCTTCCATGCCCCCTTCAAGATTTCAATCCATTTGCACCATCATTGCAGAACTGCAGGACTCCCAGGTAACCACAGCCCAATGCTGTCTCCAGCTCCTCAGGCACATGATGGCCTCCGCTTCAGTGATAAGGATAGCCCACCTGAGAATGAGACCATTCCAGATTTGGCTATCCACAGAGTTCCACCCACAGAGACACCCTCTGTGCAAAGTACTGTCGGTCCCCCGTGACATCCTGGGGACACTGGAGATCTGGATGGATCCCCTTTTTGCCATTAGGGGAATCCCCTTCGAGGTATCAGACCTTGTGGTGACCCTGATCACTGATGCCTCAGACTTGGGGTAGGGAGCCCACATATCGGGGGACTTTCCACCCAAGGACAGTGGTCCCTCAGGGACAGACCCCTTCACGTAAACATGAAGGAGCTCCGGGCTATCAGATTAGCCTGCAGGACCTTTCTGGACAAAATAAAAGGCAAAACAGTCCAGATCCTAGCAGAAAATACCACAGCCATGTTCTACACAAACCAGCAGGGGGGCGTCTGTTCCCGAGATCTCTGTCAGAAGGAAACCAGACTCTGGGAACCAGTCAATTTCCAAAGGGATAGCTGTGTTAGTCTAGTCCAGCAAAAATACAAGGAGGCATGTGTCACTTAAAAGACTAACAGATTTATTTTTCGCATGAGCTTTCATGGGAGAAAATCCCACTTCATCAGATGCTTCGAAGATGGGTGATCTGTAAGTTCACCCATCTTCGAAGCATCTGACGAAGTGGGATTTTCTCCCACGAAAGCTCATGCGAAAAATAAATCTGTTAGTCTTTAAGTGCCACATGCCTCTGGGAACTAGCCCTGAGATACAATTTCACCCCGGTGGCAGCCCACCTGCCTGGGGTGGACAAGAGGCTATGGACTCACTCAGCAGAACCCCTCTAGCCCACCACACGGTGGTATCCCACCTATTCAACAGATGGGAAACACCCCGACTAGACCTATTCACTACACGACAGAACAGCAAATGTCATCACTTCTGCTCCCTCAGGGGCTGGAAGTAAGGTTTACTCACGGATGCCTTCCTCCTCCATTGGTCAGGACCTCTTCTGTATGCCTTCCCTCCAACCCCGTTGATGTACAGGGTTCTCTTGAAGGTAAAGAGTGATGGAGCAAACATGATATTAATAGCTCCAGATTGGCCCAGACAACACTGGTACTCAATCTTACAGGACCTGTCCATAGATGCACCCCTCCACCTTCCCCTATGTGCGGACCTCTTAACACAGAACTCGGGGCACCTGCAGCACCCGAATCCCAGTCTCCTGCACCTGACGGCCTGAAGACTCCATGGCTAAGTGAGTAGGAAAGAGTGTGTGCAGACAGAGTCAAGAGGGTACTAATCTGTAGTAGGAAACCCTCCACTAGAGCCACCTATATAGCCAAATGGAAGCACATTTCCTGCTAGGCAGTAGGTAAAGGGGCTATGCCCACATCAGCCCCTATACACTTAATCCTTGACTACCTGCTAGACCTCAGGGATAAGGGCCTTTCCCTCCCTTCACTGAGAGTCTATCTGGCAGCGATTTCTGCATTTCATAATAAGGTGGAGGGCTTTCCTGTCTTCTCCCACCCTTCCTCCATCGGATTCCTGAAGGGGTTTGAAAGGGTCTTCCTGCAACCCTGTGAGCCTGTTGCAGAATGGGACCTTAACGTGGTGCTCCATAGCCTGATGGAGCCTCCTTATGAACCCCTGGACTCATGCTCTCTGCTAGTCCTGGCATGGAAAGTGGCCTTCTTGGTAGCAATTTCCTCAGCCAGACAGGTATTGGAACTGAAGGCCTGTTCTTCAGAGCCTCCATATCCGAGGTTTTTCCCTGATAAGGTGGTGCTCCACCCGCATCCATCTTTTCTTCCTAAGGTGGCGTCTCCCTTTCACCTTAATCAGGACATTTGCCTGCCAATTTTCTTTCCAGACCCTCAGGTTACAGAGAACCAGAGGAAGTGGCACACCCTGTATGTTATAAGGGCGCTCTTAACCTATATTGAGAGCACATGCCCATTCTGCAGAACCTCCTAACTGTTCATGGTGGTTGTGGAATGTAAAAGAGGACACCCAGTGTCGTCACAGTGCATTTCCAACTGGATAGTGAACTGCATTAAAGACTGCTGCAGAAGGTCGAATACGCCCCTCCCAGGGAATGTCAGAGCTCATTCAACCAGGGCCCAGGCTTTGTCAACAGTCTTCCTTGCGCAGGTCCCAATCCAGGAGATCTGTAGGGCAGCTACATGGTCGTCGGTGCATACCTTCACGACGCACTATGCTATCATCCAACAGGCAGAGAGGATGCTGCGTTGGGCAGAGCTGTACTCAATGTGTGTAAGCTGTAACTCCTCCCACTGTCCTTGAGTATGGCTAGCAGTCACCTGTAACTGAATGATGTGAGCAGTGCTCAAAAATGAATGGTGGGTTACCGATGTAAACGTACTTCTTCAAGATGGGCTGCTCACATACATTCAGATCCCTCCCACTGTCCCTGCTAAGCAGAGATGGCGTAAAGAAGGGACTGGGAAGTTCAGGCTCACGGTCACCTATATAGCCGCAGTCGTGGCACTGAGGGAGCGCTGGCCATGTGCCCTGACCTGGCAGGCTAGGCTAAAAGACTTTCCGAGCTACCGTGTGCTGCAGCATGTATACACCTGTAACTGAATGTATGTGAGCAGCCCTTCTTGAAGAAGGATGGTTACATCGGAAACCCACCATAATGCATCTTTTAAAAAGCTTTGATCCTCAGACGAAAGAAACCTAATCAGCCACTATCTCAGGAGCTCATTTACTTGCTAATATACCAATGTGACATATGCCAACATGTGCCAGCAATGCTCCTCTACTATATACATTGGCTAGACTGCACTGTCTCTAAAAACAAACACAAATCGGACATCAAGAATGGTAACATTCAAAAACCAGTAGATGAACATTTCAATCTACTTGGAATTCCGTAAGAAACATGCTGGTTACAGTAGTTCAACAAAAAGAACTTCAAAAAGAGATTACAATGTGAAACTGCTGAACTAGAATTCATATGCAAACTAGATACCATCATACTGGGTTTGAATAGAGATCTTGAATGACAAAAGAAACAAGAAGTCCTATGACACTTAAAGACTAACAAATTTATTTATCTCATCATCTTTCATGGGAGAAAATCCTACTCTGTCAGATGCAAAACTCATGCAATAAATAAAGTTGTTAGTCTTTAAGTGCCACAGAACTCCTTGTTCATTTCACCGAACTAGGCTAACAATGCGGCTGCCCCTTTGGAGCCATTACAAAAGGTGATCTGTACCATTCTCAGATGTATACATACAGCTAACATGCCCATTTTCCATTTCATGTGTCTGATGAAGTGGGACTGTGGCCACGAAAGCTCATTCAATACAGTGATTTATTGGTCTTTAAAAGTGCCACAAGACTCCTTGTTTGTTCAGATGAGAGTGCTATATAACAGCAAAATTCAATTATTATTAGTTCATAAACTTTGTATATTTGGGTTTATTTCATCTGTCGCCATGTTTTGAGGATTTGTTTACACCACATACTCCCACATTCCTGCTTTCTGTTCTCAGATATCTAGAGAAACAGAAAATGAGACACCCCACAGTCCCATGGTATGGAAAGTGTAAAAAAGCAAACAAAACCCAAACAAGACCCTGGTTTTTTAAATTGGGTACAGGAATGGTGGGTTACTCACCAGTAACCGTCCTTCTTCGAGATGGGCTGCTCGGATCCGTTCAGTAATAGGTGTCTCCGTGCCGGAGTGTCGGATTGGTTGGAAAACTTTTGTCCTAGCCTGTCAGGAGAGGGTAGGCGGCCACTGCCCCCCACGCCACCCAGTGGCTATATATACGGCTGCCTCCTGACCCCTCCCCAGTTCCTAGGAGTCGCCAACTCCAGATGCGGGGATGGAGGGGACGGACCTGAATGGATCCGAGCAGCCCATCTCAGAGAAGGACGGTTACTGGTGAGTAACCCACTGTTCTTCTTTGAGCGCTGCTCAGGTGCATTCAGTAATAGGTGACTACTAGCCATGCTGACCAATGGCAGGTGGAGTTGGCTCTTCTGCCTTCAGCGTAGCAAAAACCCCAGATAGGAGGAAACCCAGTGAACAAGATTCTAACCAGGACCAAGAGAGCAGTGAAGCTCTTGGCCTGGCCTTAGAGAACCAATAATGTGGGCTAACCAAAATAAGGGGTAAGTCCAATCCCACTGGCGCAAGTGCGTGTGGGCTGGGCGGACGAAGTCACCTTAACAGAGCTGAATAATGCAACCGATCACATGGAGGGATGCGTTTGATTGTTCTACCTAAAGGGTATAGCTCAACGAATGAAGGCCAGAAGATAAATGCCTGGTCATAGGACAGTCCAGTGTGAATTGCAAGAAAACGCTGGGGCCAAGGGGTTATGAGGTTAACCATGGAGATTGCGGCCTACTCAAAATGAAGGAGGGGATGGTATTATCCCTTGAACTGATCACATCAAGGCCCAAACCGGAAGTCAAGGGGTCACCGGCCTAGCCCTGGTGGCTGCGGCCTATGCAGATAGCCATAGGAGAGGTAAACCTAATCCCTTGAACTTCCCACAAGTGGCTTTAAAAGTGGCCAGTCGAAGGAGGTAGAAGTTAAAGCACGTAGCAGCAGTAAAGAGAATGTACAGCTGTGTCCAATTGAGAAGGGTCTGGCAGAAAACCCTCCAAATTAGTACAATGGAGACTGAAAACCGGAAGTGGTGCAATGAATGGCACATGGCATGCTGGCCAAGGGCCCTCAAGTTACATATGCAAGTGCTAGCTTTCAGCTGTGTATTCTGCCGGAACCTTGGGTTCCACTGGAAGGGTACTTCAGATCACTAACACCTACAAGGCGACCTGATGGCCTTAAGACAGTACTGTTGGCCTGGTACCAGTGAGCACCTCAGTAGGCGAGAGGGCTCATGGGGAGAGCCCACCTATTGGGTCTTGTAATCCCTTCAGAATCCCAGCATCACGAAGATTGCCTGGAACAGGGAATGTATAAGAAGGGGTCGAAGGAAAGTGGGAAACAGACGTTGTAATAACCCTTGGGGAGGAAGGGGTTAACACTCTGGTCAGTGAGTCCCAGGACAGCCAATAGGAACGAAGCACAGCTTTTTGAATTGTAACAGCAGCCTGGCCTGGGCCTGTTTGGATGCAGCAGAGCTCCTGGAAGGATCAGGAGGAGGCCAGAGGGGCCTGAGGAAGAATCCAGCAACATCCTTACCAGAGATAAGTTAAGTTTGGTACTGACCGGGCGTGGGTAGAACAGGGAATGTTTATTTAGACGCGGTCAGGGCATTTTCTTTGTTTTTGGCTTGTTTTTTGGATTTCTCTGTGCTAAGCACATGTAACCCAATCCTCCCCCCCACTACCCTGTAACTACCTAAGTTAATTCCCAGAGAAGCAACTCTCTGTGTTTATTATCTGTTCTTTTTGATTAAAGAGTTTACCTTTTAAGCACGTTCTGGTTCTGTGTCCTGAAAGGCAAGAGGTTTGTGTGCCCGTGCCTTAGACTGCACAGGCAGCTACTAGAGGGAACCCTGTTCCAGTTCCAGCTCATATTGCAGCTGGAGTTCAGTCACTTTCCTGAAGGAGGAATAAAGAGGATTGCAAGTACCTCACAGGGAGGAATTCCCAAGTGCGCCTTCCTGGGTCTCAAGAGGTTTTTGTTTGCATTTGGGTGGTGGCAGCGATACCACTCCAAG
>ML682017.1:11425942-11479099 GCA_007922195.1 Podocnemis expansa
AGAGGTTTTTGTTTGCATTTGGGTGGTGGCAGCGATACCACTCCAAGGCCAGGAATTGGAGGCCTTGGAGACTTTTAAGAGCAGGCTTTAAGGCCAGTGGCTTTTCTGGCCTGTTGCGGGCCCCCACCTTCTGCACTCAGAGTGCCAGAGTGGGGAAAAAGCCTTGACAGACGTAAAGTCACCTCCTGGCCACTCAACATAGGTGGCTGTAGGGCTCATGGAGATCTAGTATCAGGAAGGATCTTGAGTGCCTAGGGCACTGGCAAGGAAGATTTGTTGTGCTGTACTGCACCTACATGTGCATCAAGGATAGGGACACACTGAGGTCGGGCTGTCCCAAAATATGGGTTACTGGAGGAAAAGGGGGGGGATTTTCCCCCCACCACCTAGGAAGTGAAAAGCTCTCAAGCATCACAAGCAGTACAACAAGGGTACTTGGGTTTAGAGGAGGCAATGGGGGTGGATTACCTCCATCTGGGAAATTACCTGGGAGGCATTCCGCGTGAAAGGATACAAGCCTCTGAATTTTGAGCACTACGGAAAAACAGGATACTCTAACCCGTCTTCTTCTCCCTACTCATATATATTTTAATCCCTCAAAAAAGGGTGGGGGAAGGGAGTCAAGGAGGGGGAAGGGAGTCACAGTTTGGTAACATCATCACCAGCGACACCTGGAGATGGCCCAACAGTTTGAGTCTCTGATCTCCGGACGGGTGTAACAAGTGCCGTATGGCTGGGGAGCAATGTCCCGGCCAAGATACAAACCATTGAAGCGAGGTGGGCTAGGGTGGAACAAGTATGAATATCCTGGTAAGGAACCTCCATGCCCGGGGCGCAGCATTGCACATGGGGCTTGTTAACGGGCTAGTGCCGTGAGGTGGAACGTTAGCGCGAAGGCCCAAGATGAGTTCTTCCCGCTGCTGTTCCCTTGTCTTGGGGAAGAGGCATCACCTCCTTTCCCCAAGGCACCCCGAGTTGCTAGAAACCATGTCAGGTGCACGAGGTTGCTGCTTCAGGGGTGGAGGAAGATATGGAGAGGGTTCCACCACCACAATCATGGTAGGGTGGGCCTAAGGTGGAGACTCCTGGGTGGGGGGTCCTGATACTGACTGAGAGTGCCCAAGAAGGGGAAGGAGTCTGTTACAAAGTTTCAGCTTTCATAGTGTAGAGAAAGCGGTAGGGTGGCAGGGGTTGGACTGGTCTGCCTTGGCCTCCCTGGAGTATAGGGTCCCTTTTGATGAAGCAACTCACGTTCCCACTTGGCAGTTAGGATGGTGGAGGGTCCCTTCTACCGAAGAGGTGTCTGAGGACTCAGTAACATTGGCTTAAGCAGCGTGCTGACGGTTGGGGGGGGGGGGGGAATTCAAGGTGTCCCTCCCTGACTCCAGAACGAGAATAGGTCCTACCTGATGTAGGACAGTCGGGTAAGTGGGAAGGGTTCTGCACCTCCAGATGAGCACTCACATTTGTGCATATTGGAGCCTCTGCAGCTGTGGCTGGGACTACCATGAAACACACTTCTTGGTCCCAGCGAGCCCCATCTTTCCACTTACGATCTCTAGTGGACCATCGAGGGGTGTCTGAAAGAGAAGGAGGGGGGTTTTGTTTCGTTTCTGCAAGAAGGGCCCAAAGGTATAGACGTCTTGGTGGTTTCAAGGGGCTTGGATTACACGGACCGCATCCATGTAAGACCGGAGGGGATGGCCGAGATCTGGCTTGTCCCTGTTCGCAATGCCAAGACCGAGCTGGTCCCAATAAGTTCCTGATTCCCCCCAAGGGAAGGGGGAAGGGTATCAGTTGCCCACTCCAATGGCATACTGGAGTAGAGCACCATAGAAATGGGATGACGGCAGAGGAGGGGAGAGAGTTTTAGACTCTATCCCCATGGTCATATAGGGCAGGGAAAGGGATGAGGGAGGTCATCACCCAAGGGGGTTTATGTGGGGGGAAAAGGCCCCGATGGGAGGAGGCCAAAGTATTTGACCTATCCCCTAGGATCCTGCATGGTGCCCACCATAGTTAGAGTTTTGGAAGGAAACAAGATGTCTCTTCCAAAGGGCAGGTCCATGACCGCCTCTGCTGTGCCATGGGGGGGCACCCTAGCTTCCCTGAGCCAGGCTACTCGGTGGATAGTCACGGCCGAGGCCATAGTGCGGGCAGTTGTATACACCGTGTCTTGGGCTGAGAGAAGGAGATCCTGGGAGCTTAATCTACCCTCCTCTAGAAATGCGTCGTACTCCTCTCTAGCCTCTGGTGAGAGCAGGCATTGGAATTTTGCGACCGACTCACACACATCCAGCAAATATCTGCTGGTTAGGGCCTGATTATTCGCCACCCTAAGTTGGAAGGCTGAGGAGGAGTAGACCTTACGGCCCAGGAGATCTAATTCCCTGGCTTCCCTAGAAGCCAGGAGGGGGTCGCTAGAAGGCTCACCGAGGCCTAGCGCCATTTGCACCACATCCCTAGGAGGAACTGGGTGATTGGTGAGGAAAGGGAACCTGATGCTTAAGGCTTGCCGTGTCCAAGACTGGGGCAGAAGAACTTGGACTCTGCCACCAGGAAGATGGTACGTCCCAGATGCTCAGGTGGAGCGGAACTGTCAGAGACTCTGCCACGGCAAAGGCTGGTCTGAACAGGGTGTCTGGAGGGGGAACTGAGAGCTGCACCTCCATCCCTAGACAGGCCGTAGCGCGGCACAACAAATCAAAATGCGCCGACAGGTTGCCAGTGTAGGCACCTGGTGCCAGAGACAGAGTGGTACCGGGTGTCCGGCATGGGGGAGAGGGTATCTCCCAGGGGGACCATTCTTGTGGGCAGAAATGGAAAGGTGACAGCACCGAAGTGCAGTGCCTTGGTTGTTTAGAGCCCCTCGATGGGCCCTCCTCTGGACTTGAAGCAGGGGAGGGACTTTGAGACTCCATGGGTGGACTGGTGACAGTAAAGTAATATGTTGCCATGGGGATGGCCCTACGGTACCGGGGCCCTATGGAGTAGAAGACGGAGGACTGTGTGGAGAGGGGGAGAGACGATGCCCAAGTTGGACCCAGACCTTGGAAGTAAAGGCCGGCTTGCCCCTTCTAACTGGGGTCGGGGAAGGTGGTGTGGGGAGTAAGAAAAGGACCAGAGCAGCCTCCACTGCCTCTGGAGTTGATGGCACCATAAGCGACTCTGAGCGGGTCCAAGGTGAGACCCTGCCCGGGGAAGGGGGGCTGCCTGGTTGAGAGAGCTCTCGCCCCGTTGGTACCAGGCTGTACCGAGCTTGTGGTGCCGGAGGTGATTCTGGCCGGTGCTGGGGTGAGCTCGGCACCGGCAGCGCTGGGCTATATCAGGCCTGCGGTGCCAGAGATGGGGGTGATCGGCGCCAGGGCGAGCCGGGCACTGGTGGTACCGGGCTGTGCCGGGCTTCGGTGCCACGGGCGACCTCGAACAGTGCTGAGGTGCCAAGGCACTGGGTCGGCACCAAGGTGCAGGAGTCAGCACCAAGGTAGTTCGGTGGCAGCTACCAGTGACACGGTGCTGCATCAGCTCCGATGCCAAGCTGGGTCTTGGCCCTAGGCGGGAACCCGAAGCCTCGGGTGAAGAGTGCCGAGCCTGTTTGAAGGCTAGGGCACGGCACCTTTGTTCCCTTTCCTTGATTGTCCGAGGTTTGAAGGCCATACAGAGGGAACAGGCTGAGACCAGATGGTCTGTGCCTAGGCACCTGAAGCACTTCCCATGGGGATTGTCCCGAGAGAAGGCCTTGCCGTACTCGGAGCAGGGTTTGAACCCTGGCATGCTAGGCGGTAATCCGCGATGTTCCGGCTGGACGGTGGAAGAATTCTGCAGTGGATCTATGTCCACGAAGACATGCTCCCAGTCAAGTGAAAAGGTAATAGAAGGAGGACAGGCTGCTTGCATTCACAAGGAGTGGACGTTCCAGATCCAATGCGCAAGGTGGAAGAAATGAAACTGGGGAGGGGTCGGGAGGTGGCCATATATATAACCACTGGGTGGCGTGGGGGGCGGTGGCCGCCTACCCACTCCTGACAGTCTAGGACAAAAGTTTTCCAACCAATCCGGTGCTCCGGCATGGAGACACCTATTACTGAATGCATCCGAGCAGCGCTCAAAGAAGAAGCTTTCTGCCACCATCGTTCTGAAGGTAACCATTAGTTTCTGGCAGGCAAGAGATACTGTTATCAGCCAAAAAGATATATTTCTGTCAAATTGCACAGGAGTCAAGACAACTTTATAAGCCCATGGTAAAGTTCACAACCCACAAAGACTTTTAGAAAGCAGTTAAAAATCGCTTTACATGAAATTACTTCAGGGAAATTGGATGTGTTGCCTTTAAAGCCTTTTAATGCCAGGCTGTAGATTATTTTTAACTCTGTCTTTTGTAGATTTGTGAAGTGGGTTGCTTTTTAAACACGCTTCTTTTAAGTGCACAGACATCTGTCTCTTTATCGTTGAGTAACAGACATTTATACAATGAGAAAGGAGGAAAAAAGACAAAAGCAAATAACAACAAAACCCAAGCTCCAAACATTGGATATATGATAATAGGATCCATGGCTAAACTCTTAACTTATCCTGAAATAATGAGGAATATGGCCTAGACTATAGATGAAAAGCTTAAGCTGTATTTATTATGAAATAGGTCTTGGAGTAATAAGGTGCTTATAATTCATCTGCTTATATGGACTAGTTTTAAAAGGTCCATTGTTCTTGGTGAAATCCTAGCTCCAGTGAATTTAATGCAAAACTCCCATTGGGGCCAGAATCTCTTCCCTTGTTTCCAGGTGCAGTTTGCATGCACATTTGCTCATGTAAAAAAAGAATTGTAGGTATAACTTCCAGTCCTAAGTCACAGGTAGCCATATGTGCAAGGACTCTGATCTGCACTATAAACAGAAAAGCTGGAGTTCTTGAAGACGTTGGCACTTTGAAATTCTTGTCCTCCTAATTAAATTGTATGGCTTTTAATGATTTTGTTGACAACCAAAATTAGAATAATATATCAACCAAAATCTGGAAATTTAAAACAAAATAAATATTTTAAAACAGGCGTCTTACACCTTTGAACTTTTCAGCATCTGTTTTCCATTATACGACAAGCACAGGTTTTAAAGCAGTTATTTATTTTTCATTATAGATTTAGGTTCCTGAGAAGCTATGTAGCAAAAGAACATTGTAAACTATGCATTTAACCTACATATATTGAAACTAGTAAGAACATAAAGCTATTCTTCAATTACAGAAGTATCAGTATTTCTGCATTCAAGACTTGTAATATGTATGTAAGGGCTACAGGATTGAGCCCTAAGGATGCAAGACCAATTCATCTCTCATACCTGCCACATATGCAGTCAGACACCCCCTCATAGCCACTCATGAGATTGCTGTGAGGGAATTTAAACACTTGATCCCATGTGCTTTCAGTCTCCAGAATCTGAACCAGTCCAGCCACTGCCTTTGTCTTGTTCCAAAGGGGTAGCTGTGTTAGTCTAGTAAAGCAAAAAAAGGAAGGAGTCTTGTGGCACTTAAAGACTAACAGATTTATTTAAATCTGTTAGTCTTTAAGTGCCACAAGACTCCTTGCTTTTTTTGCCTTTGTCCTGGGGACTAAAGACACTCTTGAGGTGCGCAGAGCATCCTCTGTTTAAATATCTCCTCCTGAGAGCTGCTGAAACTTTTCATTCTAGTCCCTGATACCAGTGCTGACCCCTTCAGGCCCCATTTTTAGCTCAAAATCAACTCTTTGCAACACTCCAGACATACGGGTGTTCTCAACAGGGCCATAACTACAGATTTTGGCGCCCGGGGCAAGCACCCGGACAGCACCACTGCCCCAGCCCTGAGCCAAATCCAGCTCAGGGCCTGATCTGGTTCCTGTCACCAGATCCGTCCCCAGCTGCCTTCCAGCAGCAGCTGGGGCTCCCCACCGCCTTGATGCGGTGGTGAGTGATGGATCCAGTTCCCCCCGCTCGCCTCTGGCTTCCCACCGCGTCCCAGGGGCACCTTCCTCAGCCACACACCAGCTCGCACAGTCCCCCATGTCCAGTCAGCCCAATTCCTCCACAATCCCACCCTAACCCAGCCACCCTGCTGCCGGCTGTCCCTGGTCCTTTTCCCTAGCAGCTGCCATTCCCTGAGCTGACCCCCCACCCGGGCCTCCTTACCTAGCCACTGGAGTGGCCAATCCATAAGCTGCTCTAACCGCCCTGAGCATGCTCTGAGTTTTTAAAACTCCCAGCCTACCTGGGGCAGCTCCCTGCCAGCTGGAAGACAGTCTTCCAGCTGGATAGGGGCCGAGGCTACACATCCACACTTAGCTGGCACTGTCTAAAATTCAGCACCTGGGGCTTTGCCCCATTCACCCCGCCCTAGTTACGGCCCTGGCTCTGGGTCCACAGCTTAATACTTCAGAGGACACATGATAGGTATAGCACATACCATATACAGGATTACTTTGCACAGAATTCTGAAGTATCATTGCTTTTTACTGGAGCATGAGAAATATATGCAGGGTATATGTCATATGGAGAAAACAAACATCCTGAGCACAACACATCCTCACTCTAAGTTCACCTTTACCTTGGGGCACAGTCTGAGTTCAGATATTGCCTCCTCAGGCTCCTACATCAGCTTCTCTGAGCTGGTAAAAAAGGCCAATGAGCCCAAATTGATCAGCTGCTGAACTGTTAACAACCTCCAGTTGTTCTGTGTGGGATCAGCCTCCTCAGATGATCCAGACTGCTGCCAGATGATGCACTTGTCAGATGACCCCCTTCCCTGAAACTGTATTGGAATAGAAAACCATCCTGGTTTAATGACCATGCATTGTCAGGCCCATATAATTGCCATTTGGAATGTCAGCCCAACATGGAGGTACAAGGATAACAAAGAAGATATAGGCTGCACCTTCAATATGTAGCTTACAACTTGGTAAAGATACTTACAGAGAATTCATAATTACACACAGAATCCATCCACACATACGGAGAGACTTAAGTGTACTCAGTGGGTGTGATTCTCAACTGGCATAAGAAGACATATCTCTATTTATTTTTAGCTGGCCCAGTAGAAGTAGATAAGTGTATAATGGGTGTGGGAGAATGAGGCTGTTTTTTAAAATAAAACAGATATCGTTACTTACATCCATGTTCCAAATCACAGTACATAGTGAATTAAAATTAATTTCACCCTTCCTATCATTTTTCATCCCAACTCTTTTTTTCCCCTCTGTGACTAGTCTTAGGCATATTGTTATTATTACAAATTATAAGGCTTTGTGGAAAGTACAGGTCAAGCAACCAATTATTAAATAAACTTTCTTTCTTTGGAAAGATCATGATCACCAGTGGTAGAGAACCCCATTCAGCACATTTATGGAAAGCTAGGATGAAGTGTTTGGCGCAGCACTATTGTTAGAGTGGTGCCCAGAACACATGAGTCTATCCCTGCACTAAAATGGGCCCAAGCAGCTATAGAAATCTGGGAGCAAAAAACTCCATTTTTGAAAAATAGGCACTACAAAATTACAAATACATAATAAAAATAATGATAATTAATACATCAACTCCAAATAACAGCAAGAAGAATCAAAGTTTATAAACTGTATTTTACAAGAAAACATTTAAGCAGAGAACTGGAAGTCACAGAACATATATCTATACTGTGATGTTAGCTCAAGGTTAGAGGGACTTGAGTCATTTGACCCACATTAGGAAACTCTGGACTTGAGTGTCTACATTGCACTTTAACCCTATTTTAATAATTTTCTGATGTGTGCTCAAACCTAGGGCTCTGACATCTACACTGCCCTGCTGTAATGGAATTTGTAAGCCTCATTCAAGACCTAGCAGGAAAAGGAACCTTCTCGACTCACCACTCCCACACACAGTTTCAAGAGCTGCCAGTCATGAAAGCAGAAAAGCTGAACTTCATAAAGGAGGCAAAGACTAATATAAAAAGGAAGAACAAGAAAGGTAGAGGAAGCAGCAAGATCAGAACTAGTAGAGTAGCCCCAGGCCTTCAAGAGAATAACAGACCTCTAACTGCAGCCTGGCACAAGTGTGCAGACCCAAATCAAAGTAACCATAACCAGAATCCCTAGTGCCCCTCCTCCCCTGAAATGTGGCTGCTCTAGCTGTAGGACTGTGGCATAGTTCAGGGAGACTTTTCTGCCTGTTCTGCCCTTTACCAGCAGGGAGGAGGTTGTTTTGCATAAGTCTTGATCTCCATTACAAACCCAAGAGGCTTCTCGGACAGCATGCTTGCAGACAGGTGCTCGGAATAGAATGGGTCAGTGCTGACCTGGCTGCTCCTTTTTCCCCAGGGAGAGGGGATAAAGTGGATTGCAGATTGTTAGGCAATCGATATAATAGCCCAGAGCTGCCACTGACCCACCTGAGCTGTAGTGGCCCCAGTTCTTCCCATCCTTCATGGGCGGCAGGTAATGGAGACTGGGGCTCGGCCATGGTGAGGCTCAGAGCTCCTTGGACTGACCAGGGTTTCTCCAGGCTGCTCTGGGCACCAGCAAGCTAGCAAAAAAACCAAGGAGTCATGTGGCACTTTAAGACTAGCAGATGGAGCTGCCCTGGGTCTGCAGGAGCAAAATGGGGATAAGGCCTTAGGCAGAAGGGGCAGGGGAAGGGACTAGCCTCCCCAGGTAACACTGCCTATTGTGTTATCCCATGGAATTGTGGGATACTTCCAGATGACGCTGGGATCTGAGGCGTGTGGGCTATAGCTACACTACAGAGTAATGGAGCTCAAATGCAGGGTCCTGACTTGACTTGAGCTCAGATCTTCTAGCCCTGCAGCTTCCTGGGACCTGAGGCCAAGCACTGGGGTAGCACAACTGCACTGCAGATGTAAGAGGGGCTACTCATGAGTCCCGGCATAAGCAGGGGCTTACATTGCACTGTAAACATACCCAGGGTTATAGTCCAGGTTCTGACCTTTTGTGGTCACTGAACCTTATAGCTTCAATTTCCCACTTGCTACATAGGAATAAAACTACTTACATGGGTGGTGTCTGATAATCAGGGCTCCTAGAAATCAGTTTGCTATAGAAAAAGGGGAAATTTGTGTTTTTACAGAGAGTCTTTAGTTTTTATATTTTATGGAAAAGTAAAATTGCATACAGTGGAACCCTGATTATCTGATCTAACTGGGACTGGGGCCAGATCAGATAATCAAAAATTGACTCAGGCTGTCAGCATGAAAATTGTAAATATATCATTAAAACATTGATCTCGATATATATATTGTGGCTAGGGAAAATAAAGTTTGGCATTTTGTTTAATCACAGAAAAATGTAGATTTTTAAGTGAGTTCATCAAAGAATTTTGATTTTTTTAAAATTTTTTCTCATCAAGGAAAGCTCAGGTCCCTGGTAATAATTAGTTACATGATCTCTACACAGGAATCATGCTCAACGTGCACTGAAAATGTCCATGTACTCTAAAGGCAATGCACATCTTTTAGGGTGTGTCTACACAGCAAAAAAAAAACAAACCCTTGGGTGATCCATGCCAGCTAACTTGGATTGTGGGGTTGTTTCACTGCTATGTAAACTTTGGGGTTTGGGCTGGAACTGGGCTCTAGGACCTTTACACCTCAGCAGTGTAACAGCCCCGCAGTCTGAGCCTTGCAAGCCCAAGTCAGCTAGCACAGGTCAGCCTCAGGTGCGGAGCTGCTGTGTAGACATGCTCTTAGGTTACTCTCTTGGTTTGTCTTCAGAGTTTTCAAAATGTGGATGACATTGTGCACGCTCTGCTCAGGCAAACTCTCTTTGAAGGGCAGTAGGAGTTTTGCCTCCTCTGCCTGAGTCTTATCCACTTGACCTTCCTTGAATTCTGTCCCCCATCTGAATATCTCAAAAGTTCCTTTTAGACTTCAATGAATTCAGGCTTTCATGATTCCAAGAGTGGGTTATGGTCATTGTCCTCATTTCACAGATGGAGAACCTATAGTACCAGTTTGGAGTGTATTTGCATTGGCAAAATTGATCCCAAAGAAATGCATCTCACCATTGAAGATGAGTAAATGTGTATTAGGGGAAAAATACTTTTAGAAGTATGGGATATGTAACTAGAAATAATACATGAGTTTTATTAGCTGGTTTTAAAGGTGAACATAATTCATAATCTCATGTAAGCCACTGCGAAACAAAATAAACAGCGCTATTTAAAATGCCCATACATATTCTGAGTCAAACTTTGTATCGGGGAAGTCTGATGTTTTGTAGCAATTACAGATATACACACAGAGAGAAAGCATTGCACTGTGAAAATGAGAGCAGTAGGCGGCACTGTTAACATTAACATAAATTCTCCAGATGTTGTATTGTTTTGTTGCAGCAAAAGGATGCTTTATTCTTGTTATTAAAACATGATTCATGAAAACTTCATGAAGCTCGCGAAAACAGAATCACAACAGAATTAGTTAATTAGGGGGTCTTCATATAGGGGAGCAGCATCTGCCTCAGGTGGAGAAACACAGAGAGGAAGAGAGAAAAGAAGCAGCAAAGCAGGTTCTTTAACTAAGGTGAGCTCTTAGTACTTGCAGGGTGTGGAGTGCCTAAACTAGAACCATCATTAAGAAGCGACTGAAGGAAACAAGAAATTATTGAATTTTATTTGTATGTATATAGTACATTTTCACTATTCATTTTCCCCATTCATGTAAAAGGACTGGTTACTGACTATGCAGATGTGAGTTACTGTTTGCTGAAAGATTGTTGGTTCTTATTATAGTTACTAAACTATTAAAAGTCTGGATTGCATAAAGTTAGGCAGACCTCAGCCATCCATTAATTTTTATTCCCTTTTGTTTTCTTCCATTCCTTTTCCCCCTCTCCTAACTTCATTCTGTTTCCCTCCCTGGAGGTTTTAACTTTTTAATGTGTTCCTTTGATCTTCATATGAGGTTTTTATTTCCACAATATGTTTTTTTTCTGCTTTATTATTATCCTTGCACTGTTAATTGTACAGCTACCTATAAAAATATGGAAATATATAGCTGTGGAGAAAAAATGAACAAAGGCAAGATTAACTTTTCTAAAAATGAAAGGCAACGCTCCAGATTTAAAATCAACAGCCATGCTGTGGAGATGTCTGTTTTGTGCATTTTACTTTTCATTTATGTAAATACAATGAGAAGTCTGTCGTGGTTTCTTTAATCTTTTCAGGGGGAAGCTTGTATCTGAGACAGAGAGAAATTAGAAAAATCTAATTTGTTCTCCCCTTAGAATCTGCTTTCAAACTTTTGAGCTAATATTTTTATTGCTCAATCAAAAAATGATTGACATGATATATAAACATTTTCAAACGTGTACGATTTAGGAGCTAAAACTTGTTTTCTAAACTTGACATGTTTATTAGGAACCTAAGTCCCACAGACTTTCTGCCAAAGTATCATATGTTTTTGAAACACGCTTGCAAGACACTTGGAGATAGATATAGATATAGATATAGATATATACCCTTTGGAACATGGATAGATGAGTTTTCCCTAATAACACATCAAGATATGCACACAGAGCCCTTCTGTTTAGGGAGTGGAAGGTATGGCTGTTTTGATGGATTTCAATGTTCCCTCTAACTTTTTATAGCTGTGTGTGCAAAAAATTTCTTTTGTGCAAATTTTTGGAACCAGTGTTCAAATCTGTGTGCACACCAGTGATTGTGGTCAAACTTGTGAGTGCAATGAAGTAAATGTGTATGATGCAAATAATATCTAAATTCTATTTTGATATGGTGATGGAAATGATTTTATAAATTACAAAACCTTATTATGAAAAATGCTATTTGAAATTACCTACCTAAAGTAGCATAAAAATAGTAGCACTGTTGAATTTTTTTGTGCACACTTTATTTTGTTGTGTGCACAGGTTTCACAACCTGTGTGCCCGCACACACACAGCTTAGAGGGAACTGTTCCCTATATAGGGCCTGATCCCAGCTGATCGATATCAATGGGCTTTGGCTCAAGCCTAGAGTGTTTGGCACAAGAGCAGGATTGGTTTCGGGGGGAAATAAAAAACACAGAATTTGATACTAAAGTATCCATCTCTCTTTCTCTCTCTCTCCCTAGCTGTGACATGACTAGGCTGTTGCTTGTTTCATTAGCCATGATGATTATTTACCAAAATGGGACATGTGGAAAACCTGTTTATCAACTGGTTGATTTTTCAGGTATGTGTTTTTTTGGTTTGGGTTTTGTTTTAGGTTTCTATTTCATTTATCTATCATCTCTACTGCTTCTATAGGTAAAGCAGCATATATCACAAAGACTGTCCTCAGCCTGATTAGAGATACTGTGGGTTAGACCCTTGACTCCACTTTAGCTAGGTACATAGAGACTGTGCTGCAAAGTAGAAATACCACTGACTTAAACTGGTTACTAGAGGATTCCTCCAGCAAAAGGGAGTCCCCAAACTGTTTAGACTTTGGGGCTCCCAGATATGACAAGAAATAAGGGAATTTGACTAAGGGTCTATATGTTACGGCCATTTCTGGCCACAGGAACATGCCCTGAGGACACTGACAGGTAGATGTAAATTAGAACAGCCTTGAGGCTGCTTTAATGTGTAGTAAGTACACTATACAATACAAATACTAATTTTTAAAGATTCAAATCATTGTTACATTTTAGGCTAAAGCCAAAAGAATTAATAAATAACACAGAGAAGCTCTCTTCAGAATAAATAAGGAGTCCTGTAGCACTTCTAGAGACTAAAAAATATATTTTTCACATGAGCTTTTGTGGATCAAATTCCACTTTATCAGATGCACAAAATGGAAACTGCAGTATTAAAGGGACTAAATAAATGCAGATAAATAAGTAAATGATTGTTGCTGAAAAAAGCGTGGAAAAAAATCCCCACTATAGGACAATGGCTATAGAAATTAAAGGGAATCTATGAAAAGAAATCTGAGAAATATTGATGAGTGTGTTTAGCAGAGGATCCCATCCTTGATTTATTTATTTTTATTTAATTAATGTCCTAGTCAAGCCATGGAGTCTGATTCCCTGCTACCTTTCACCTTATGCTGTCATTTATCTGGCTGGGTAGTCTCTACCCAGCTCTTAAATCTGCTTTTTGTGCTACTCCAACTGTGTGCAAAGCAGATTAAAAGGTAGGGTGCCTAAGTGACTCATTGAGGAATCCTTTAACAGAGGGGAAATATCCAGTGGCAAGAACCCATGTAGGGAGCATGTCAGGGAACACCACTCCTGGTTGTTAGATTCTCCTTTTGGTGCCATTGCATTTGGGTGCAAGTCAGGGAAGCCTGGTGTGTTGTTCTAACATGTACTGGGGACAGACGTAGTTTCCATTGGTCCCAAAATCAGAGGAGTTGTGTATAGGTGCTGTATAGTCACATTTGCCTCCCACTTGGATTCTGTGCCAATCACAGCTCAGCCTGATCTAGATTAGGTCTGGTAAGTGTAAAATGGGTGTAAAATTTTCCCATTCTGAGAGGGTAGCCCTTCAAATTTCATTTTTTACAGGTGTAAATTGATGCCAGAAGGTTCACAGGAATGGAGATATCTCCAGTGCAATAGCCCATACATTTACTAGATCATTTCCAAGTACACAATATCTTTTAATAAAATGATGTGTAAAAGCGAGCTTATGAACATGATCTTGCTGGATATAGCACCATAATATTTATAACTGGAAGTAAAGAATTAATTTGCATAATTCTACTATGCCTGCTTTCTAATGGTGTTTGCCACAGATATTTTGTTCTGCTTATAACCATCAGATTTGACTGTTTGTGGCTGAATTGTGATTGAATTGATTCTCTACCACAATGAACTTTGTGCAGTCACTTATGCCTATGGCAGGGGTCAGCAACTCAAAAGATAAGAAGACCCACTTTTTAAAATTTCTTCAACAGCCAAGTATTTGGTTACCAAGTGTTTTGAAGCTGCAATAGGTGCAACCTCCTGGTGGGGGATCTGGGAACTGAGCCAGGTCACCTGCCACAGGATCCTCTGGCGAGGGGGGAGGGAACCCAAAACAAGGAGCAGACACCCCCCCCCGTAGGGTCCTCAGTGGTGAGGGGGTGCCCAGAACCTGATACAGGCCGCCTTCAGTGTCTTCCTGGTCAGGACCATCCTTAGAGGGTTATGGGGCCCCAGGCCAATCGGCCTGGCCCCCCCCCCCATGCGGGGGGCCAGCTGGCTCAAGGGTTTTGGGCTCCACTCTCGCACCCTGCTTTGGGGCTGGCCCTCCACACCCCCAAGGCAGAACAGCTGGCCTAGGGGAGGGGCAAGAGAGCGGAGCCCGGTTTCTGGGCTGGCCCGCTCCACCCCTGGCATGACTGTTCCCCATTCTGGGGGTGGGGCAAACCAGCCAAAAGTGGAGGCCAGGTTCCATGCTTCCTACCCCCCCCCTTCACCCCTGCGTTGCCTTCGGCTCCATGCTGAAGGCAGCGGGGAGGAGGCAAGAGGTAGAGTGGCCGTGGGGGCAGCGGTGCGGGCTGCACACTGTCCTGCTCAGGGCAGGGCAGCGTGGGGCCCATGGAAGTGCAGGGCCCAGGCGAATACCCCTCTTACCACCCCCGAGGACTGCCCCGCTCCTGGCGGCAGTGGAGACCCAGAGCTGGGAGCAGACCCCCTGCAGGGTCCCCCGTGGTGGGTGGGCCTGGAGCCACAAGGGGGCAGCCAAAGAGAGGCTTGTGGCTCCAGAGCCACAGGTGGTAGACTACTGGCCTATGTAAAGCTGACATAAAATACTCAACAAATACAAATGCTGGTGTTGTACACACACTCTTTGCATGGATACATATGACTAGATAGAAGCACCAAAGTGGAGACTAAGTCCCTGCATTTTTTTGTTGTAAGGCTTGATATTTTTGGTGTGTGTATGAACACTTTCAATCTCAGTTTATGAATGACTGCTGATTTCACTGCACTTAACTTATTTAGGCAGAAAGATAAAACATGGTGCTTTGGCTCCTTTAAATGTTTATAATAGCCAATAAAAGTAAACAATTATACCATTCGTATTCTTTGATTACACATCCATATATCCTTGAAACAGTTTGCTATTCTTTATTTTGTTATAATAAATTTCCCTTGAAACTGTTTTTATAAAAGATGAATAATTATTGCTCTCTGTTCTATTCCTAGCATAATAATAACTTCTTGTCAGGATCCGATTCCTGTTTTCTTGTTGCCAGGTCTTAACCCTTCCTGGAAAATTTTGCCATGAATTATTAAGTAGATAAAATGGGTGAAATTCTGACCCCACTGAAGTCAATGGGAATTTTGCCACAAACTTCTGTGGAGCCAAGTTTCCTCCAATGTTTTAAGTAAGGGCCCAGTTCTAGAAATTCCCTGTGAATTCTTTTTTAAATTTACAAAGTGGGTTTTTTCTCCCACAAAAGCTCATGCAATAAATAAATTTGTTAGTTTTTAAAAGTGACACGATTTCTTTGTTTGTTTGTTTGTTTAAATTGGTTCCTAATGATTCCAGAGCCAACTGAATTTTGGAGCAGAGAAATATTTCTATAGGATTACTGTGGTTAATAGTTAATAAAGTCCTTATTTCGAAATAAGTTAATTCGAATTAAGAAAATGTTAATTCAAATTAAGGGAAAGCCTGCTATCGAAACGGCTGTTATTTCAAAATGGTTATTTCAAAATAACGCTGTTTGGACATGTTGTTTTGAAATGGTGGGTTACTTACCAGTAACCGTCCTTTAAGATGGGCTGCTCGGATCCATTCAGTAGTAGGTGTCTCCGTGCTGGAGTGCCGGATTGGTTGGAAAAAACTTGTCCTAGTCTGTCAGGAGAGGGGAGGCAGCCTCCGCCCCTTGCACCACCCCGCGACTATATATATGGCTGCCTCCCGACCCCTCCTCAGTTCCTTAGAGTTGCCAACTCCAGATGTGGGGATGGAGGGGCGGGACCTGAATGGATCCGAGCAGCCCATCTCAAGCAAGGACGGTTACTGGTGAGTAACCCACCGTTCTTATTTGAGTGCTGCTCGGATGCATTCAGTAATAGGTGACTACTAGCCATGCTGATGGATGGTGGGTGGCCTGAGGCAGTGTTAATGAGTTGGTCCTTCTGGGGCCTGTGGGAGCAGGATAATTCATAGGAAAAAGCACGCTGGGCCTGTAAGATTGCAAGGTTTCGCATCGCGAGAGCCCTCACTAGTGCATGAGGGAGGGAGAAGGAGGGTCGGCGATAATGCCTGCTACCATTTGGTCACCCCATCGAGGACTGAAAGATTCGTAGAAGTGCCACGTAAGGTCGCGGTCTCTGCACCTACAGTACTTCTCTGAGGGAGTGGGAGATGGCGGGCTGTGCCGTGAGGGTGAGCATCCCCCGGGCCTTCGAGATGAAGGCCAGTTTGCCCCTTCTGGTTGGGAGTGGGAAATGGCGTGTCGGGAGAAGCAGGAAGGCTCGTGCTGCCTTCACCACTTTTGGAGTGGACAGGACAAGGAGCGACTCTATTTGAGTTGGAGGCAAGTCCTCACCATGGGAGGGAGGACTGCCTGGGTGGGAGGACTCCCGCTTCTGCAGCACCTGGCTCTGCGGTGCCAAGGGTAGAACTGGCTGGTGCCGGGGTGAGCTCGGCACTGGCAAGGCTGGACTGTACTGCGCCATTGGCGCCGGAGATGATATGGTGTGGCGCCAAGGCGAGCCCGCTAACTGAGGGTGACCTAGAGCAGCGCTGAGGTGCCAAGGCGCCAGGTAGGCACTGGGGTGTCAGAGTCAGCACCGAGGTTGTGCGGCAGCAGCGGCTACCAGTGGTATGGTGCCGCGTAGGCTCTGGCACTGAGCTGGGTCTCAGTGCCGGGTATGAACCCGAAGCCTCGGGTGAAGGGTGCTGGGCCTCCTCTGAGACTAGGGCGTGGCGTCGCTGTTCCCTCTCCTTGATAGTTCTGGGTTTGAAGTAGAGACAGATGGAACAAGCTGAGACCATGTGGTCTTTGCCCAGGCACCTAAGGCATTTCCTTTGAGGGTCGTCCAGAGGGAAGGCCTTGCTGCGCTCGGTGCAGGGTTTAAACCCTGGCATCATCAACACAATGTTCTGGTCTGGTAGTGGGAACTCTTGTAGTGGAGTTAAATCCACAAAGAGATGCTCCCAGCCAGACAGTGAGTTGGAGAAAAAGGGACAGGCTGCTTGCAGTTTGCAAAGAGCGGACGTTCCAATTCTGATGCGCAAGGCAGAAGAAGTGAAACTGAGGAGGGGTCGGGAGGCGGCCGTATATATAGCCGCGGGGTGGTGTGAGGGGTGGAGGCCGCCTCCCTTCTCCTGACAGGCTAGGACAATTTTTTTCCGACCAATCCGGCGCCCCAGCACGGAGACACCTATTACTGAATGCATCCAAGCAGCGCACGAAGAAGAACAGTTGTTTCGAAACAATGGTGTTGTTTCGAAACAACATGTCCAAACAGCTTTATTGCGAAATAACCATTTCAAAACAACAGCTGTTTCAAAATGAATGGGGTTTAAGCTGTTTCGAAATGACAGTTCTTATTTCGAAATGACAGACTGTCATTTCGGAATAAGAAAACGTCGTGTGGACCTAATCTTTTTTATTTCAAAATAACCAGTGTTATTTTGAAATAAAAGAGACATGTGGACCTACCCCAATAGAGACCAAAAGAAATCAAAAGATCAGAAGAAATGATCTGAGGAATTCTGATACAGTCAATTGGAATTTCCAGTAAACACAACTACTGCGGGATATTGCTAAAGGAGGTTCTTGTAGGGTGTGTGCATGTAAAAAACCTTGAGTTTTGCACATTCCTTCAAGGTATTTTGGATTTCCTCCCATAGTGACAGTGGTGTGTGTTTTGCCTAGATGCTGAATATCCAGTCAGTGACACCCAGGCCAAGAGGAACTCCTATCAGATGATCCATGATGCAGATGGTCCCAACACTGCAGAGCACTCCAGCCTCTGTTATTTCATCCAGGAGAGTGAGGTTGAGAGTCAGATCTCCTGCAGACTGCGGTTCACCAGGAGCAAGTTTAATTTTAACCCTTTTGGCCTTCGGTTTGGAAAAAGGCAACAGGGCAGCCTGGCCAGCAAAAGGGATCCAGTCACACTGAGCAGCGTCAGAATGTTGCCATCCCTATTAAAATTCAAGCTAAACCAAATGACAACCCAGTGTGGAGACTCTGAGGGGCAGGATTGTTAAATGCACCACAGCAATGCTAAGAATGGGTGCCTAGCATTTTTGGCTAGTGCCTGGTGATTTTCAGTACCTTGCTTTCTGCATTGCAAAACCTGAGATAAAGAAAGGGATTCAGAGGGTGGGTGCACTATAGTTCTGACAGTCAGGCAATGTGTGTTAAGTTGGGCACCCAGAAACTGAGATATAGAAAATTACTCATCACTTTGGCCTATACAGATGTATATAATTTTTTTCTTTTAAAACATGATTAGTTGCTGTCTGATATGGTTGTAATTTAGTGAGAAGAGAAGCAGCCAGAAATGCACTGCAATACTGTTGTATCTGTTTTCTCTATTGTACTATGCCACATATACATCACTTATTCACCACTGAGGATTTTTCAGTGCTGTGACTTCAAAATGTTACATCATTTCTTATCTACGGATGGTGATCACAATAAAGTGACTGTAATGCTATTGCCCGGATACTGTGTGAGTTTGCCTTTTTTTTTTTTTTTTCAAGTTTCCCCCCTCACAGAGGTACTAGCCCATCTTCTCATCTGTTTGAACAAAGGAGGCTTTTGTCTTGGCTGACTGCTGGCAGGAAACTTTGAATGAGCTGCAAGTGCTTTGTGTGTCTCTTTTATCTGGTATGGCCCAAATAGGAACAGTTGCTGAGGCTGACAGCCCTTTCAGCTTGAAAAGCTGATCTTTATCTCTTCGGTAGCTGTGTTAGCCTAGTTCAGCAAAACAAACAAGAAATCCCGTGGTACTTTTAAAGACTAACAAATTTTAATTTGTTAGTCTTTAAAAGCACCATGTGATTCCTTGTTAGTTCTTCCTGTAGGAGTGCATCATTTTATTTTGCTGTCTGGAAGAAAAGTTTTGCCTGGGCCTGCACACTCTGAGGGAATATTCTGCAAACCCAAATCTGTAGTGATGAAAGATATTTCCACTGACTAAACCTGCTTCTTGATACTAATTTTAGAGTGAAGTAAAATATGATGAGATTGGTATTAAGGTCCAAGTTCAGCAAAACATTTAAAGATGTGAGGAAATGCATCCGTATTCAGCAAAGCAGTTAACTACGGGCTTAAGTACAACTTTAAATCAAATTCAGTGGTGGGCAGGCGTGTAATGGGGGGGGGGGGGACCTGGGGCCTGCCCCCTCTGCCCCTTCCTGTGGCCCTGATCCTGCTCCAGAGACCTATCCGGCCCCAGCTGCTGCTGCTACTTGCCAACAGTGGCAGGGGCCGTTTCCAGCTTCAAGCTGCTTGTAGGGGCCTTGAAGCCAGAATGGGTTTCTGCTGCTTCCCACAAGTGGCTGGAGGCTCGGAGAGAGCTCCAGCCACTTGTGGGAAATGGCAATAACCCACCCCGACTTGGAGCCTCCTGCAAGCAGCTCCAATCTGGAGTGGGTTGCTGCTGCTTCCCACAAATAGCAGGAGCTTTCTCTGAGCCTCCTGCCACTTGCCAGAAGTGGCCCAGAGCCGGATCAGGCCCTTTCCACCGACCTGCTGGCCAAGAGATGCAGTGCCTGTGCCCTGCTGGCTCCAGTGCAGCGATGCCCCAGGTGGTGGGACATAGAAATGTGCTTGAAGTAAAGCATGCTTTAGTGTTTTGCTGAATGGGGATGGACTGTGGAACTGTAGCATCTAAGCAGAATGATTGGAGAGCAACTGTGAAAAATCAGGACAAGCTGGAGGGTATTAGAGGACCATATAGGAAAAAGCCCTGAGAATCACGGCTGTTCCTATAAAGTTGGAACATTGTTATGGGAAAACTCACGTTTAGGGTGCCTCGGTGGGCCAATCAGTACCAGACACCACAGCTTAGTGGTTGAAAAGATTTTTATTCTTGTACAAGAAGGGGAGTTACAGAGTCCCAGCAGAACCATTAAGCTTCCCATCCCCCTGGCGTCAAAGCTATAGCTTATATACTGTGTAATAAACAACTTGCATCACCACACATGTTACAAGCACTGTTCCCTTTAACGCGCGGCAGCGCAGCCGCGCATTTAAAAAAATCCTGCCGCGCAGGCTTCGCCTGCCCCCGCGCATGGGGCAGTTCAGGGCGGCAGCACGGCCACGGTTGGGGCCAGGCAGTGCTGGGCTGGGCCTGCCCCGCAGCCAGGGAACAGCCAGGAGCCAGAGGCAGCAGGCCCTGGGTCCTGCAGCAAGGCCAAGAATTGGCTGGGGGCGCCTGGGCTGAGCTGAGGATTGCGCCGGGACACAGCACTCTGGCACGTCTCCCCTTGGCTGGAGGAAGGGAGGGTCTGCGGGCTGGGGCCAGCCCTGCCACTCCTCCTTCCCTCCCCTCCCCTTCCTTCCTCGGACCCTGTGGAGGCTCTGCCCCTTCCAGTCGGGGCCTGGCCGTTCATGTAGCCAGCCCCAGCCTCCAGCCCGGGCTCCTCCTTGCTGGCCAGTGCCGTGGCCTCCTGCCCCCCGCCCAGCCCTTGGGCCAGTGAAGGGGGCTGGGGGGTGGGTTGGGGTGGTCAGGCAGCCAGCAGGGAAAGCAAAGGGCAGGGAGGGTGTGTGGGGAGGGGAGGAGAAGGGGTCAGGATGGTGAGCTGGGGAGGCCAGGGGGGCTGAAGAGGGTGTGGGGTTAGGAGGGCTGGAATGGGGGCAGGGAGCTTAGGGAGTCAGGATTGGGTAGCGTTACCAGGCGTCCGGCAAAAGGAGTGAAGGGGCATGAGTCAGCAGACTCCATTTTGGGTCCTGAGACACCATTTCAGGGACCCAGGGTAGTCACATCTCACCTGTCCTCACCATCTCCAGGTTAGTCACATGGGCCCAGAAGCATCAGATGAGGTGATGCACCATATTAGGAAATGACCCTTCCCTGACCCAGGTGAGGTGACCAGCCATATAAGGTATACAGCCCCCCACCCTGAATTAGGATTGGCTCTGTGCCTGCCTTACCCCTTTTCTGTAGACTGTACTATAAAACCCACTGTATCGTACTCCTCTGAGAGCTAGCTCCACGAGATCTCTGTAAGGTAATAAAGCATATATGCATTTGTGACCTCCTCTGTCTTTGTGTGTCTTGGGACCACTTGGACCGACTCGGGGACTACCAGAGCTTTGTGCTCTAACAGGAGGACATGTCATCCTTTTTGCCCTGCCATCCTCCGGGCATTTGGGATAAAGTGCAATTTGTCTGGCTTTTTGCCGGATGCCTGGACCAGCTCCAGAGCCCGCAGCTCCAGAACACGTTCTTCTGTCGTTCAGCCCAGCAGCTGCAGCGCCTGGTGGGGTTGGGAATTTGCAGAGGATCCCTTGCTGGGCTGCTGCATGTCTATGGGCAGTGAAGAGGGGTGGCCGGGGGCCAGAGAAGTGGTTTGGGTCTAACTTGTTGCTTCTTTCCAGTCCGCAGCTCAGGTCTGTTCCCCACCCCCGCCCTCCCCATTTTGGGGAAGGCTTGCTCTTATTTTTCAGAGACGCTGGGGCTTTTCTTCAGCTTCATGGAGTCTCTTACAGAGAACCCTGTGGTCCCTGCTTCACTTTCAGCTTTGCTGCCCTGCTTGGCTTACAGCTTCTGGGGAGGTTTCTTTCTCTAATGACTCAGTTAAGCCAGATCTTTATTCCTTTTTGCATTGCCTTTTTGCAACAAATCTTTTGTTTACAGGTCAAGGAAAGTTCATTTTGGGTTGTGAGGACGTTTGAGTGCATGTGATTTTTCAGTTTGCTTCTCCTTTCCCAGATGAGATTAGTCCGCTATAGATGTATCTTTAAATTTTATTAAGATACACCAAAGTGCAAGTATTATACATTCTAAAGTAGCTACTGGGCTGGGCCTGATCCTGTAGTTTAAATGAAGTCAGTGGAAAATTTCATTGAGCAAAGATTGCAATATTTGTCCCTTTGTTAGTAGTTTATCAAATCACAGAAAACAGCTTGGTTTTGCCTTTTGCATACATATTCTATGCTTATTTTTATTGTAGGGTGAGGTTTTTTTGGTATATTTAAGAAAAACCTGATCACTGCATCTGAGAATAGGTGCTGTGGTCTTGGGTGCAGCATTTGATACTCAAAACCATCTAATTTTACTCTCTCCCCCCATTTGATGTGTATTTCACACAAAAGCACTTGGAAAATGTCAATGCTCATAAAATAGATATATATCCATCTGTGGTTTGTAGCAGACATAGCAGGATGTGATGTCTAGAAACTTGCATTTTAGGTAAAAGGTTGTTTCAAGCAGGTCTGCACATAAGAACCAGCAGCTCTCACTTCTGATTGCTCCTTTCCTGTGTGTGTAAAACTTAAACAGCTTGTCTGTGATTTTTTTTTAAAATACTGCACAGTGAGGTTCAAAACTGAGGCTAGACAGGGATTTCCCTACATGCCCCGTGCCCCCCCCCCCAGTTGTCAGCTAGTAACAGTTATACCAGATTAGTGAGCCTCCCCTACACTCCCCTCTTCAATTTCAAGTGTTGGGGAGAATCCTGCTGACAGAGATTACTTTTCCTTTAGAAGCCAACACCTCAAATTTTGCTAGACTTCATGGAGTCAAGGGCCAGCCCCTCCATGTGTCAAATAATGGGAGTGAAGGAACTTACTGTGTTAAAAAGTGCTTTTAATCTTGTCCATAATTGCTACATTAAATTTATTGGAGATTTGCTTCTATTTGCAACTCACAATGTAAAAATATCAATCTAGATAGGAGTTCTGCAGTATGATTCTCCTTGCACCTTGATATAAATATTAAATACTTAATTTTGCAACTCCTTGAAGTGGCTGGCTTTATGGTTACTTTAATGTGATGAAAAATACTTAAGCCATTCATTTGATATTCCTGAGCTGCTGTTCTTGCAATTCATCTCACACTGTAACTAGGGGCTAGACAGATTTCTCTGGAGTTTTGTGATCAATGGGGCAAGCATTTGGGGAGAGGGGCACTAGCTGGGTGGGTGAAGGGGCCCAGGCTGGGCCCCGGATGTGTATGTGTCTTCCAACGTCCCCCTTTTTGTACTTCCCTGTCCTCCCTTCCGTGCTTTGGTCTCTGGTAACCCTAGGATTGGGACAATTCTTCAGCTTTCCGAAGTTTGAAAATCCTCACACGGGAAACAGCAAGTGCATGGTGCCAAAATGTCCCTTTAATAACTAGATAAAGCCATGGAGGTGAAAAATCTCTAAAAATCAGTTGTATATTTGCCAAAAGCTAGTGTGGATGTTACTTAAGTGGAGTAACGGAACAGTGAGAATGTTTGAGCATGCTAACTCTGTGACTTCAAAGAACCTGGAACATGTTTTCTCCAGAACCCTGTAAATTACAACAATTCATAACAAAACAAACAAGGAGTCCTGGGGTGCTTAAAGACTAACAAATATATTGATTGCATGAGCTTTCATGGGAGAAAACCCCATTTCATCAGATGCTTTGAAGAACAATCCATAGAAATCTTAGAGATATAATGGAGATATCAGATAAGTACTTGTTTTAAATATAGTAACAGCCAAAAGACTGGGAATCAAAGGCAGCCATGAGATTATTCTCTTCATCATGCACCCTAACCTGTCCATCAGAAGAAACCATAATGCACAGAAGTGATGTGTATTTTGGTAGGGATTTTTTCTTAAGTTGAAATGTAGCCCCAAAATGATGGGGCAGGTAAAGATACAAGGGACTGAAAATAGGCTTTTAAGAAATACTGTGGCCTTATCTTAAAGCAGCTAGAAGCCCATTGTTTTGATTTCAGCTGTGTTTAGCACCCTTCTTGTAGCAGCATTTTCCTGAAAAGAGATGCCTGGAATCTTTTTGATTTTTAAAATTTCAATAGAATTTACTCCTCTGGGACCATCAAGACATCTTAAATGCTGCCAATTTCCAAAGGGGTAGCTGTGTTAGTCTAGTCTAGGGGAGAAAAAACAACGAGTCTCCCATGAAAGCTCATGCAAAAAATAAATCTGTTAGTCTTTAAGTGCCACACGACTCCTTGTGTGTCTTAAATACAGTCAGTGATAATTAGCTGGCTTCCCTGTGAACTGTAACTGCATGTAGAACACAGGAGATGAGGGGATTAGGCAGAATTGTGACACCTAGGATCCAGATTGAATATAACTTTGGTATTGGGTTGTTTGAAAGCTATGGATTAGTTTCTTTTGATTGTATAGCAATTTGGGTAAATGTTAAATAATTTGGGTGTTTTTATTAATAAAAAACAACTTTAAATAATTCTTATTATTTTTTCATTGGTCTAGATGTTTCAATAATTTTTGTTGCACAAGTTTGCACACAAATTTTGTTCAGAAAAAGTTCTGCACTTGGGTTGAAAATGTTGCACACAAGCCGCCAAGCCTTAGGCTGTGTTCACATGGCACTTTTGTTTCGAAACAACCTCGTTGTTTCGAAACAAAAAAAAATCATGTTTACACGACGCACAGTTGTTTCAAAACAAGGGGAAGCCCTTGTTTCGAAACAACTGTGTTGTTTCGAAACAACTTAAACCTAGTTTCTGGGCGAAACAAGGTTGTTTCGGAACTGTTGTTTCGAAACAACAAGTGTGAACATGTTGTTTCAGAACCAAGTGTTCCGAAACAACATTGGATCGTCAGCACCCTGGCCAGGGAACCCTCAGGACCCTGGCCAGGATGCTGAGGGCTGTCCCTCAGCCCCCGGTGGGGGGGGTGATCCCCTGCCGGCTGCTTCAGCCTGCAGCCCCGGCTGCCAGCTGAGCCCGGCTCCCCCGACCTGCCGGCGGTGTCGGGGTGCAGCCCGGGCTGCGGGCTGAGCCCGGCTCCCCCGACCCGCCAGCGGGGTCCGGGTTGCAGCTCTGGTGGGGGGCTGAGCCACCTTGCAGCGGCTCATCCCCCGCCAGTGCCTGCAGCCCCCTTTCTGGGGCTGCAGGGTGAGCCAGCAGCGGCTCACCCCCAAGTGGCTGCAGCCCCCTGCAGCACCTAACGAAATAGCATGTTCACATTGTGAACTTGCTATTTCGTTTCCTGCTTTTTAGCCTATTTCGAAATGACTTTTTGCTAATTCGAATTAAGTCATTTCGAAATAAGGCGTTATTTCGAAACAAGTTGTTTCAACACAACATGTTTCGAAATAACCGTGTGTGTGAACACAGCCTTAGAGGGAACATTGGTTACAAGATAACCACAAGGCTTTCCCTTCAGTAGTTCTTTGTATATCCTTCATGGTCATGTCCTCGCCTACTTATCTCTCTTACAAGTGCTCTTTGTATTGCTGATGAGTTAGCAGTTTTTCACTGAGCCTTGCTTTTTTCACTTGGCTATCCTGCATTGTTTTAGCCTACTACACTATTAGTTTTTATTCCCAATCTATGTTAGTCTTATTTTTATTTTATAGATATATAAATAATAGGAACACTAGTTTTATGTATCCATATAATAGGGAGGGGACAGGCGAGAGCAAGAGTGAAAGGTTGGGCAGCAGTGACAGATAAGAGGAAGGAAGCAGGAGATAAGGTGAAAGCCTAGATAAAAAACCAAAACAATAAATAAGCCTAGAAACAAATACTTGATGAGAGATTAAAAAAAAAGAAAGAAACACTTAGCCAGGATCCAATATTAGGGAACAGGGAACTCAAAAAAGGATTCACAGTGTGGTGCTGCTTTCTGGCCTCCTTAAAATTTTGCAAGGCTCGCTGCATGGAGAGCAAGTGGGAGTTAATGGTTTGTGCATTGTCAGGAATAAATGTGCAGCATTCAGAGCCGACCAGGGCACAGACACCTCCTTTTATGGCTAGAACGGATCCGTAACCAGTAAATGCAGCACCCAGAACACCAAAGGAGCCCATAGATGTCATGCGTCCCTGATCATCAGAAAAATAAGGGAGAATAGTGGGAGCAAGGGGACTACTCCTCTTGTTCTGCACCCGCTTACCCTAGTGTGACCATATTCAGACAGCCGGGAGCAGCAGGCCAAAATAACAGGAGCCTGACCAGTTGGCAGGAGCCACTTGTAGGCTGAAGTGTCACAAATGTAGTAAGTTAAATTGGATCCAGAGTATAAGCCACTGGAAACAGAGGGGGAGCTCCAGTGAAAAGTAATGTTCCAAGCTGAAGCTTTACCTCCCTTAGACAAAAAGGACCTAGCACCTGTGAAGAACCCAGACTATTAGAAGTGAAACAAAGGGGGGGCAGACACATTATAAGTCAGACGAATACCTGTGGGTGTTGTGTTACTCAATTCAGGAGCAGAAAAGGGCCAGGAAGAACCAGAAACCCACGAGGTAGTTCAATAGCAAGTATTATTACAGATAGAAGCAAGAGGGGAAGAAGGATTTCAGGAGGGTCACTGTGCCATAAACCAACACCATTTTAGGAGGTTCCAAGGCTAAGGGGGAAGTGGGAGCACAAGCAGCTGTTTGTTAATTTAAATCCTATAAATTTAAGCTTACATTGAGGATTATAACATACCAGAAACTATACTGCAAAACACTAAGGCAAAATTGAAGTGGGTACCTTGAAAATTTTAGAAGCCAGAAATTTGCACATATATAAATTACAGGTAACAATGACAACATTTTGATTTCTTGGAGCCCCACAGACTTGCTGGGACCTTATTAAAGAGTCTTTAGGCTATTTTTTCTTTGCAGATCGTAAGAATGTGGTAGTGGCAAATCCTCTTCACTTTGGCTTGGCAAATCCTCTTCAACAACGGGCGAGAGGTTACTAGCACATGCACCCTGTGTTTTTAATTCTTTTTCTGGGGGTGTAGATCTCTTACAGTGTGAAGCATGGATTCACATAGGCAGTCCATGGCACTTGACTGCTGTATTGGTGATTAACAAAACCTTGGAATGGATCTATTTACCATGGCTTCAGTGCAGGCTTTACATAAACCCAACCACTGGTTTGGAGGCTATGACATATTTCCACTGGTATTTGAGATTACGTGTTTTTTACCTTTAAAACTTTTTTTTTTTTTTTTTACCTTTGCCACTGATTGGGGATGATAAGGACAGTGCAAATGCTGAAGAATGTATAGAGCTTTGCAAATGTCCTTTATAACTTCGTTAAGAATTACCAGAATACCAAACCTTGGAATGAATTTTAGAAGCTTTTGCTGACAGTAGCAAGGACCAGCTTAACACAAGGACAGACTTTTATCCATCCTGAAAAGGTACATACAACTAATACAAATTTATAAAAATTCACTTTGGCATTTGTATGAAATTAATTTGAAAATTTACAAAAGGTCCCCTTTTTGTCTTTACAGGTTTGCCAATATTATGGGCTTGACAAATTGGACACGCATAACAATACTGATCCTGTAAAATGGGTTACTTTTAAGTACTTTGTGTTGCAAACAGACAACATATTTAGCCACAAGCTTGCCTTGTAAATTTTTTTTTACAAGACCCATCTTCATATAAGAAAAATTAGGATTTTGTAAAGGAATATTTTTAAATTTTACTTGAGACATTGTTAACTGAGTAGTGCCAAAGAAGCAATTATGAGGTTCCCCATCCAGGAGAACTGGGAATAAAGAAGTGGGATTTAAAACAGAACAGCAAGTAAGAATAATATTGTTTACAGACAACAAAAAATTTATATTTGGTTAATTTAGCCTGAAAAAAATGCTGTATTTAGTTTATAAAAGGACAGCTGCAACAGAGTGTGGGAAAGCAGCCTTTAGTGGACATTCCAATACAAAATTTTTAACGGCTTAAACTATTAATGCAATTGCTGCTACAAATTTTAAGCACAGAGAAAAGGCAGCAGGCGCAGAATCTAAGGCAGTTCTATGATATGCCAAAGGTTGATGTTTATCCCCGTATTTTTGATTAAAACACCCAAGGCAATTTTATAAGCATAATAACTGCAATTTTTGAAGGCTTTATGACTCTTAAAGTAGAGCAGTTTGCTCCGGTATTAAAATGTAGTTGGGGCACCATCAACAAAACATGACACAAAAAGGTCCTTATTGATTTACAGGTAAAGGAAATGCATTAATAAAGTCACTTTTTCCCAGGCTGTCCTCATGAGAAGGAAACTGAGGATTAAAGGGCTGGGACATGGGCAGTGGAGGCATTGTTGCAAAGTCAGGTGTCCCTTTCTGCTGGCCAGACTGGTATGGACACTTTGTCTTTCAGTGGCCCAATTGTCCACAGTAGTGGCATGTGAAATTTTTCGGAATGCTGGAATGCATCCCATACCACATCCCCAATAGCAGCCAGGGATCCTTTGAATGGCTGCAGATGACCCTGAGAAAGTTTCCAAGCCACCTATATCATTTTAGGAGAAGGTGGGGTGATTAAGCCCGCTTCTTGTTCACACACTCAGGCTCAAGGCTAAGACAGCTTGCAGAAACAAAGAAGAAAGAAGAAAAAAAATACATTATAGCCAAGTCTTGCAAACAGCAAAACACCTTATATCAGGCCCCAGCCAGTTTTTACAGGAGACTGACTTCAGCTGGTGCTTTGGGCATGGAGCCCAGCATTAGTTTATAGTCGGGTTGCTCATGGGAGTGGTGTAAATACCATGCTACCTTTTTGTCACAAAATTCTTCATTTTAGCCCTACATTACACCCCTGGCGAGCAAAAATGACCTGATTGGCAAAGCATCCCAATTAACAAACAGCTGCAGGACATTCAGCAGGATGGCTTATGCCATTCAGTCTTCACACCAGCCACCTCCCTTTTGAGGCTGAGCAAACTATTTCTGAGACTTGGGGAGTTAGTGGCCACAATCAGCACTGCAAAATTTAGCTAACCTACTATTTGCATCTTATTTGTAGTATTTAATATTATGCAACTTAAACTTATAACTACCACTGTGACATGCTACAGGCATTATTGTTCCAACCAATATAATTTAGGGCCTGTCACATTTGCCATAGTTCCTTTTAATTTTGGACCAAGGCTCCCAAAGGGAAGCCAGTCAATCTACAACTTAATTACTTTCACATGAAGGCCTACTTACTGCCTTAACATTACCAAAATGCCAAAGGTTTGTCCCCATTCCTATTTCACCC
Organism: Podocnemis expansa; assembly: GCA_007922195.1. NCBI lineage: Eukaryota > Metazoa > Chordata > Testudines > Podocnemididae > Podocnemis > Podocnemis expansa. The sequence goes on from ML682017.1 coordinate 11,455,026, forward strand.
TCAGGATAGTGTTCATTACTTAATGCTTTTTCTGTTACCCTGGGGTGAGGGGAACAACAGATGCTTTTTACTACTCCCACAAATCACTTGCTTAAAACCAACTGCTTACTTTACAAAATTCAACCAAAATTACACAAATATCAATATTTACATTAATCACATCAATTTGCAGTCCCAAAATAACCAGATTGCATAATCTGTACCCGTTGAGGGGCCACGCCAGGTAGTCCCTTAGCTTCATTTGTAACTAGGGGTCAGATGTCCTTTGCAGGATGATCCCCTGGCTTAGCTTCTTCTTTCTTCTACCCCCTTACCATTATTGCTGGAATTTCACACATTTCCACTGCACATTTTAGGGTTCCTGTTTGATGCAATCAGGGCTCAAACTTTTACTTGGGACATGGTGGGGTGGTGGTTCTTTGAAGGGTGGATTATTACCGCAACCCTCTCTTTCTTGCTGGCTCTCTGCTGGACAGCTTCCAAGGGCATAGCCAGCAAGGAGTTTCTCTTCAGAAGCGCTCTGATAACAGCCTGTCTCAGCTTTTCATCCTCAGTTGTTAACCCTTTTTTCCACATCACTACTGTTACAGGTCTTGGGTCCCAATTTCCATAGCGGAGGGCATGCACCTTTGCCAAGAAAACAGGAACCTGGGCTTATTGCTTAAGTTGGGGGGGATACAATGGCACTTGACGTGCCCTGGGCTTATTTAACAAATTTGACTGGCCAGTAGTATTTTGGGATTTTTAACTTTCAAACTGAGTTTTTAGCTTGTCCTGGGAATCCTTTAGACTTCTGACAACTGATTTCTGGCGCCTTTTAGACTTTTTTTTTTTTTAAAGAAACTACTTTAAATTATTATTCCTGGTATACCAACTTCATTTCAATAAAAAACAAACAAAAATCAGGCATTCATCTCTCATGCACACCGAATATTAAACACAAAAAGCAGGAACTTTTAACCAGGGAGCCCTGCTCCTACCTGAATCAACTAAACACAGAACCAGGTACCTCTTATTTAAATCAGATCAGAGAGCTCTAATAACCTACTGTTATGGGAGGAATCCACTCATTGTCCTCACGTGTGGTATAAACTGGAGGGACAGACAAACTAACAGAAGGACAAACATTAGAGACTAGTGGAGTAAGCGCAGGGTTTGCTATACGAAGTTTTGAATTCAAGTTCTTTATGGTAGACGTAAGAGAGCCAATCTGACTTTTTTGTTCAGCACTGATCAGATTCATTTTACCACAAAAACCAATAATTTATTTGGCCAGGTTTTTTGTTCTCTAAAAATTTCCTAAGGTATCTTAATGTTTCTTCATCAAACAACCGTTCCACGGGCCACTGTACAGTTTAGTTGTCTTTAGTATAAAAAGGCCATTCTTTTATGCACAGTAATGTTAAATGCTTTCCTGATAACCCCCTAGATCCAGGCATGCCTTTCCAGTGCTTAAGCATATAGTCCAAAGGACTCCCTGGAGTTGGACCAGATTGACCAGACCTCATCTTATCTTGACTTCACCCTTCCTGTGGAATTACAAGTCTCAAAGACAGGCAAATTAATGGTCCAACTTGACTTCACCTCCCCAGAGGAATTACAAGTCTCAAACACAGATTCAACTACTAGGAAAAATCAGGCCCCTTACATCTTTACTCAGCTGGGATTTCAGACAGTTGGGGAAAGGCAGGGAAGGTGAACTCACCCTATTGCCGGCTACTGCATTTCACCCTTCATCCGAGGTCCCTAGGAAGAAAGAGACCTAGGATCCCATCTGGGGTGCCAGATTGTTATGGGAAAACTCCCATTTAGGGTGCCTAGGTGGGCCAATCGGTACCAGACACCACAGCTTAGTGGTTGAAAAGATTTTTATTCTTGTATAAGAAGGGGAAAGTTACAGAGTCCCAGCAGAACCAGTAAGCTTCCCCCCACACCAGAGACAAAGCTATAGCTTATATACTGTGGAATAAACAACTTACATCACCATACATATGTTACAAGATAACCACAAGGCCTTCCCTTCAGTAGTTCTTTGTATATCCTTCATGGTCATGCCCTTGCCTACGTATCTCTCTTACAAGTGCTCTTTGTATTGCTGCTGAGTTAGCAGTTTTCACTGAGCCTTGCTTTATCACTTGGCTATCCTGCATTGTTTTTGCCTACTACACTATTAGTTTTTATTCCCAATCTATGTTAGTCTTATTTTTATTAAGATGCACACAGACCTTTATAAATTTTCCATAACAACATGCAGTCACTCTACCTCTAAGGAATGATCTAAAACCCATTGAAAACAATAAAAGCCATTCAAAGGCCTTTGGATCAGGTTCTAATAGAGGTTCTAGTTTATCTCCTTTATGAGTTTTATCATATTTTACACCTTTGAGTATTTAATCCCTCGCAATATAATTTGGCCTTAGTAAAGGATAACATCTTCTACAGTAGAGAATTACTTTCAATATATTTATTTTTGAAATAGATTAATTAATGAGAAAATTTACAATGGAACAAACAAAAAATTAAAAGATATTCAGCATCACTTACACTGACTTTTCAATCATGCAGGCCCAAAGTTATCACCCTTCATGCATACTGAAGCTCTGAAACAGAGAGGACCTGATTGCTATTAATGCTAACTAAACACAAATCTTAGTAAAACAAACAAGTTCTGTGGCACTTAAAGGCTGACAAATTTATTTTTGCATGAGCTTTCATGTGAGAAAATCACACTTTGTCAGACTGCTGGCTCCCTAGCCATTGCCTTTCTTGGGTAGACATGCATCTGTCTCCCTGCTGACTGAGATAACTCCAGGTTGAACAGTTCCTTGTGTTATCCCCAGCAAAAGAAAGACTGCCTAAGTGGATACGCTAGCGTTCTCTCCAGGGACTAATAACAGTGTAACTGTCTACACTTAAGTTACCACACAATTCTTCTAAGCAAGCATAATTAATTTTAAAGGTAAAAGTGTTACAGAAAAAGTAAAAGAATCTACACACTTGCTAATAAGAGCCTTTTCAAACATGGGCTCTGACAGTAGCTGTCCTTCAAAACCTCCCTTCAGGGGGTTTAATCACACAGTTTGCTTTGGGACCAACGACTCTCTGAGTCACTCATTTATCCAGTTTGGTTCTTTGAATAGACTATGAATAGGTCTGTTCAACCAGACAATTGGTCTCTGCTGAAAGTGCAGCTTCAAAAGGATGGATGGATGATTTGCATTTCCCTCACTGCTCCCCCAGCCTCAAGAATTTCTGAGGAAATCTACTTACCATGTATTCCTGTGGCACCTAAAGACTAAAAAATGTATTTATTGTCAGTCTTTAAGTGCCACAGAACTCCTTGTTTGTTTTACTGAAGTAGGCTAACATGGAACTTCACATGTATTGGTTCCCCAAAGTCCTTTGAAATTGTTTGCATCTTACCAAGGGTCCATTAATCATGTCTTTCCTCCTAGATAAATTCCACAGACTCCCACAATAGTACATAATCATTCACAACGTCAATCCAATGCATTCCCAGAATATTTAAACTTAATTTAGTAAGGGCTTAATTTAATTCTTTAACACGTGTCTAGGATATTGTTATATCTATCAGAGAGTGACCAACAACTTTGAAAAGAAAATCAGGGCACTTTTTTTAGATGCTTAAATATGGATTTAGAAGCTTAACTTTAGACACACAACTTTGAAAACTGTGTCCGTAAAATCCCTCTCTGTGTTTTATCTTCCTGTACCTATTGCTAGTGCCTAAGAACCAAACAAATCTTGAATTACAGAACAAGTTAAAGAAAAGAATTAGGGCCAATTCAATGTTAGCTTTCTAAAATCACTCCTTGCGATGATTCAGTCATTCTCAGAATAATTCAGTTGACAATATTGTTACGTGTTAGCTCTGTGCAGGGTTACCAGATACCAAAGCACGGAAAGGAGGACAGGGAAGTATGAAAAGAAGGACATTGAAGGACGCATGGAGAAAATGTAATATTAATGTAATAGTCTTCTGTTTTTAAGAGCCGTGGAATGCTTCCCCCTAAAAATAGGGTGTTCTGTGGCGTTCCAGCATACTTTAACCCTTGTGAGTAAAAAACCAGACAAAAGCATGTACAGCTAGTCCTCACTTAGTGACCTACTCGTTTAGTGACCCCTCAGAGTTATGACCGGCTCTCTGATGAGTTGGTATTACGGCGATGTACGAGAACTCGCATCAACTCTCTCAGATTACCTATATTTACAGTACACTATGCAAACTAAGTTCAGTACATTAGAGCTTAAAACATTTAAAATATATATTAAAAATGTTATAAATGATGCAAAGGTGACATTAAAACTATCTACCGATGGTTGAAAAACCCACTACCAGTAAAGTACATTATGCCTGAAATACCAGTAAGGGCTGCTCCTCGTTTAGTGACCAATTCGTTTATCAACCGGGTTTCAGGAACGGAACCCGGTCACTAAGTGAGGACTACCTGTATTTTTAAAATGCCTGCCGAATGGAGGACATGAAGTTAAAAAGGAGGACATGTCCTCCTTTTGCCTGACATCTGGTAACCCTAGCTCTGCGTTCATGAGGAATCAGAGCATAGTAGTGAGCCTGTGCCTTCCCTCACACACACCTCCTTCAACCTGTGCTTGAACTGAAAACCAAAAACTGTAAGAAAGAGGTGAGAGACATCCTTATCTACCCATATCCAAAAGCCATCAGCACAGTTAATGGAGCTTCATTTGCACTGACTATGGAGAGCCAAGCGCCAAAGCGAGAACTGCACTGAACCCTGGGATTGAAGAAGTAGGAACTGCACTGAACTCTGGGATTGAAGAAGCAGGGAAGCATTGCATGATGGGAAGTCTCACACCAACATGAACAAACTCAGCAATTATCAGACCATTCTAGTCATAGGCTATGTCCACACACAGGGGGTTGTTTCAAAATAGGTTATTTTGAAACAAGTTGTTTCAAAATAATGCCCTTATTTTGAAATGACAATCTGAAATAACAAAAAACCATTCTGAGATAAGGGAAAAGCAGGAATCTAAATAGCATGTCCACACTGTGGACTTGCTATTTGGCTTAAGGGGCAGGGCACCATGGGAGGTGTGGCAATATGGCTGCCTCCCTGGGCCATGTCAGTGGCCATGTTGGTAGCCAATCCTACAAAAGCTGGCCCCGACCTCACTTCCCTGTCCACTCTGGCTAGCAGGACACTGTAAGTGATGGACACTGCCCGGCTGCCCAGCTAGCGCCGTGCAACTAACAGACCCTCTGCCCACCTGCAGAGTGTCCTGCTGATGTGGGGGACACTGCACGCAGACCCAGATGGTGCTCAGCCTCTGCCTGAGGCTGTCAGCCAGCTGGGCCGCAGAGCAGAGCTACTGCCCCTGCCCCCTTCTGTGCCTCGCCAGGTCTGGGCCTGGGAGACCAGCCCAGACTGGCGGGACCGGGTAGTGCTGTGGGCCTGGGGGGACGACCAGTGGAGAACGAACTTCAGAACGACCAGGGCCAGCTTCAACCTCCTGGTCACAGAACTCGCCCTGCTGCTGTGCTGAAGGGACACCCCCATGAGGTGTGCCATCCCTGTGGACAAAAGAGTGGCCATCACCCTCTGGAAGATGGCCACTCCAGAGTCACACAGGTCTGTGGCGCACCTCTTCTGCGTTGGGAGGTCCATCACCAGCCACATCCTCGTGGAGGTCACCAGGGCCTCAACTGGGTCCTGCTGTGACGCCTGGTCACACAAGGGGAGCTGCAGGACACCATTCCCGGGATGGCCACTCTCGGCTTCCCCAATTGTGTGGGGATCCTCAATGTGACGCACATCCCCGTGTGATCCCCGGAGCACAGAGCTGCAGAGTACTGCAATAGGAAGGGGTACCATTCCATCATCCTGCAGGCCGTTGTGGGCCACCACAGCCTGTTCCAAAACTGTTATGTAGGATAGCCAGGGAGGACCCATGATGCCAGGGTCCTCCGTAACTCTGCCCTGTACCGGGGCATGGAGGCGGACACCTTCTTCCCCCCGCATAACATCAATGTCGGGGGAGTAGAGGTGCCCGTCCTCATCGTGGCGGACACGGCCTATCCCCTGTGCCCCTGGCTCATGCGGCTGTATGCAGAGCAGCAGAACTTCAACTGCCACCTGACCCGCTGCCGCCAGGTGGTCGAGCGGGCATTCGGCCACCTGAAGGCTCGCTGGAAGTGCCTCCTCACCTGCCTCCACCTCACGGAGAGGACAATGCTGCAGGTGATCAGTGCATGCGTGGCCCTGCACAACTACTGCAAGTAGCGCAGTGAGCCCATTGCACCTGCATGGGAAGCTGAGGCACAACTCCTTGCCAGGGACTATGAGGAACCCAGACCTGTGCCCACACAGGAGCAGCCATACCAGAGAGCCTTGACAGTGTGCGATGCACTGATGACCACCTTCACCCAGGAGGAACTCTGAGGGCCAGGCCTACCCTGCCCGCACACCACCCTCTCCCCCGTTCACCCACAGCCAGCCCCCACCCATCCACCTGCACTGTGAACTACCCTCAGATAAAACCACTCAACACCAAGAATGCATTTCTAACTATTTATTCAACAATACAGGGGTTGGGGCAGGGAAGGGCTGGTGGGGAGGTTACGGGATGGGGAAATGTGGGGGCAGTCTGGGGGAGGGGGCCAGCAACTTGGGAGGGGGGTTTGAGGGGCTTGGGGAGGGGGCCAGCAACTTGGAAGGGGGAGTTTAGGGGGTTCGGGAGGGGGCAGCAACTTGGAAGGGGGAAGGGGGTGGGAGAGTCTGGGTGGCAGGGGAGAAGTCAGCAGGGCCTGTGGGAGGGTCCGGGGGTGGTGGTGTACCCCGCCCTTGCCCACAGCCGCCCTGGGTCTGGGGTCGCCTCCGGGGAGGGCCAGGCGGCGAACCCCCTGCAGCTCGTCAAGGGGCTGTCTGCTCCACCAGTTGGCAGACGCTGGTGGCGATGGCCCTGACCGCTGGTGGGAGGCGGTCGCTCAGGTGCTCCATGGCCTGCGCCTGGTGCTCCAGGGCTGCAACCACCCTGTTGTCCGCTGCTGCCACCTGCTACAGCAGACAGAGGGCTGCGTCCTGCTGCTGGGCTTGCTCCCACCTCCTGGCCTGGGTGGACGCCTCCATCCACTCCTTGAGCTACTTGAGGCTCTTGAGCAGCTCTGCCCATGACCGGGGGGCCCTCCTTCTCGGTGCCCTCGGGCTGAGGCGTCAGGCTGGTGGTGGTGGCTGGCAAGTGGCTGGGCGACCTGCTGGAGGGAAGCAGAAAACACAGTTGGCCCCTGCCGGCCCTGTCTGTGTGCAGCCTGTCTGCAGCACACACCTCTGCCCTGACTGTCAGCAGGACCCAGGATCCCGTGGGACATTGCCCTGGGGTAGGGCTACTGGCTTCCAAAGCCTTGAAAGGAGGCCAGGAAAGTACCAAACGGAGGACATTGGAGGACGCTGGATGAAAATGTTGTCTGGCTGTGGTAGTCGTCGGGGTTTAGGGGGCCCTGAAACACTTGCCTGTACAAATCAGTATTCTATGGCATTCCAGGATCCTTCAACCCCTACAGTAAAAAGCCTGACAAACTCCTGTATTTTAAACTGCCTGCCAGACAGAGAATGTGAGGATAAAAAGAAGAACAGGACAGTAAAAAGGGGACCATGTTCTCCTTTTGCCCGACATCTGGGAACTGTACCCTGGAGGCACACATGCTAGTGGTGCTTACAAGGGTGAGCTGGACTCAGCCACGCCTTGCTCTAGGTGGGGTCTCCCAAGGCCACTTGCCATGGTGTGGCCTGCATGTTCTCCACCCCGCCCAAGGTGCGGCTGCATCTTTGACACCCAGCCCCTGTTAACCACACCCAGGCACACAGGGGCCTGTGACCCCGGTGCCACCTGTCTCTCTGGGACCTGTGGCCAAGGGGAGGCCTCTGCAGCCGCCGACCCTGTGCCCTACCTGCCCCGGTGCCCAGCCCTGTACCCCCTCGCTGCCCGTGACCTGCTGGACAGGCCCAGCCCTGTGTGCCTCTGCAGGAGGGGAATACTTACCCACAGGGGCTCCAGAGGTCTGGTGAGACATCCCGGGGTCTGTGTCAGAGTCCCAAGGGGCCGGGATGGTATCAGGCCACTGGTCCTCCTTGCTGCTCCCTGCCTCGGGGCCGGCAAACAGCTCTGGGGTGCTGGGGTTAGCCTCTGCCGCCAGTGGTGCTGCGGCTGGAGGCCCCCCGATGGAGACATCAGAGCCAGTCCCCGCTGCCTCTGGGGCTGACGAGGGGCTCTGCTGCACCCCTGTGTCCAGAGCCTCAGCGGGGAGACCGCTGGGCTCTGGACCCAGGAATGTGTGCAGCTCCTCAAAGTAGGGGCAGGTGGCTGTGCTCCCTGCCCCCTGGAGCTCCCGGGCCTCCCGGGTCTGTGCATGGTCCTGCTGCAAGGACTTCACCTTGCTGCGGACCTGCTCAGTCGTCCGAGCGTGCCCCTGCGCGCACATTGCAGCTGCAATGTCCAAAGTAAATGTCCCGGTTCCGGTGTCTGGCCTGGAACCGGGACATGATGGCTGGCTGCTGCCAAATGTTAAGGAGGCAGCGTACCTCCTCTTGGGTCCACACAGGGGCCCTGCGTCGTCCCCCCGCAGCACTGATCCGTTGTGAGGCCATGCCTGTCAAAGCCCCAGGGCATACTGCCTCACAGGCATGCCCTGGCAGGAAGTTCCTGTTTCCCCAGGGTGCTGTGCACCCTGGGAAGAAGGTCAGACTGTTATTTCAAAACAATGCTTGTTTTGAAATAACATGTCTGGACGATGGTTATTTCAAAAGGGGTCGTTTCGAAATAACCGTCGTTTCGAAATAGCATGCCCCAACGGGGTTATTTCAAAAAACTCATTTCAAAATAACCGTTGTTTCAAAACGGAAGGGGTTTAGCCCGTTTCAAAACGACGGCTCTTGTTTCGAAACAATGGAACCCCTTGTTTCAAAACGAGAGTACGTCTTGTGGACTTGCTGCTTCTTATTTTGAAACAACCTCTGTTGTTTCAAAATAAGAAGCCTGTGTGGACATACCCATAGACATGATAATTCATACCCAAAATACTGAGTCTGCCTGATTGTATTGTGAGCTTCCCTGAACCATTACACCCAGCCAGGAATGTGTATTAGCCACTTAAACAAGTCCTTATAAAAAACCTTGATTGAGTACTGTGTGTGTCCTGTGCAAGTTCTGATCAGATCCTGTCTGAATCCCGTGTGAGTTTGGACTGAGTCCTGAGTCCTGATGCTTGGATCTAAAGCTGTATCATTGCCACTGGGATTTGGCTTTTCTTCTTCTTTGCTGATTGCTGTGGGAGCTTTGTTTCCATCCAGCTGAACCTTTCTGCTACACAGAGTGGTGAGACCCCCCCCCCTTGTTTAATTATGACTCTCTTTCTCTAGCCAATTTCCAAAGGGGTAGCCGTGTTAGTTTAGGCCAGGAAAAAAAAAAAAAACAAACAACACAAAACTAAGGAGTCATGTGACACTTAAAGACTAGCCGATTTATTTTTTGCATGAGCTTTCATGGGAGAAAATCCCGCCTCATCAGATGCTTCAAAGATGGGTGAACTTACAGAATGGAATGAAAATAAATGCAAGGGAGTGTAAAACATAGGCTCACGTCATACAGTAACAGCAAATCAAAGCAGCTGTTAGGTTCAAACCCTGGAAATGCTGAAGTCAAATTACCTTTTGTAATGGGAAAAGAACCCATAGTCTCATTCAATCCTGCTTTCACGCAATTTAATTTGCATATTAATTCCAGTTCAGCTGTTTCTCTTTGAAGTCTTGATGTCTCAGTCACATCTCTGATGACGGTTGTTAACAAATTTGACTTCAGATCGTCGGGAATCTTGATCCTGGGCCGATCGAGGGTCCAAGGGGAGCGCTGGTGGCTCAGCCACTTTCAGGTGGAGCAGCTGCGGTCCCTGAAATTAGGAGGAGACAATGCTTCCTTTCCAGCCGAGTCCTTTGCTTGAAGGGTCGGCAAATGAGGCAGTCCGCCATTAGGTGGGACTCACCCAAGCAAGCGAGGCATTTCTCGTGCGGGTCATCCATCGGGAAGGCCTCCAGCATCCCAAGCATGGCTTGAAACCTGGCATTTCAAGTTTTGTGCGAAAAGTCAGGCCCTTGCGTTTTGCAAGATAAGGCTGATCCGAACCGATGCTGATGGCGGAAAAAGGAACTGGAGGGTCAGGGTCACGGTCACGGTCACTTATATAGCTGCGGTCACGGCGTGGAGGGGGCGCTGGCCATGCGCCCTGACCTGACAGGCTAACGCTAAAGACTTTTCGAGCTACCGTGTGCTGTGGCATGTACACACCTGTAACTGAATTATGTGAGCAGCGCTCGAAGGAGAACTGCTGTTCTGACCCAGCCTGATTGAGTCCAGGGGCATATAAGGGTAGCAGCAGAGAAGTGCTGTGTTACCCAGCCTGCTGAGTTCAGGGACATATAAGGGGTCAGCTGAGAGTGCAAATAGACCCGGTCCACTCAGATGCACCTTGTTAATTGATGCATATGTGTATTGGGGTAACTATTTGGATTTGGGGGTTGGAAGAATCCAGTCCTGGGAAATCGAGGTCCTGCAAGGGTTGCTCCACTGGGAGACAGCTTGCAGAAGGGAGCTTCAGTGCACCAGAGCAGCTCAATAGAGCCACTCTATTAAAAGGCGCATTTCGCAGCGCCAGCCCCAAAAGCTGTTAATTGCAAGGGGCTCATTCTGATCAGGGCGCTGAAATAGCACATTACAGTTCTGTTTCCTGGATCGGGACCTGGGCGAGGATGGCGGTGGACGCTGCCTGTGTCCTGGTCAAGTGAACTTTGACCTTCCTGGGAAGAGATGTTTTTTCTCTGTGGTAGCAGTCCCATATCCATGATGAAATGCATTGGGATGTAATGGCTTGGCCCTTCATGCATTCAGCAACTGCGACAAACAGTTGGGTTGTGGTGCAGAAGGGTCTAGTTCATTCAATGGAGGTGGCCAGTGGTCGTCTAACATCAAGGGTATGCCACTTTCTCTAATTCTCTGTGACCTGTGGGTCTGGGAAAAGGACTGATAGGCAGATTTCTTGGTTAATGTGGAACGGTGAGACTACCTTACACAGGAAGGTTGTGTGAGGGTGCATTTGTACCTTGGCCCTATGGAAAACTGTATATGGGGGTTCTGAGCATAGGGGTCTTAGCTCTGAAACCCATATAGCTGAAGTGATAGCTACCAGAGAGGCCACTTTCCGGGATAAGACCAAGAGTGTGCGAGAATATATGGGTTCATAGGACGTTTTGTGAGTCCTTCAAGGACTAGATTCAGGTCCTATTGCAGGATAGAGTTCTTAAACTGTGGGTAGAGTCTCCCCAGGCCCTTGAGAAATTTGACAGTCATAGGGTGTGAGAAAAGTGTCACCCCATTGAAGGAATTATGGAAGGCAGATATCACTGTTAGGTGTACCTTGAGGGATTGAAACTGAAGGCCACTTCGCTTCAGCATAGAGATAGTCAAGTATGGTCTGGATGGAGGAAGATTCGGGGCATACTGTCATCTGCCACCCACAGGGGAAAACGTTTCCACTTTATTCCATAGGTTGCCCTTGAGGAGGGCTTTCTGCTCCTGATTAGAATCTTTTGGACCTCTCTTAAGCAAGCTTGCTCAGCCAGATTTAACCATGCAGTCTCCATGCTGTGAGGTGTAGGGGCTTTAGGTCTCGATGTCAAAGGTGACCGTAGTCCTGAGTGAGTAGGTACAGTCTGAGTGGGAGGGTTATGTGAGGGGCTACTGATCGGTTGAGGAGGGTGCTGAACCATAGTTAGCGTGGCCATGCTGAGGCTATCATGTTCATATCCGCTCTGTCCCATTTGACCTTTAGCAGCTCTCTGTGGATCAGCGGGATGGGTGGGAAGGCATATAGGAGTGGGTCTTCGCAGCTCAGTAAGAGTGCATCTGATAGAGAGTCCCTGTCCCTGTATCTGAGCGAGCAGAACAGGTCACATTTGCGGTTTGCTTTCGATGAAAGAGGTCTATGTGAGGAACCCCCCACCTCCAGAAGAGTTGGTTTGCTATCTCTGGTGCAGAGACCACTCGTGCTGGGGAAGGAAGTGTCGGCTGAGTTTTTCTGCCTGGTCATTGCTCACCCCCTGGGAGGTGAGCTGTGATTGGGTGGAAGTCGTTCCTAATGGCAAATTCCCATAGGCTGATTGCCTCCCTGCATAGGACTGGCAAATGAGCTCCCCTCTGGCAGTTCCGGTAGAACTGTCTTGTCTGTTAGGGTTTGAACGTTTTCTCCCTTATGTTGTCCACGAATACCCTGCAGGCCAGGTGTATCACTCTCAGTTCTTTCACATTTATGTGCAGGGGTCTGTCCCCCTCCGACCATGTTCCCTGTGTCGAGATACCCCCCCCCCATGATATGGGCTCCCCAGCCCATGTCTGAGGCATTGGTGATTAAGGTAAGTGAGGGGTTCTCGGACTTGAATGGAATGCCCCTGCATGTGAAGGCTGGGTCCTGCCAGACTCTGAGGATCTCTAGATGGTGGGATGGTGACTACCTGGGACAGTGAATGACACTGAGGGTGGAATACTATCCCCAGCCAAGACTGCAGCAGCCTCATATGGAGGCGAGCTCTCTTTATTACATAGGTGGATGCAGCCATGTGCCCCAGCAGCCAGAGGCACCACCTCACTGTTGTGGTGGGGGGCATGAAGTAGCTTTGAAATGATAGACAACATTGATTGAAATCTGTATAAAGGAAGGGAGGCTCTTGCGCTCTTTGAGTGAAGCAGTGCCCCTATCAACTTTATTGACCTCATGGGCATCAATTTTGATTTCTCTAGGTTTATGAGGAGATCTAGTCAGCTGCACTGTTTCCAGATGGTGGTGACGCTACATCGGACCTGACTCCGTAACCTGCCCCTTATCAGCCAATCGTCTAGGTAGGGAAGAATCCGGACCCCTTGTTTCCTTAGGTGGGCCCCCACTGCTGCTATGCATTTTGTGAACATCCTTGGGGTCAGTGATAGGCCAAATGGGAGTGCTGTGAACTGGAAATGTTTGCCTCCTATCATGAATCGGAGGAATTTTCTGTGTTTCCTCCTTATTGATATGTGGAAGTAAGCGTCCTTTAAGTCGAGGGCCAGGGGCATCACTGGCACCAGGCTTATGGGGCTCAAGCTCCGAGTCACAGCACGCCAGTCCTGGGTCTTTCCTTGGGCCAGCAGGGTTTCTGTCAATGGCCATGAACCAGTCCCCCCAGTCTAGCAAGGGAATAATCAAGAGAGAGAAACCGTGTGGAACTTTATTTTTCACACAAACTTGTTTAGGGCTCTTAGATCTAGAATGGGCCTCAGTCTTCTGTTTGCCTTTGTTACCAGAAAGTATTTTGAGTAAAAACCCCTTCCTCTTTCCCTACGGGGGGACTTGTTCTATGGCTCCTAGCTGTAGGAGCTTGAGGCACTTAAGTTCCAGGAGAGGTTGTTAGTAGCAGCTTCTGGTCTGACAATGAGGGGTGGTTTTCTTTCCAGAGGTCTGGCCCTGAATCGTATGGCATAGCTCTACAAAATAGTGTCCAGGACCCCCCAATCTGAAGTGATGTCGGATCCAGTCTGTTTTGAACAGTTTCAGGGAGTGATTGTGGCCTTCTAGTGTGCTGTCAAAACCACTGTCTCTGGGAGGTTGAGTGGTTACTGCTACCTTGGTGCTGGGGGTGTTTGGATCCCTGGCCCTGAGACCCCATTCCACCTCTATTCCTGTCTCTGTGTCCACTTCCATAGTGGCAGTGCGACAATAGGAAAGGCCGATTACAGGAGCTCTGTTGCTGGTGCAGCTGTTGCTGCTGCTGCTGTTGGGCTGTGGTTGTTTGGCCCAGAAGGACCATCTGCCTGTCGGCAGAGTGTACATCCCCAGAGATTAGAGTGTCACCCTTGAGTCCTTCATATTATGCAGCTTCACGTCAGTGAGTCTGCAAACAGCAAAGGACCTTCAAACAGGAGATCCTGGGTGGACTGTTGCATTTGGAGTGACAGTCCCAAACCCTGAAGCCACACCACCCTGCGCATAGCCATGGCAGAAGCCACACCCCTGCTTGCCATGTCTGTGGTGTCCCGTGAGGACAGCAGTGTCACATGGGCTGCCAACAAGCTCTCCTCTACCATGTTGTCGTAGTCCACTGTATGGTTGGATGGGATGAAGTCTCAAAACCTTTGCATGGATTGCCACATGTTAAAAATGTATCATCCCATTAGGTCCTGGTGATTGGTGAGGCACAATTGTAACACCATGGTGGGGTAAACTTTCCTGCCAAAAAGATCTAGTCTCTTTGTCTCTTTATTTTGGGGGGTCGCCGCAGGCTGGCCCTGTCTTTCCTGCTGGTTGACAGCATCGACCAGCAATCCAGGTGTGGGCTGGCTGAACAGGAAGGAGAACTTGTCCAAAGAGACATGGTATTTTCTCTCTGTTGCTTTGGAGACTGGTAGTGTCGAAGATGGTGTTTGCCATCTGGCACGGGCAATTTTTAGGACCCCTTCATGAATGGGTACTGCTACCCTAGCTTGAGGGGTGGCATCACCCACATTGAAAAGTGGGTCAAAGTCCTCCCGACCACCTTGATGGGAAGGTCAAGGGTGGCAGCCATGCACTTCAGGAGCTCTTAGGTTCTTGTGTCCTCCCTGTGGGACGGGGACCTTGGATAGGCTGCTTCATCAGACAACGAAGATGAGAGTATTCTGGAGCTGCTTCTCCTTGTGCCCAATGGATCTTCACTATAGTCCAAGTCCTCCTCACACTGGTCCCCATGCTGTGGTTGGGCGTGATGACCCAGCTGAGTTGTTCCTTGGGACAAGTCCCCTGAACTGTACTTGGCCCACTTCATGGACTAGTCTTTAGGAGGCTGCAGGGAATGTGCCCATGGTGAGGATGGTCATCTCCCTTTGTCTCTCAGTTCTGGTCCATGTGAGGGGATTGCCCTCTTTTGAGGAGCAGTGTGGGTGCTCTGTGTGGAGACAGCTGGTCTGGTGCAGGTGGCATCAGTGAGTGTAGCTGCTGGGCTTGGTGCCGAGAGGGGGATGAGGAACTCTTCCTCCTGCACTTACCAGCAGGGCGCGCTGGTGAGGGGGCCCGCAGTATTGGGGATGACGAGTGCCGGTGATGGTGCCAAGCATGAGGGGTGCAATGGGAATTGTCAAAGCTGTGACTTCTGGGACAGCGCTGGTGATGAGTCATGAGACAAAAGAGCTGGGGAGAACCATAGGTATTCCTTGTCATCCAGTTCCAATCCCAAGTCCGCTGGTGTGGGGTAGCAGCACGAGGAGTGATTGCGCTGGGCATCCACTCAGGCCTCCAGAGTGGAGGGCGGTGGGGAGAGCGGTGCTAGAGGAGTGGAGCAGGAACTCCCACAGTCCATTCAGTGATCCCCCTTCGAGTGGGACACCTGCGCCCAGTCCTGGGGAGAGTCATCCTAGGGTTGTTGCCGGTGTTGCTCCGGTTCCAGTGCCGGGGAGCGATGTTTGCCCTGGTGTTGGGGCCAAGCCTTTGAAGATAGGGATGGCTTCCCCTTGAACACTACTATCTTGGGCAGCATGAGTGTAAGCAGCTTCTTTAGTGTCCTGGTACCTTCAAGGCCTCTGGGGTTGACGGGGTTGCGAGTGCCTCGGTTCTGGGGACTGTGGTCTGGCCATCGTGCTGAGACAATACCAAGGATGCCAACCTGTGCTGATCTGTGAGTTTCCCCTTCGCAGGGTGAGTCTTCAGTGCAGCCATGGCCACCTTGGTCTTCTTGGGCCTCCTGTGTGGGGAGCAGCGCCAGCGCTAACCATGTCCTAGGTGCTAAGGGTCACTGTGCTTGGTGTGGAGGCTGGTTGCAGGGCCTCTGCTGAGGCCATGGAGCAGAGCTGGCTCTCCCACTCCTTCTAAGTCCATGATTTGAATGATGGTCAAATCGGACATTTGGTGGTCCTGTGTCCCTCCCAGAGGCATTTGAGACACCTTTCGTGCCGGTTGCTGACTGGAAAGGCCTTGCCATGGGTGGTGCAAAGCTTCAAACCTAGCATGGTTGGGTCAGTACAGAGTCATGTGTTGCCTTGTGGATGCGGTGCTGGGGTGCAGGGCTGGCGCTAGGCAATAAGCAGCCCCTATATTGCAGGGGGACGCTGGCATTTGAGGGGTGCCAAAAGGGGACAGCGCTGTGGCACTCCCCTGATGATGTCACTTGTCTACTCTGGCGTCGCTCTGCTGTGGGGGAGCGCCACAATCCCCAGCGCTGGCCCTGGTGGGGTGGATTCTGCAGAGCATTCTGGGCCAGGGGGCCAGATAGAGAGAAAGAGTTTCCAGAGTTGGAAAGAAATTAGAAAAGTCAATAGGTAGATCACAAAAACAACAGGCGCTTGCAGGTCTGCAAGAGTGGGCTGTTCTAGTACTGTTGTGATGGGCGGAAAGAAGGAACTGAAGGGTGGCGGGGCAGGGGCAGGGCCACCTATATACCATGCAGGTCAGAGGGGGTGTTGGCCACTGACCCCACAGAGACAGGCTAGGCCAAAAAGCTTCCGTGTTTTGAAATAACATGTCCAAACGGCTTATTTCGAAACAACTGGTTTCAAAATAACCCTCCTTTTGAAAGCAAAGTGGTTTAAGCTGTTTCAAAAGGAGGGCTCTTGTTTTGAAACTAGGAGCTCCCTCCTTTTGAAACAAGAAAACGTCATGTGGACATAGGGACTTTTATTTTGAAACAACCAGTGTTGTTTCAAAATAAAAGCCCTGTGTGGACATACCCTGTGATCACTATGCACTGAGCTGCCTGACTGCAGGATTTAGGGTTATCTCCTCAGATGCAGCAGTCCATCCAAGACCTCCCTTTTGAGGGCCCATCGCTGTCTGCCAAGTTGACCAATACCAAGCTGCATGGCACTTCTCTGCTCTTTAGGGGTGTACACTCCCCAGACGGCCAGGCAGTTCTTTTGGTCCCATCAGCCACAATCCCAACAGCAACAGCAACATCTGCAGCAAGGTCCTCAGCATTGGCTCTTCCAACTGTCCCATTGCCCCTATGGGAATGTGGACAGGGACAGGAATAGTGGTGTGTCAACGGAGGTGGCAGACATAATGGCCACCCCGCCCCCCAACATAGCCCTCTAGACTATGGAGCTCACAGGGAGAAGTGTTAAGTATCTATCTCCCCTGATGGGCCTCAATCTCCTGTGTGAGTTTCTTCCTCCCTAGCTTTGTGTCAACAAGGAGGGGGGTGAGTTCCTATCCCCCCTGAACAGTTTCTCGGCACCCCCGTCACCACGAAGGAGGGGTCATTGTCTGGGGTCCCAGTTTTATCATTGGTCCTGACAAGGATCCCACTCCTAATTGGCTCTTTTTACTCTGGCTGGGCAAAATTCTATTAAAACCCCCTGTCTCAGCTAGCTTGTTGTTCTCCCACCCTCGGATGCTAAAGGGCACCTTGCGACCCGCTCGGACTGATCCCCCACTGAGACAGGGAGTACCCACCCCCGAGACCCTCTTTTTTTTTGGGGTGTACACGGATTGCCGGCCGAACGATTAAGTGCTGAGATGCTGCAGCTGGTCTGCCTCCTCGCTTTGGGCTCTACTGCAGTCCTGGGACAGGTATTATAAATCGATAAAGGCCTCCTACCTTCTCTTAATCATTCTACTTGGTACCATTTATATATAGCCTGTGTTTGTAGCTTCTTCACCTGAGCTTTGCATAGTTTGTGTAGTTATTATTTCCTCTGTATCCTGCATAATCTTTTTATGATATAGTTGTTTAAGGTCTAGCATAGTTTTGTGTTGTTAATTTGCCAGGTGTTTTGTTAGTCATTTGTATTTTGCATCCTTCTTACTGTATAATTGTTCATTACTCTGCTTCTGCTCTAAACTGCTGGCCCCAAACTTCCCCAGTGTACACGGGGGGAGTGTGGGGGTTTAATTTTCTCTCATCTGACTTTTTTTTTCATTCTGCCGCCCACCCTTCTTAGCTAGCAAGGAGGAATGGCTTCCAGCCATTGGTAAATACGGGTCGGGTGGGCTGGTCAGTGCCTATACCGATGTTGAGGCAGTAAAAGGCCAGAAAAGTCCTTGCCTTATTATGGCCACCCTCTTGTAGGTCATTAATCCATACTGTTATTTAACTATAAGTACTTTTGTAGGTTGTAAGTGTTTTGCATAGACTCTTATACTTTATCCTGTTGTTTGGCTGGAGGTGTTTTACAGGTGCTTTATATAGACTCTTGCTCCACACTGTTACTTGGTTATAAGTGCTCTGCATAGGTTTTTAGCTTTATATTGTCATTTAGTTATAAGTGTTCATTTAGATTTTGCTTTATGCTATTAGTTGGTTATAAGTGTCCTATATAGATTTTTGCTTCATATTGTTAGTTGATTACAAGTGGTTTTGCATAGATCTCCTTGTTTTACACTGTTAAGGGGTTGAAGGTGTTTAAGGTGTCACTATAAAAGTAGTTTTTTTTGTTTATTTGAACTGGTGTCTGTCTCATTGGTGGGTGTCGCTGGTCCATCCCAGTCACATCGTGAACCTGGGGTTCAACATGGTGGAAGAGGGGCAAGGTCTCAGAGTTCTAACCAGTCCACCCACCAGGGCAATAGTGCCCACCTATTGTCCCAGAGGCATAGGTTTTGACCTCTTGCCTGAGGGCCGCTGCAGCTGCCAGAACCCATCCCTACCACCATTCTGAAACCCTCTGGTCCCCTTCCGACACTAGTGGGCTAAGATAACCTCGGACCGATGAATATTGGACATGGTGTCCCATGGTTATACCATCCAGTTCAGAGCCAGGCCCCCAAAAGGAAACCGGTGCCTCACTACTAAACTGGGGACCCCTCCCACAAGGCTGTATTGGAGCTAGAATACCAAAAGCTCCTAGACCTGGGGGCAACAGAAAGAGTTCCCACAAGGGAGAAATGGACAGGTTTTTACTCAAGGTACTTCCCAGTCCCGAAGGCAAGTGGAGGCTTATGATTCATTTTAGACTTAAGGGCCCTGAGCAAGTTCTTAAGAAAAATAAAGTTTCAGACATTTTCCCTATCTCAGAGTATTCC
Organism: Podocnemis expansa; assembly: GCA_007922195.1. Taxonomy (NCBI): domain Eukaryota; kingdom Metazoa; phylum Chordata; order Testudines; family Podocnemididae; genus Podocnemis; species Podocnemis expansa. The sequence goes on from ML682017.1 coordinate 11,474,089, forward strand.
ATCATTAGATCCAGGGGACTGGTTCGCAGTCCTCAACCTAAAAGACGCCAATTTCCACATCTTGATAAGGTGAGAACACAGAAGTTCCTCCACTTGACAGTGGGAGGAGGATACTTCCAATTTGCAGCACTCCCCTTTGGATTCTTGCTGGCCACATGAGTTTTCACTAAGTGCATAGCAGCCATAGTGGCCCATTTGGGAAAACAAGGGGTATGAATCTTCCCATGCCTGGATGGTTGGTTAATAAGTGGGAGATCGAAAGACCAGGTCAAGCGCAGCACCAGCTCTCTCTGAAGATTGTGGAACAGGTTGGGTCTCTTCATAAACCTATAAAAGTCAAAATTCACTCCAATGAGGAGAACAGAGTTCATAGGGGCACAACTGAACTCTCTGAGCACAAGGGCCTTGCCACCCCATGCAGATTTCAGTCTATGTCTACCATCATTTCAGAACTGCACCATGCTCCCACGACAACAGCAAGGTAATGCCTTCAGCTGTTAGGCCACATGGCTGCTTCCACCTACATGACAAGGACAGCACACCTCCACATGAGGCCACTACAGTCATGGTTGGCAGCGATGTTCTATCCCCAACACCACCCACAGAACTGGGTGGTTGCCATCCCGGGGAGGGTACTGGACACACTTACAATATGGCAGGACCCAGAGTTTGCATGCAGAGGGGTCCCTTTTGAAGCCTTCACTTGAAGGGGTCCCTTCACTTACCTAGGCTGGGGAGCCCACATCATGGGAAGTCTTTCCACCCAGGGAACACGGTTGCAGGCAGACAGCTCATTCCACATAAGCATGAAAGAACTGCGAGTGATACGCCTAGCCTGTAGGGTTTTCTTGGACAAGATAAAAGGGAAAACGGTGAGGGTTCCAATGGAGAACAGGACAGCTACATTTTACCTCAACCACGAAGGGGCAGCTTGCCAGCCTGAGCTATGTGAGGAGGCATCCTTGCTATGGGAGCTGGCCCTGAAATTTGACTTCTACTCAATAACTGCCCACTCCCCAGTGGTGAGCAACTGCCAAGTGGACAAACTAAGCGGGCAATTCCTTCCCCAGCATGACTGGTCCTTACACCTGAGAGTAACAAGTCAACTCTTTGGGGTGTGGTGGTCTCCCCACATAGATCTCTTTGCAACATGAGCAAACTGCAAATGTGACCTATTCTGCTCTCTCAGGGACAGGGAATCCTTATTGGATGCCCTTGTGGTAAGCTGGGGTGGGTCTGATCCTCTATGCCTTTCTCCCATTCTCCTGATCCACAGAGTCCTGCTGAAGATTAGGAGGGATCGGGCAGATACAATCCTGACAGCCCTGGCTGGGCCATGCCAGCCTTGGTACAGCACCCTTCTCGACCTCTTGGTGGCCCCACCCATAACACTTCCACTCAGGGCAGACCTACTCACGCAGGACTCTGGTCATCAATGACACCTGGCCCTGAAGTCACTACACCTGACAGCATGGAGGCTGCACTGCTGAACCCCAGTGAGCAAGTATGCTCCAAAAGGTCCTGATCGAGAGTAGGAAGCCCTCCACAAGGGCAACCTACAGGGCGACATGGAAATGCTTCCACAGAGTCCACCCCGATCTAAACCATACTGGATTACCTACTAGAACTAAAGGAGTGTGGCCTAACGCTTCTCTCTCTAAGGGTACACCTAGCAGCAATTTCAGTACTGCACAATACCTTTGATGGGGTGACCCCCTTCTCTCACCCCACAACCTCGAGATTCTTCAAGGTTCTACATAGACTCTGTCCCCAAACTCGGGATCTAATCCCACAATGGGACCTAAACCTAGTACTCAAGGGGCTCACAAAACCTATCTACAAGACTCTAGATTCATGTATGATATTAGTCCTACCCTGGGAAGTGGCTTTCTTGGTGGCCATCATGTCCTTCAGAGGGATTTCAGAGCTAAGAGCCCTTTCCTTGGAACCACCGTATCGGTGTTCCACTCCAACAAAGTACAACTTCAACTCCACCCAGCCTTCTTACCCAAGGTGGTGTCACCTTTCCATATTAACCAAGATATTTGCCTCCCAGTGTTCTTCCCAGACTCACATGTTACAGAGGACTAGAGGAGATGACACACCTTGATGTCAGAAGGGCTGTCATGACATACATCAAGCGAACTAGACCCTTCCACAGAATGACCCAACTTTCCCTAGCAGTGGCTGAGCATGTGACAGTCCCAATGCATCTTGTCCTGGATAACAAACTGCATCAAAGATTGCTACCACAGAGCAAATACTGCCCTCCCAGGGAAAATCAGGGCACATTTGAATTGAGTGCAAGCATCCTCCACAGCCGTCCTCGCTCAGGTCCTGATCCAGTAGATATGCAGGGCCGTGACTTGGTCATCAGTGCATACTTTCGCATCTCATTACACAATTGTCCAGCAAACAAGAGACAATGCTGTCCTGGACAGAGCCGTTCTACGACTGGGGAAGCCTTAACTCTGCCCACCATCCTGAACATGGCTTGTAAATCACGTACATGGGAATGGATGTGACCAGTGCTTGAAGAACAGAAAGTTACTCACCTGTAAATGTCCTTCTTCGAGATGGGCTGCTCACATACATTCTGTGCCTTCCCTCCCACCTTCCCTCCATCCCTGCTTTTCAGTTAGTAGAAAGAAGGGACTAAAGGGGGGGCAGGTTCAGGGCCACCTACATACTGCACAGGTGTGCAGGTCAGAGAGAGCGCTGGTCACTGACCCCACAGCAACAGACTAGCGCATAAAGCTTCCAGGCAACTGTGTGCTGTGGCACACACACCCCCAGAGCTGTCCTTAGGGTAGGTCAAAGGGGACATTTAACGTGGGCCATGCACTTTTGGGGGCCCTGCGGGGCCCGCACCCCCCCCCCGGGGGGGGGGTCGGGTCGGGCCCCCCCCCCCCCTACAGGGGGCCTGAGTGTTTTTGGCGGGAGGACACCGGCTCACTCAGAGGCTGCTCTGCCCGTGAGTAACCTGCCACCCCTCCGCCTGGATCCAGCTGAGCAATTAGCTGGAGGGGAGAGGGAGGTTTAACCCTTTCCTCCTCCAGCAGACGCTGGCAGCACCAGCCCAGGGAACACACAGCCAGGTAAGTACTGGGGGGAGTCTGGTGGGACCCTGAGCCTGAGTCTGGAGGGGGACAAGGGTGCTGGGGATCCAAGACTCCCTCTGGGCCCTGGTTCGCACTGTGCTAGTGGGGGTCAGGTAGATCAGGGATCATTCTGTGACAGACTGCTCCCCAGATCCCATTCAGTGTGCTGCTGTGACCTCCCAATTCCTACTCCTGAACCCTGATTCATCTCGCTTTGCCAAGTGACCATGCACTCCTGAGTCAGTCCACTCCAGCCTCTTGCGAACCGTCGGTCCCAGGCAGGGGGTCTATGCCTCTGGCTACTTGAGGGAGGGTCCCCCAGCAAGCACCCCCGGCCCCTGTTACTACACCAGGAGCCCCTGTCTACAGAGACTGGGAACCACTCCCAACCACCACACACTCAAGTCCCTCCATTTAACAAAGAAAAGGATTGTGCCGAGCCTCCTTCACTCACATCCTCTAAAGATCACACAGCTTTAGGGAAAACAACTAGTTTATTGATCAGATTATAATTCTAAGTGAGAATATGGCCAAGCATGGCAGAATCACAGTATAAGTAAATCAGGAGAGACCACAAGAAAATAAAAGGCAAAATACGTGTACTAACCTAATACTTCTACTTAAACTAACCTCATAGTCCAAACAAGTTTATGCTCAAGGTGTTTGGTGGTTAGATGTTTGCACAGCCAGCCTCTACCTGAGGCCAGGCAGGGCCCATATTTTGCTTGGAGTTGTTTCAAGATGGAGAGTCCCAGCTCAAAAAACCTTTTAAAACTTCCAGTTCTCAATTTCCAAAGAGATAGCCGTGTTAGTCTAGTTCAGAGAAAAAAAACAAAAACAAAAACAAAAACCAAACCCTAAGGAGTCGTGTGGCACTTAAAGACTAAAAGATTTATTTTTCACATGAGCTTTCATGGGAGAAAATCCCACTTCATCAGATGCTTGTCTCAGTCTTTGTTTCCAAACCCCTCAGCCCCTCCCTTTCAGGGCTAAGGTGATTCTTTTGTCTCTTCACAGACACCTCTATTAGCATATCTTTGTCTCTGTCTGACACTGCTGGGAGAGACCTCTCTCTCTTCCCTTATCCCTGAGCTATAAAAAGCATGTTACATGTTTGTTGACACTGCTGGGAGAGACCTCTCTCTCTTTCCTTATCCCTGAGCCATAGAAAGCATGTTACATGTTTGTTCACACGTCTAAAGTTGTAGGAAACATATCATCATAGAAATCATGTAGAACAGGTTATTAGCACCCACACAGAAACATTGCATGGTGCAATTGGCAGCAAATCATACAATTCCAGTGTATAAGTGAACAGGAAAATCATGTAGATCATAACCCAGGGTGCACACTGTCACACATGCCTTTCTGGGTCCTGGGTCATGCTGGGTTGGTGGCCAGGCAAGAGGATGGCAGGCAGATGAGGCCAAGGACTGTCCCTGCATCCCCCCCCAGGCCAGGTGGTGAGGCTGGAAGGCAGCCTGGGCCAGGGATCCTGTGTGATCATTGATCACCAGCCATTTACAGACATGACTTTTGCTTTGTGTTTTCTTTCTGGGGTGGACCCACGCTTTTGTGGGACTTCTTTGCATCACTTAGCCACTAAGGTAGTACTTGCATTTCATCAGGACAGGCTGGTATTAACTGATTCCATCACACACACCCTTCATTCACACAGCTTGTTTACACATTTAAATGAAATTCCAGAATATACACTTAAAAGAAATTTATCAAGAATACAAAATAGATTTCTAAATGTACAACATCAAGCTTCGTTGGACATTGGTTACAATGTCTATTAAACTGAGTTATTTTAGTTATGATATTAAAGAACAGATTCAGTGTTGCCTAACAGATGCTTTAAAAGGTACATTCAATTAATTTTATCTCTGTGTCCCTACATTGTGGCT
>ML682017.1:11479199-11497285 GCA_007922195.1 Podocnemis expansa
GGGGGGGGGGCGCAAGATTATACTGTTTTAAAATTACTCTCTTGATGTTTGAATTCCTCCTATCCATCCCAGGGTGAGTAGGTGACAATTAGTGTTGCCTGCTCTTTCTACCACACATACTGGGTAAGTTTTCATCTTTTTACCCATCTTTTATATTTGCTGACTCTCAAGTAAATCTATGGAACTTCCTGTGCCTTGCTTCCTCAGAGCTCCTGTGTGATCATTGTAAATGGCTGGTGATCAGACAAGACTTTCATCTTGTATTTTATTCTTTTTCTTTCTGGGTGGATCCTTCTTCCTTTCCCCATCCTGAGTAAAATGGACTTGTTTGCCTCATGGGTTCCCTAACTTCCCCCACCAGATTCACATGCACCTGTAAACTGGGACCAGGCCAGAGCCTCTTTAAATTTTCTGCCCTGCAGCATGTCTAGGCATTTGGCCTAGGGCAGGAACAGCATGGGAAATTGCAGATGTTATGCTGCCTTCCTTGGTGTCTGCCACCCAGCTGCACTTCTTTTACTCTCCTGACACCTCGCTCTATCCTCCCCTGCTCACCATTCTCATGCTGCCACTCAGAAGATTGTGGGGAAGGCAAGCATCACAGCAAAGTTCATGGGAGGGGCAGGGCTGGAAGTCCCCGGGACAAAAAGGACAGGGACATGCTAGAGAGAGTTCAGAGGAGGGCAACCAAAATGATTAAAGGGCTAGAGCACAAGCCCTATGAGGAAAGACTGGAAGCATTAGGTTTATTTAGTCTGCAGAAGAGAAGATTGAGGGTGGGATTTGATAGCAACCTTCAACTACTTGAAGGGATGCTCTAAGGAAGATGGAGCTTGACTGTTCTCGGTAGTAACGGAGGACAGAACGAGGAGCAATGGTCTCAAGTTGCGGTTAGGGAGGTCGAGGCTGGATATTAGGAAAAACTTTTTTACCAGGAGAGTGGTGAAGTCTTGGAATGAGCTGCCGAGGGACGTGGTGGAGTCTCCATCTTTAGAGGTGTTTAAGGCCCGGCTGGACAAAGCCATGACTGGGATGGTTTAAGTGGGAGTGGTCCTGCCTCTGGCAGGGGGTTGGACTAGATGACCTATGAGGTCCCTTCCAACCCTATGATTCTATGATTCTATGATCACCCTCCTTCCTTCTCCTATTTGTGGAGCTTCTTGGCTCCTGATATTCAGCAACAGGAACCTGGATGGGTTAGGGAATGATGTGCCTTGTCAGACACTCCCCTGGGTTGGCTGGCCCCGCCCCCCAGTGCTGGGGTGGGTGGGGGTCCCGCAGAGAGCAATTCGCCCAGGGCCCCGTACCCCCCTAGGGACAGCCCTGCACACACCTACCTCAGAATGTATGTGAGCAGCCCATCTCGAAGAAGGATGTTTATACTTAAGTAACCTCCTGATCCAGGGAGCTATGTTTGTTACATGTTCAATAGCATTGAATAAAGAAGTTTCCAAAACCTGGGTGTTGTTTTTTCGTCCATCAAGAAGGACACAGATTTTGCTAGCTGAATAGACTTCAACAAAGAAAGTGCTGGAAGCCTAATTACATTTGTCATTTAAGGATGGCTTAGCCAAAATAACATATCTGAGGGAACAATCTGCTATTGGCACAGGGTGGTGACCTAGATGGCCAAACAGGATTTTTTACTACTAGTGGTTTCCCAGCAAGCTACAATATACTTCCCTGCTGAATGTTGATTGTCCCTCAACTGGACAATGGTATTTCCAGAAATTTACAATTTGGATATGGACAAAGCCATTGAGACAATGCACAGACCATCTTTTCTCAAAACCTGAAGAGCTGCTAAGTATTTTAAGATTATTTACTGTGATCCAGCCATTGTTTTTAATACAGTAAAACTCTTCATAGTCCTGTTTGTATGCATCTTAACCAAACCAAACCAAACCAAAACAAAAAGAAAAAAAAGGTCCCAGAACGAAAATGAGAGCACACAGGTCAGAAACAAAAACCAAAAACCACACATTTAGAAATATCTGAGAAAACCAAAACTGCTCATATTGATTAGAGCAACCATTAGGGCCAGATTCTGCCATATTTGCTGAGCATGTATAGTACCTCAAGCCCCACAGATTTGACCTCAAGGAAGCTACAGCAGAACAGCCATCTGCCAGTCAGTCTCAGCCAAAGGTCTGATGCATTAATGGTCTGTAATGACACCTTCCCATACCTTTGCATTAAAGAGGAAAAAGATTTCTAGCAGGCAACCTAATGGACCAATGAAATGTAAGTTTGCTTGCTTATGCATTGATTCATGCTCTATTCCACCACTGCCTGCTTGTTCATACTAGGTTTAAAGATTAACAAAAGGAAAATAATGAGGGCATCAAAAACTGTTGAACACCAGTTTTCCTTCATCTTTTCAAAAAATATACCTGGCTATAACACTAATGACAGTACTCTCCTTCACCACTCTACCACCAGAACAGTTGTCAGATAGTAGCAATTTTTGTCCTTTGTTGAGCTGAATTCATGCTGGTGACCTGGAAGAGAAATGCTATTAGTGATCTATTTATAAAACACAGTTCTAAACAGATGAACATGTAACAGAAGGAAATGCCACATAGGGAAGCCCTACCATGTTTCATGGGTGTAAATATTTCCTGCAACTCTACAGTTCAATCTGTTTTGCTCTGGTGTTTTAATATGTATTACTGGGATTACTTTATTATGTCTCTGTCACACTCATATCCCTTTACTGTTAAAGGAGCAGCTGCTTTTATACTAAATGTGGGCTCAGAACAAACACCAAGTGCTGAGTAGCTAAGGTGCAGAAAGACAGTATTTTATCCAATCCAAAGGGGCAGCTGTGTTAGTCTAAGTCAGCAAAACAAACAAGGAGTCCTATGACACTTAAAGACTAACAAGTGGGATTTCTCCCATGAAAGCTCATGAATTAAATGAATTTGTTAGCTTTTAAGTGCCACAGGACTCCTTGTTTGTTTCATCTGTGTAACTTAACATTGTAAAAATAACTTAATATATATAGGGAAAAAAACCAAAGACTTCAGTAGTGGTCTCTGTCTGATTGGTCATAGGAAAAAACTAATTTCAGCTTCTCATAAAGAAGTGGCTCACTGCAGGATACTAAATATAGGAAAAGAGAAGGTGGTGTTGGTTATAAAGAATTCCACAGGGGATCACTTCCCCCTGAAAGGTGACACTTGATTACTTTTGTTCAACAGAGCCATAGACAAAGGCACAAAGTTAGAACTTAGTCTATAGTTTGACCATGGGCATCATCTCTACTCATGCGCAGTTATAAAGATCAGAAAGAGTTTTACATTTTCAGTGCACTTTAAACTCCAACTTTAGTACTTTTTGGGAATTGACACAATCATTCACTGTGCTTTAAAGGTCTGAGTTCTGAATTTCTGTGATGGGTTGGTTGACCTACTGCACTAGGAAAGTGGAGTGTACTACACACCCATGGGAGCTTGTGGAATCCCCATGTTTGTTTTCAAGAACAGGTTGGATAAACACCTGCTAGAGAAAGTCTAGGTTTACTTGGCTCTGTCTCAGTGCAGAGGCTGGACTTAGACACTTTGAAATTCCTTTCAGCCCTGTATTGCTGTTATTCTGATTGGTGAATACAGTGTAGTTACTAAAGAATGCATGACTGATGTAAGTATACATAAACAAGGAGTCCTGTGGCACTTAAAGACTAACAATTTTTTTTTATCCCATGAGCCTTCATGACAGAAAATCCCACTTCATCAGAAGCATCTGACAAAGTGGGATTTTCTCCCACAAAAGTGCATGGGATAAATAAATGTGTTAGTCTTTAAGCACCACAGGACTCCTTGCTTATTTTGTTGAACTAGACTAACACGGCTACCTAGAGCTGGTCCAAGCTTTTTTGCTGTCCTAGGTCAAGAAATTTTGGTGCTCCCCTAATGGCCGAGCGGCACCACGCTGGGATCTGGCCGGGGCGGGGAGTGGAGCTGCCACTGCCAAGGTCTGGCCACAGGCAGAGGACCAGCTGTGGGTGGGGAGTGGAGCAGCCCCAGCCCAGCCCTCAGCACCCCGTAACTGTTGGCGCCTTAGATGACCACCTAAGTCACCTCTATGGCAGGACCGGCCCTGTGGCTACCCCTTTGGAACTTGTAAGTATGTTAAACTGGTAAAACCTGACCACCAGAATTGTGTGAAAGGTACATATTTTGTACACTGTAAGCATACCTAGCTAGAGTGAAGTTATTTTCCAGACATTGTTACAGAAATGTAACCACATTATTGTAAACAGTAGTTAACACATAGGATTTTTTGTTTGATACATTTAATGTGTGTGTAAAAAAACTGGAGGGCTTCGCAAAAAATCCCAATCTACTCGTTTAATTCATCCATTCCTCATTAACAATTCTGGGTCAGTTCAATGCTGATTTGCCCTAGATTTTAGCTAGACCTTTACTTTGCGAAGATTTATGCATGAGAGGAAGAAAGGATGATCAGGATGGACTGAGACTCAAGAGATCTGCATTGAGTTCCCAGCTCAGCCACAGATTTCTGTTCTCCTTTTGGTACTTAATCTAATCTGAGCCTCAACTTTCCCATGTGAAATGGGGTTAACATTTCCTTCTCTCACTGGAGTGCTGTGTGAAAGAAAAATTCCATTAACAATTATGATGCCATCAAGAATTACTGTGTTGAAGGCCATATACATACTAATAACATAGGAGCAAGCTTGAATCTCTGAACGGAAGTCTGCAAGGTAGTCTTATAAGACATCTGATTGTACATTATGCCCACCAGTTCCACACAGCCCACAAAATGAGAAAAAGGTATACTAAAATAACGTCAGCAGGCACGACTGAGAATGATATAAATGAAAGCAAAGCAAGGAGAGTGTTGTGCATAATCAGCTAGTTAAATTTGTTCAGAAGAAAATTGCTAATGCATGTCTTCTGCTAACAATAACAGATAGTTAATGCAATTTTACAACCCACCAGGTGACAGCTGTTTATTTTATTTTATTTTTAGTAGAAGGAAGCAGAAGACAGAAAAACACCCAAGTTGGGATGAAAGAAACTCCTAAGTCTTTATTATTTGATAGGACATGAATTCTTCTTCTGAATTGACTGTGAAATAGGGGGCTGACAGAATGAGACAATGGGAAGCAAAATTAATCTATGAAGGTGTGTGAAATCCTCCATTTACCTCTCTCCTATTGTATTTTATGAAAGCAGTCTCTACCATTCTTTTCTTTTTGCTTTTCTTTATACCTTCATGTTTTTCCCCCATTTGTAAATGAAGTTGGCTTTTATCCAAGTGATGAGACGTTGGTGTTAAAAAAAAATATATGTATCAGTTGTAAGTACATGCAAATTTGTGTTTGGGATTTAATTTATTTATTTTTAAGATACCAGTGAGCAAAGCTTTCAAAAGAGCCAAAGCCAAAACCCTGGTTTGAGCACTCTGAACTGTATTTGAAACAGTTTGAGATCTGATTATGTGGCCTGAGCTCACCTAATCTGCCCCCCCCCATGTTCAGCCCCTGAAGCTGACAGTTGATACAGATATTGAACTATAGAAACATAGAGTCTAGAAGGAACCATATCAGGAATACAGAGGACGTTAGAATTTATATGGAGAAAAAGACCGAGAATGAGAACAGATACTTTGTACAGACCCACTGAACAGGGTGGACTAACTGTTCCAAATATTCTATGGTCCAGATCAAAGCAACAGTGGATTGAGGGCTCTAACGCAACCACCCACTGGGTCTTTATTGAACATGAAAACTGTAACAGTGTAAAAATTGGTAGGTTACCATGGAATAATTAAAAAAAAGTATATATCCCCCAGAAATTTACACACGTTCTTCAATAAAGGCTGTTCTATGAATTTGGGAAAGATCTAGAGAAAAGATCAGTTCTTTTACCTCACTAGGATGCCCGTCAAAAATAATCCAGATCTTAACCCCAATCGCAAATCAGAGAGCTTCCAGTGTTGGGAGAGTTATGGCAAACATGTGGTTGGCCAACTAGTCACTCAAGATTCTTTTCTGTTTTTAGGAGATCAAGGAAAACAGGCCACTTTCCCTAATTCCAGTACTTTCAAACATGGCATTATGTTCCTTATCTGTCTAGATTAAAAATCAGCTTTATTCAAAAACCTGACCAGGACTGCTTGCTTCTCTTAATCAGGGCATAAATATAACTAACTTAGATATCTATCTTTTACGTAACTTTTCTAACAAAAAAATGGAAAAGAATGTGGCTATACGGGTTACCCCATAGGAACACATTTGAGCTGGAAAAGACATGCAGCCTCAGTGTATAGCACAATAAAAGAAAATTTCTTTAACATGTTTCAAGAGTTCCTAACACCAGCTATCTTAAAAATATATATTGATTGATTGAATGGAGATAAACACTGGAAAAGTAGCAGTGAAACAGAAGAATTTGTACACATCTGGTGAACATATTGGGTACGTCCACACGTCTTTTATTTTGAAATAACACTGATTATTTCAAAATAAAAAAAGATTAGGTCCACACATGATGGGCTCTGTCATTTTGAAATAAGAACCATCATTTTGAAACAGCTTAAACCCTATTCATTTCGAAACAGCTGTTATTTCAAAATGGTTATTTCGAAATAACGCCGTTTGGACATGTTTCAAAACACCACCATTGTTTCAAAACAACTGTTTCGAAACATGTCCAAACGGCCTTATTTCAAAATAATCATTTCAAAATAACAGCTGTTTCGATAGCAGGCTTTCCCTTAATTCGAATTAACATTTTCTTAATTTGAAATAATGATGTATGTGCGGACATAGCCATCCAGTCAGAGTACTGGGATGGAATCCATAACCAAGTGCCTCAAATGGTTGACTATTTAGGACCAAATGATTCTTTGGTAACCCTCCTGGGGATTCCCAGTCAAAATGAAGAGCTGATCTTTCCACTTCTAATAGCTGCTGGGTTATTGATAGCCTTTTATTAGGAAAACAAAAATAGCCAACCCTTGAGGAACAGTTACAAAAAAGGAGGTTCTGGGTTGTGAAAAAATTCACGCAGCAATTATGACCCAACAAAAAAAGACAGATAGATACTTAGCTCTTTGATTATCTTGCATCCACTAATTAGATAATGTACCTTCATAAGCAAAAAAGCTAGCACCTCTCCAATTTTTTTGTAATATCAACATTTGATATACCTACCTGTCTTAAATATGTACATCGTGCTTTCACTTCATTTAATAAAATCACTAGGAATGGCATAGGTGTTGCAATCATGGTTGTGCTGTAATGTGGAAACCCCCTGTTAAATAGGAAGCGCTAGGGACTATACTCCCTGATAATATCTGTAAACAAAAGCTAAACATTGCAATTATTATTTTGTTTCTGATATTTACAGGCTGTGGATCTGTAAATTTGTAAAAGCAGCCTAAATAGATAATTAAAAAACCAATTCGCCCAATGACATGGCTTCCACAACCTCCCATGGGGTAGCAACCCCATTGCCTTAGTATGATGGGTCAGTCCCACCACAAAGAAATTCTGAATATAGGCCTTCAAAGCACATAGAAGGACTGTCAATTCCCCTATAACAGCAAGAGTTTTAAGGACTGAACATGTAAAATGATCATTAGTATTTGTAGTTGTGCTTAAGAAGAGATGATGCCCAAACTCAAACTTTGAAACTAAATCCTAACTTTGTGCCTCTGTCTACTGCTGAAGTTGTGTAGAAAGAGTGATCAACTGTCAATGTTGTAGGGCAGTAGTTTTCAAACTTAGGGTCAGGATCCAGTACTGAGTCATGGATATTTAAGTACTGGGTCGTGGCACCTCCTGGTGCTGCCACCAAAAGACTGGAATGCATTGCTGAGGGATGTAATTGTTGGGTTGGGGGCATAACTGATTTTTTTCAACAGGATCCAGAGGAAAAAAGTTTGAAAACCACTGCTTTAGGGGGAAGATGCTCTCCTGTGGAATTAACACCACCTCCTCCTTTCCAATATTTAGTATTTTGCATTGGGTCATTTTGTCTATGGAGCTCAATTAGTCGTCTCCTATGATGAGCCATCCAGAGACCACTGCCAAAGACAGAACCCTAGTCTAAATTGGCCAGTGATCTGTTGCAGTTTGACTGATCCTATACTTATTTATGATGATGCCTTTTCTTTTCTTTTCTTTTTGGAGCAGAGCTACTGGAGGGAGATTGTTTGCTTAGATACACAATTTTTTGGGGGGGTCTCATTCAGGGAAGAAAAAATCTGTGCAGTCTTAGATTTTGTGGTTTCTGAAACAGAGTTGAGGGCAACCAAATTGACCAGGAACTGTTTAAGAAATACATTCACAGAAGTCTGATGGAGCTCAGAAAAATCCTTTTGACTTATTCCATACTGTACATTCCTCACTCCCACAATAGGATCTTAATTTATAGTAAAGTGAGAGAATAGTCTAAGTAAAGCCTAAGTACTACACATTTCTCAGTACTATCCAGAAGACCTCTTTGAAGCCCACACTTTCAAAAAGCTTTCTAAGTTTGGGTGAAGATATGTAACCCCTACAAAAGTTCACACAGAATTGTAAGTGCCAGCTTTTCAAGAACTCAGTACCCAAAACCAGAAGCTGGTGGGTTATTTCCTCATGAAAATTGGGCCTTGTCTGATTTTTTTGGACTGCCTAAATTTAGAGCACCCAAATTTAGAGGTCACTTATGAATTTTTTTTTTACCTCAGTTTTTCCCATAACATGGAGATTGCAACATCTACTTACATGAATGAAAGATGCTGATCTGATACTTAGTCTCCTTATATTTGGGGTCAAGACCAAAGGCTTTAGAAGCGTCAAAGAAGCAGAAGTTGCATTTCAGACAAGCCAGAGATGAACCAGTATTATCCATGTACACCACACATAAACAACCACTTAGTACTGTGTGGAAAGAGGAGAGAGTCCACAGAAAGTTTGTTTGCAGAAACAGGAGAGGACAGAACCCATACCATTAAACAACAATTTTCCCATAGTCCCACTAGCTGCAATTTATCTGGCTTTGCGTGTCTGCCAGTTGCAGGGCAATGGCTGCATCATCTCATCAGCTCTACAGAGGAGTCACCCACACTCTTTAACTCATCCACTATTCCCAGATATCTCTTCCCTCCAGCATGTACCACAACTTCACCCTGGGTGAGTGAACTCTGCAGAGGACCAGATGTTAGTCTCAGATACAAAATATGACTTCTACTGAAGTCAACAGGAACCATGTACAAGTGTTGAAAGGCAGAAGAGAGCATCTACATTAAGAAAGTGTTTAGCTAGGAGGAGCTGAGATGAATGATTGCTTCTAATAGGCAAAATTTAGAGAGAACATTCTTTTTTAATACTGATTCCTGGAGGAAGCAGACTAGGATTAAGGAACAAAGCAAAGGGAATGAAAAGTTCTAGCACAAAAACAAAATAAATAATCAACAACAAAAGGGCTTGCCTTGCCATTCAATGAAGTCCATATGCACTTGAAGCACATGCATACACACAGCTTGCAATGATTATGCAAAAGGAAAACCACCAGCTCAGCACTCAGGCCTCAATGACCCAGACAACACTAAATAGTAAGAGCCGTCTTTCAGCTTTGTCCATACCTCCCCATTTCCCTTTTTCTCCAAAATACTCACCATTGCCGCCATCTGCCCAAGCCCACAGCAGCAGCAGCTGTTGGGATACCAAAAGCAGGCAGGCCTCTCACCACTTGCTGACATCTTTAGAAAATGAGTTATCTAACCTTACACAGAACAGGTGACCAGGTATTGGTTGAAACAGAATCTATCAGCATATTGTTTATACTAGCACTACCGCTAGTTTACAAAACTGCTAGAGCCCTACAGATACTTTACTTTGAGAGCCAACATGGAAGATCCCAGGACTAGTGAGTGAACAGAATCCACAAAAGTGGCTTTAAGACTCTTTTGCCCATATCAACTCTTGGGCTTATCTCTGACTAAGCTATTCTTATCTAGACATTACATAAATCAGTGACAAGGTAACAGTTCCTGAATATTTTATTATTAATGTACAACCAAAAAGAAATGTCAGAAAGATGGTCAGGATCTAAATTTTCCCCAAATTTTCATAGTTGAAGGAAACTGCACCTTCATTTCCCCCTGTGGTCCCTCAACAGCACCTACTTTAGGCTCTTAGCTCCTCAGCTGTCATCGATCTTGGGCAGAGACTTTTATCTTCCCCTTGTGACCACAGTGACTCCAGGCTAGTTCCCTGCCTACACTGTGACATCCAGCAAGACACCCTGCCTAAACAGGCCTGTGTCTACAGTTTTTTCCCCATCTAGAGATAACTCCCACTCCCAACTCCAGCAAACCTCTGGTTGTAGTTAGTCCTTCAAACCTAATGAGGGTTTTTTTCCTATAGCTACAACTTCTAAGAGTCTTATCTGAGAACTAGATTCTGCTTCTAGGTCAGTGGTTTTCCAATTGTAGGTCAAGACTCAGTACTGGGTCACAGACCCTCAGGTACTGGGCTGTTGTGCCTCCTGCTGCCACTGGAACACATTGCTCAAAGATTTAATTGTTGGGTCATGGACATGATTTTTTTCTCTAGCTGGATCCTGAGAGAAAAAAGTTTGAAAATCACTGCCCTAGATGGCCCCAAGAAACCCTCTTAATTATGTTTGTTCCAGAAGTCCATTCTTCTCCCTGCACATTGCTCAGTATAGTCTTGCAAAGTTCAAAACACTTCCAGGGTTCACATCACATCACCCAACCCAGAGAGACGACACTTAGCACTTGAACACAATATCTAACCTCTACATGAATAAGATTGCAAAGATACTTAAACATAATTCAACAAGGTCTCTCAAGGACACTGTAGGAAACTGCCTGATCTATCATGATAGTCCATTTTACTTTCTGAACATTCACACTGCTTTGCCAAATAAATGTCACCTAAAACAGTCTTGCCCACATGATATTAGTAGCCAAAGTCTAATTAAAGATTAAGTGACCAATCCTGTGTGTTTTGTATATTAAGGGAGAATAGCTGGAAAATCACAACTACTGGAAATGAAGACTCAGGAGAATGAACCATTTTTGAAAGTCAAGTTTATTTGTTTGTAAAGTCTGCACATTACAACAAGCATATATTTAGTTGCTGTGGACAAATGCTCATTTCACTTTTGGAAGATCAATGAAATACTAGCTCAAGAGATGGACAGTAACTAGAAAGCCCACATATGCACACAATATGCAGTTTTTCTACTTCTGGAAGTTTACATTTATAGATTACAGATCTTTGAGATCTTTCTGGATGTTCCACAATGTATCTGCACTCTTCCTGAGTTGAGCGACCTCTTCATCCTTCAGCTTCTGGTTGATTACACTTGTCAATCCAGAGGCACTTAACACACAAGGAAGGCTCAAGAAGACTTCATTCTCAATGCCATACATGCCCTGCCACAAACAAATGAGAAGTAGGTCAAACAGGATGCTAACAACCAAAATCTGCTTTCAGTTACAATGGCACAAAACCAGAATAAACTCATTGACCTCAAAAGATATTTTAGAGTTACCCCAACATGACTGAGAATTGCATTTGCTCTTTGGCTGCAAACACAGCAAGTTAGAAACCCATATGTTAATGACTGACGTTCCTCATGTTGAACTATAGCTTCTTCCATCTCCAAGCCAAGAACTGTCCACAACCTCTGCTCTGTCAGGATAATTAGAGCTGGCTGGTGCAGCCCCGAAAATGTGCAGGACTGTCCAGGGAGAGGTTGACTTAGCTGCTCTCCCAGGCAACCTCTGCCACGAAGATCATATTATGTCTCATCTGGAATTTGTGGGTTATTCTCCCTTTGGGGCGAGTTCTCCCTCAAGTTCAGCTCCATTCCACCAGAGACAAGTTGGCCCACAAATTAATTTTCTACATTGGGCAGAAAGTCAGCTTAGCCAGTGGATTTTAAATCTACAATAGTCATTTGCATTATAACATTATCACTATTTCTTTTCAAGTTCATAGAGTAGTATCATTTTACAATGCTTCCTTCACCAAGAATTTAGCAAGTTCAACAGACCCCATGCACATGTAGTGCAGTCATCATACCACAATAAATTAAAGCAGCTGATTGAACAGTCTCTCTTACCTTTACCATGGTTGACACTGGGTGAACCCGGAACAGATTTTTCAGCATGGACTCAATGAGATCAGCCACACTTAAGCCAATGGCCCAGTTAGTGTATCCTTTAAGTTTTATCACTTCATAGGCACTGGGAGAAGGGTGCAAAAGACACAATATGCACATTAAGATGGCATTCAAGATTTTTTCTGAATATTCCATCAATCCTGATATAACATTTAAAAATCATTGAAGCATTGCAATACATTTAGTTACAGAACTCAATATCCTTACTCAATAATATTTTAGCATTGAGACAGAAGACTGGAGTCCTCCTGCTCTTCCCACAGGACGATGCTGCCTCCCTCTAAACACACACTGATACGCCAAACCCTGAATTAGCCGTTACTCATAAAGTAAGTGGCCCCATCACTGTCAATGGGGCTATTCCAGTAAGTAAGGGCTACTTGCATGAGGAAGCACTTATTGGATGTGGACCTGTAAGAGTTGGGTATCATATACAGACAGACATTACCCTGGTTCAACTGAAAGTGTGATGTTAAACAGATTTACTTAACCACTGTAACTCTGCTTTTAGCTCACGTCTTACATTTGCAAATGGAAATGTCCAAACACATATGCAGTCAAGATCTACTGAAAGCGATTAAGGTGGAAAAAAAATGCTATATCCACATGCAACACCATGCTCCACCTTGTTCCCCGTTCACTGTACCTTTCAACCACCTGCTCGTGGATCTCCTTCCAATTCTCATGGTCTCTGTCAGTACCCATAGCTGGGTTAAGTTCCTGGAGGGAAACACCTGCCACATTCACTCCACTCCAAACAGCCACTGTAATGCACATCAGAGAGCATGTGTAAGTTGCAATTATGATTACAATTCTCCCACCTCTGCTTTGATCAGGTTTTGGCCTTTTATTTGATCAGCAAAGTAACGGCTAACATAGGATTGCATCCATTGTTATTATTATCTCACTGTACTGAGTCCAAAGAGCTCCCTATGGTAGCTGAGACAGACAAATGCTACAAAATTATTAGCATCATTCCTGTCAAAATTTTAATTACAAAGCTCTCTGACTTCTGAAGGGTTAAGAACTTGCTCTTAATATTTACTTTGGGTAGAAATCAGGAAAACAATTTCTCACCCTAGAGTAACCTTTTATTCTATTTAATGTGGTATTACACCAGTGATTTCAGCTTTATAGTGGCTACAGTTTCAAGCTTGAGAGAATGAATGTCACCTCTGCTCCTTTCTTCAGTTTTAGAGCCTCTAGGGACACAAAGACCAAGGGTAGAGATAACGCATTCATTTACAAGTACATGGTTTAATCTGTTTTACAAGTTTTATCAAAGATACAATAACTATGATTATCCATGCATATAGAAATTCAGTAAAGACTCAAGTCACAAGTATAATTAAACTCACATCCTCCTAGACTGTGTTAGAGTCTGATGTGTCTCATGGATTGTTCATTAGAGGGATGGTTCCTCCTGGAATTTCCCATAGGGAGCTCATTTTCCCCCAGTTTAGGCACTCTCTTCTTGCAATGCGAGTCTGACTACACCTTATAACCATTTACACGCAGAGTGCATCCTGCTCTTAAGGGCATGTATTAGAAAAATATGACTACTAAGTATCTTGTAAGCAAAGAATTACTCCATACTGCTAATTTTTCACAATACTGCTCATTAGCACATCTTTTCTCATCCCTCCCCTCCCCGCTGTTCAGCAGCATTGGGCCATTCTTTGGTCCCTTCCTTATGTCAAGCATTTCTTAAGCTAATGGCCCAGTATGGCTAAGCTGATGTCTTACAGGCCTCAGCCTGTAGGTCTTGCATTTCAGTTCTACTTAGATGCTGATCAATCTTGTACTCCTATAATCCCACAATTTAAACTTGACCCAAACAGAGGCACTGAGTTTTGCCTCCAAGAAAGCTGCTCACTCACCATTCCCAAATGTAGGAAATGCAACATATCTATCTGCAAGGAAAAAGGCTCATCTGATCCCCAGGATGGCGAATCCCTTATATTTTTCAATAGTAAGGGAGGAAAAAAAGAATGTCCCTCTCTGATCCATTAAGGTCAGGAGAACTCTGATAAATACTGTAAAGAAAAAGCAGCCATACCCAGAAGCAGTAAGTCTTATCAGTGTTTGCACACAGTCAACCCAATTTTGCTCTCAATTATGGAACTGCACGCTTGCTGCATGTAAAATCCAGAATCTGGTCTTCTATTTATTATCCTTTATTATTCCCTTTAAACAGTATTGAGAAATATATACCAAAATATTGTTTGTATTTCATTTAAATCAGAATTTCCTCAGGATTTGGGGGATTTACAACAACAGAAAGCCTGTTGTTAATCTGCAGCTATTAAATATGAGTGCAGGGGACTGGACTCAATGGGTATGTCTACACCTAGACTGTTAAAATTTGAACTAATCAAGGTAAACTAATTATGATTACTTTGAGTTCAGTCAATCTGAACTAACATGGCCAGAGTAGGAAAACCAATTCAAACTAGCATGTCCAGAGACAGGACTTGCTAGTTTGAATTGGAAGAGGGGCATCATGGGAGGTGTGGTAACATGGCCCTCCAGCAGGGCCATGTTGCCACCCAATCCCCTGCCAGGCTCCAGCCCCTGCAGCCCAGCACAGGCAAAAGCATCCCCTGCACAGCTCTAGGTGCCCTGTGGCCAGAGCTGGGCAGGGGATGCTCTCCCCCAGCTGCGGCTCAGAAGGCAGGAGCCTGGAAGGGGATGTTTTCCCCTGGCAGGGCACCTTGGGGCCAGGGCACTCCCCCACACACAGCCCAGTGGGACAGGGGAGAAAGGATTCTCCCAGCCAGGCGCTGACAGCAGGACTGGGGGAATCCCTTTGCCCCGTGCTGGTCTTCCTTCCAGAGGGCATGGCACCCTGGGAGGAAGGTCAAACATATGAATTCGAACTAACTTTAGTTCGAATTCATACGTCTACACAGCATCAACTCAAACTTTAGAGTCCAAATTGACAATCCCTTTGAAGTTACGGGAGGTTTTGTAACTTTGAAGGGACCGCTCCTCCATCCGACATAAGGGAAGCCTTAGGTTGACTTGGCCAAGTGCTGTGTAAACAGGTCTATTTTTAAATTCGACTTAATGTTTATTAGGTTGAATTTAAGTGCATGTGTAGACATACCCAATGACCTCCCATGGTCCCTTCCAGTTTCTATGATATTGCAGTCTCAAAAGCATGCTCTTGCAAATCACATGCTGTGATATACAGGCAACTACTGAGTGACCAAAGCCAAACTGAACAATAACTCCTTCCGGGTTGGTATTTTCAAAACAGGATTAATTATGTATCTTTTGTTATTTTTAATGGAAGAGATGTAGCTAAATCCCATACACTGCCTCAAAAAAATCTTAGTCTTTGTCACAGGACACAGAGGTTTTTGTATTTATATACTGGAATTAGCTGGTGGTGATCCATAATTCTACTTAAATCACCCAAAAAGAATGCAAGAGGGGGAAGTGTGTGATATTAAAAATAAATAAATAAAAAAAATAGAACTGTTCAGTCGTTTGAGAAATTAGATCTGGTACTCCCACATACACAGAAAACAGATGATTAACTACCAGTATGGACCAGCTCTTTCAGGACTTCAAGACTATTTCTCTGAATCTCTGATTCCAAAAACAGCAGAAGGGCTCCTTACCACTAGAATCACCATGTTCTCCTAAGACCCAGCCATGGCAGCTGGTGGGATGGACGCCGAGTTTTTCAGCCATCAGATGGCGAAACCTAGCTGAATCTAGATTGCAGCCACTTCCAATCACCCGATGTTTAGGCAGCCCACTTAGCTTCCATGTGACATAGGTCAATATATCCACTGGGAGAGAGAATAAAGACAGTGAGTAAAACCTGATTAACTAACTTAGCCCCATACCAGACTTACTTAAATTACTGCCTTCGTGCATGTGAGAGGGTAGCCACTTACACGCCAGAAGAACAGAGAATGCAGCTGGTTTACTTGTATAAAATATTTTGGTCCTAGTTGGAGTGGAGGGTTTACCTCACTTATGGAATCTTGAGGCTCAGTCTGCAAATAGAAAAGCCTCTTTTTAGGAGCTCACTGGAAGATATGTTGTGGAGGCTAAAAACAGGGAGGTTTCTCCTTGGGATGGCAGGAAAGAGATTGGGCCCCTTGGGCCCAGGAACTGAGTAAAGCTGGCTTAATGTTCCAGAGAGTTAGTTTGTAGAGCTTACCTTGCACTTGAGAATCTAGATTAAAGGTGCCTCAAGTAAATGGCTTTCATACTGGAAATTTCTAAAGCACATTTCTTGTTTTGTGTAACTTGCAACGTATTTTCTGCATGTAAAACAAGATACTTCTGCACAGAACTGTCTTTAGACTAAGGGTATGTCTAGACTGATGGTGGCAAATCTGCCACCATCAGCTTGGCATTCTGGGAGCGGTTTGCAGCGAGTCTGTACTCACTGTGTCGCTCTCAGGAGTCGGCCCAGAAATCCTGATGGCCAGGGAGTGTAGAGGAAAGCCAACCACAAGGGATTTAAGGTAGGCTTTTTCTGGATACATACTGGCGGCTTAAAAAGTCGCCGCCAGTTACACAAGGAATTCTACTTTCTGTGCGTAACTGGCGGTCGACTGCTGGCAAAAAGCCCTCAAGTGCAGACTACAGCTAAGACTACCTAATTTTCATCACATCATGGCACTCAGGGACTTCTAAGCACTTGACTGCTTGGGGCTACCATAGTTTCAGGTAGCTATTTTGGAATGATCCAAAAAATCCAAATACAAAACAATCTGAAGGGATGTGAAAAAGGAAAAGAAATTATAACACAGAAATACAGGCAATAGTAATGTCAAATTCTGCCTTTGAACCAAGAGACAGGACTTCAAAGGCATTATATAACTTGTAAAACTCAGGTCTCAAATGCTTGTAAAGCACACAAGGTGCAAGTTATTGATGCACAAGCAATGTTTCAGATCCTGAACCACCATGGCTGCACAAACTGCTACCGTAAAGATCACTCCCGACTCTATGAGGAATCATCCATGCAAAACATAGGGTAGAATGCTGGTAATATATGTACTAACCAGACCCACCCTAATGTACCTCCATAGTTCCAGCCACAGAAGACTGGGAAAGTAGAAGCTCTACAAGTCTGGAGAAAGCACGTGGCACCGTGAAAATTAAAATAATAAATAAATAAAGCAACTGGCAGTTCTCTTGTTACTTACTTTCGTTCTACGCAAGAGTCAATTTAACCTTTTAATCCATTGGATAAACAGGAATTTGAAACTTCCATCTGTATCAGGGGTCTCCAACCTGTGGGTATGCAGCTGCATGCAGTTCTTTGGCTGCCCCCCCCCCTTGGGGCTCTGGGCTTAGAGCCCACCCTGCCCTGTGGGACCTTGCAGGAGGCCTGTGCCAGGCTTTGGGCTCCCCACCACCACTGGGGGACCCACCTTTCCCCACACTGCGCCAGGAGGCTATGCTTACTGCACCTCTCAAAACACTTGGTTATTGAAGAAACTGGCTCTTCTTATCTTTCAGATTGCTGACCTCTGATCTATATTTAGCTGCTGTACTTAAGTTTTACCTACTGAGGCAGAAGATTTTAAAAAAAACAGTGCTTGTGAAAAAGTACATTGTTGTTTCTAAAGAGAGTACCTGACATTGGTGTATGATGCTATAGGACACCTTAGTGGCGTTGCTGGCGTTAGTCCCAACACCAGTGCCCCAGATCTCCGGCCCAATTGGGCCGTGAATCCAGGGCCCGATCCCGAGCCGGCTGCGGCGGCCCCGACCCCGGCCAGGGATCCGGGGCCTGGCTGGCTGCCTGGCAGGCTCCACCCCTGGCCAGGGATAGGGCCAGGGGGAGGCCGCGCTGCTGTGGGCAGCTAGGCCACAGTGCGGCCAGGCCCCCGATCCCTGACCGGGGATGGGGCTGCCACAGCCACCAGCGGC
>ML682017.1:11497295-11537652 GCA_007922195.1 Podocnemis expansa
GCCTTCCGGCTGGGGGTGGGGCCAGGGCCCGTGCCATGGCTCCCTCCCCAGCGACACCCCTGGGGCACCTCACTCCCACACTTAACTGATAGCACATTCTCATGTATTTTATTACTCTGCTTGAGTCTAAAAGGACCTGACCAAAACAGCAGACACAGTGTGCTATCTCTCTCTGTCATTTCTGGTGTCTATAAAGTGATATTAACGACCAGCTTGGATCCACCACTGCAAAAGCTATAGCATGAACCTGTACAATGTTTAACTAAATCTTTCATGACCTAGTGCACTTTGTAGTATATTTATTCAAATATTGCCATTCTAACTTTCTTCCCAGTTGACCTGAGTAGAAGCTAAACTCTGGAGTGTGCAGAACAGAAATCCAGGATATCTGAAGTTTGTTCTCAATGCACATTTTTCCCCCCCTGGAACTATATTAAAAGAAATTTGTGATGTTACATTTCAATATTGTGTTTGTGATCACCAGGGATGTTAGTACATTCAAGCTGGATTTGTCATTCATACTGATAGCTGTGTGTTTGCACCTGGATACTTAGGTTCTCTCAAAAGCTACAATTAAATAAGCTTACTAAATGAATTATTGAAATTGCATCTTCTTTCACACTCATGGGATTCTGAACCAGGCTGCTTAAAACTACCAGCTTTAATTCAATATACATAGAGCTTTGAAATATGTTTATCAAACATGGTTTTCAAACACAGTTCAAAGTCCTGTGTACACAGGCAGCCACAGTAAAAGTAAATCATATTTGCATTTCACCACTTATAGCTATGGCCATAGAACTCTATAGCAAAGACACTAGCAGAACTTATTTTTACAGTTCCTCTAAAAGGTCAATTCTACCAAAAAATAAAAAAAACCCTCATGAATTCTACTTTGTAAATTAAAAACAGCATTTTACCTGGGTTGGAAACTACAAGTATGATACAATTTGGACTATACTTTATGATCTGAGGAATAATAAATTTGAAGACATTCACATTCCTCTGGACCAGATTGAGGCGAGTCTCTCCCTCTTGCTGACGAACTCCTGCAGTTACTACCACAATTTTAGAATTAGCGGTGACAGCGTAATCTACAGAGGATGGGGGAAAATACAAAACAGAAGTCAAAAAGTCAGTATCAAGAACAATGTGTAATAATTTTGGTTGAAATAAAGGAAGATCGAAGTATACCTTTGTCTGCCACAATCTTATGGGTTTGAAGGAACAAGCTCCCATGTTGCAGATCCATCATTTCTCCTTTCAGTTTGTCTTCCAAAACATCAACCAGAGCGAGCTCATCACAAAGGCCCTGTGCAGGGATGGGAGGGGAGGGGAGGAATACAATATTGGCATCAAAAGGGTCCGCTATGCACTATTATTTTTCAAAGCTACCTTTGTAGAGTTAAATTACATCATTACATTTCATACAGACCTCTTTCTATTAATTTATTAATGTCACACTCTGGTAAAGCACCTCTTCTGAATCACTACAGCAAAAATGGGAGCATGATACAGTTCAGATGGTGACTGGAAACACATATTAGAATTAGAATACAGGAACACACTCTCTAGTAGCAAAAGTTTTATAAACCCTTATTAAGCCCAGTAAGTTTACTGTTAAATTTCCCCCTCTCTGTTCAGACTGAAAAGACAAATCCTCACTGTGCAGCTTCCCCACTGTCATTAAGACACTTCAAGATTTAGCTCTTTATTCGCTTTATAGCAGGGGTCAGCAATCCCCAGCACCTGTACCAAAAATGGCACAGGGGCTGAGCCTGAGCAGCATGTGGCATTGCTCAGGCTCCCCTGCTGGGCCCGCTCCACCCAGTGCTGTGCGGCCAGGTGGCAAGAACTGGGTGCCACAGTTCCAGGCCCTCACTGGCCACGCTTCCCACTGGGGAGTGCAGCCAGCAGGGACAAAGAAGCCACGGCGCATAGGGCTCCTGGCTCCACCCCCGGCTGGGCAGGGCTAGATGGGAGCAGGGTGGGTCGGCCCACCCAGAGCCACTTCCAACCCCAGAGGCGGAGGCCGCCCACCGGCTGAGGCGGGAGTTACGCCCGCCCCCAGCATCTGCTGAGGGTACAGTGCGCAGGGCTGGCACAGAGGACAGCAAAGGTCGTCAACCCCTGCTTTACTGACAAGCAAGACAGCATTTCAAGTTCTTTTCCCAGATTTTAGATGGAAAACTCACATTGCAACTGTTACCTCAACTTAACAATCAGTGGCAGAACTGCTTCAACCAGCTTAATCAAAGTTTGAATTACAGATGTACATGGTCAAAGTTTTCACAAAAAATATGCACCATATTTTGACCAGCCCTAAGTCAGAATCTTTCCTAATTCTCTCTCTCTCTTTCTCTCACTAAAATAGGGTTACATTGTTAAACTGAAACTCAGCCACTTTTGGTAGCTGTCCAGTAGAGGGAGACAGAGAATCTCAAAGGCTGTGTTCACACATAGCTTTTAAATCGAAACAACGACTGCTGTTTCGATTTAAAAAAGCTGTGTCCGAACGACGTTTCGTTATTTTGAAACGAGGAGCCCCCATCATTTTGAAACAATAAAACCCAGGGTGAAATCGATATAGCGGTTATTTCAAAACGGTTGTTTCAAAACAACGCCGTTTGGACATGTTATTTTGAAATAAGCATTATTTCGATTTAACACTTTTTTTGCCCTTCTCCTTCCCAGGGTGCCTTCCTTTTGCTATATATTGGGTGGGGGCATGGCCCAGTGAGGGGAACATGTTGCCACACCTCCCATGCTGCCCCTCTTCTGATTCGACATAGCAAGTCCTGTGTCCCGAATTGCTATTTCGATCTCAGGTTTTTTCTTATTTCAATTTAAGTTAATTTGAAATAACGATTTTATTTCAAATTAATTTATTTCAAAATAAGCTTTTATGTGTGAACACAGCCAAAGTCTTCTTCCAGTCCTCAGACTTGGAAATTATGGAGCCATGCTCGACACTTTCTGCTCCAGTGGCTAAAATATCAGGTTCTTTTAGAATTTAATCTATCCTCTGACAGATATACTTGGTTGTGGAAATGGTGGTTTGTTTTTGAAACTTTGGCATCACTTGCACAGTTTAACATGCCAATAACGTACGGCAAAACTCAACTCAGGACTTCTACTATTGCCCCATGTGCTGAAGTCCATTTAAAAATGGGCATCAAGTTACTTAGGATAAGTCTACACTTCAGCAAGTTAGTTTGAATTTGTTAGTTCAAACTGGTAAGTTCAATGTTAGTCCTCGTCTCCACTGTACTTTGTTTAAACTAACAATCAAACTAAGCGCTTAGTTCGAACAAACTGGAGGTAGTTACTAGGTCGAACTACGCGTTCATTAGTTTGAATTAAGGAATTTTTTCATTTGAACGAATGAAAAGCTAGTGTAGACAGGGGCTAAGTTAGTTTGAATTAAGCCTCCTTAATTCAAACTAACTTGCCAGTGTAGACATAGCCTCTGGTGCTTCTGAAAATCCTACCCTTGAGCAACTAAACTCTGTTTTGTTGTTTTTCAACAAAACTGATAACAGGTCATTATGAGGCTTGATTGCATGGCTATTGTTTCCAAAGTGCTTAGAAGATAAAGCATTTAAGCATGCACAACACACGAGATCTGTATCTCAAGTCAGTAACAATGTGTGTGTGGTTAAATTTACAAGTACGTATTTTAAAATTATGTTAGTGACAAAGCAATTTTATTGCAATCAGAGGCAACTTCTTACAACAATCAACATTACTAACTGCTGCCAGAAAATTCCGAGAGCTTGTATTCAAGTTTTACTTTATTTTAATAATCACTTGCAGGGCTAGATTCTGACCTCACTGATATGAATGAAATCAAGAACAACTCTACTATGTCAGCAGTATTAGACTTGTGTAAAAAAGTGAGCTACAAAATCTACATGTATGTTTTTTTAAAGGTCTAGGACATTTAGATATCTAAGGGTTGCAAGGTCAGGTATCTGAGTAGAACCAATGAAGTTTAGAGCCAAATTCTGCTCTCACAAAAACAGACTGCATCTGCAATAGCTCCATTGCCTTTGCTGGATTTACACTGGTGAATTCTCCAGTTTAATATGGCTCAAATGGTACCATACAAAATTAAATCCTACAAAACCCAGTTACCACTTAACTGCTGTTACAAAAGATATAGTTCACCTTAATGCTGTGGCATAAATATTTCAAGTTCTGCTATAAGACCCCAAAGCTCTCAAGGGGTTCTTATTTGTACCTGGAAGCAAAAGCAAAAAATATAACCCACTCCCAGAATAAAATTAACACCCCTTGCGTGTACTTTAAATGAGATGCTACCCCAGAAAAACTGAACTCTGAGCTATAATTTCATGCATACTGGTGAATTTGATACATCTAAAAAGAATCCAGAACACATTGTCTGTACATCTGATTTTAAAAAACATATCGGAAATAGTGGGTAAGTGCAAGACTTGGACCATGACTTCACCAAAGGCAGCATCCATTTTTCTGAGTCTAACAGTCTAAGAGTTCATAAAGCAAAGCAGAATTATCTAGATGACTAAATGCCTGCAAACAGTTTGTTGCAAACATGTTTTTAATTCCAGCTGGAATTTATGAGAAAGAGATGCCAATTCTGAGCAGAGATGCTGGTAGCAGCCATCTTGAAGGAAAATGATGCCATCTGTGTCACTGACAAGACTGAAAGCCCAGTGAAAGGGACTAAATCCACCCTGCTATAAAATGGCTTAAAATTTTAACAGCCAATTTCTATCACAAATTATGACATGCAACTCATGTTGACTTCAATGAGGAATGAATGCAGAATCTGATCCTGCAAAGAGCTCTTATGAATATAAATCAGTATCCATCCTTCCTTACTAATAACACACAAGTTAACAGTTCACTCAGTTTAACACTGGGTACTCTGCCAGTTTCACAGATTTTGTTGTGTTTCATCAAGGAAGCTGCTGAGTTCAGATCAAGAAAGGGAATCACAATCTGTTTTATTTAGAAGACATCCTGAGGATATTCATGGTGAACTAGTGATTCAGTTTCCAAAGTACAATACCAAAGCCAAGAATTAATATCATACTTCTATAATATGCACCCATAGCATTGCCACTGTTATGCTTACAGCAAGAGCTCGGTCAGGCTTTTACACATAAATTGCCTCAGTGAGAATGTATTCAAAATTTGCATTCTCAAGGCCCCTCAGATTGGAAAGGATTAGATTTTTTAACATACAAAATCCCTAATCAAATTAAGATTAGAGGATACTAATAAGCACTGCATTTGTTTCCATTACAAAAACGTCACCTTGGTTTCCCCTTGTTAAATAGTCTCATGGGTATGGCACATATTTAGACAGTTTATCCAATAACAAGTTAGGAGAGCTTGTACAGCTCTCCATTTTCAATCTCTTCAGACAGCTTAGTTAGAAAGTGGATACTCTAGCCCTGAGAAACATAACCATCTTTACTGATGTAACTCTGAACAGATGGAAGACTTACCCCTTATTATTTTGTAATTTGTATTACCCTGGAGGTCAAAATTTCTTTCCACGTTTTTGTCCCAGGTGTCTTTTTCTACAACCTCTCATAAAACAGAATATTAAGAACTGCAAATGTATTTATGACTCAAGTGGCAGCACTATTTGCCTAGCCAGCCATTAAAATAAAGAAAAGGAAACTGGCAAGGAAATTATATGCTTTAATTGGTTTATATTCTTTATAATTTATATGCATTTGCTATACTTTTTGTGCAGTAGCCTATGGCTAACTCACAGCTAATTACTAATTTCTCAAGTTAAGTTAGTGTCCTTAAAATACATTCTAAATGCTGGTGGGAAGCGCATGGCTTTGGACCCTGATCTTCAAAGCATCTGATGAAGGGGGATTTCCTCCTATGAAAGCTCATGCAATAAATAATTTTGTTAGTCTTTAAGTGCCACAGGACTTCTTTGTTTTACTGATCCTGTAAGATTTCTATACAGAAACTGCCTTTAGAGAGCAATTTGCAGGATCAGGTTTTTTGAGGCTGATGTGTTTCGAAATCTGACTCTCAATTACTATGACCCTGACTCTGGAAATGACTAAAATATATGCTTAAACCCATCCCCACTTACTTCCAAGGGTACTTAACTGTATTTACATTCTTTCCTAAAGGGACTTTAGAGCCAAATTAATTTAAAGATCTAGGTGCTTTAAGTTGCAGATAGGCATTCAGTGAGCTTTCCTAATATAGGTACGTACTTCTGCTGAAATTGATGCTTTGGAAAATCCAACTAGACACCTACCTTCATCTTTCAGTGTCTAAATATCTTTAAAAATCCAGCCCATAATTCCTAATTGATTTTTAAATTAAAAAACAAACAAAACAAATAAACAAGAAGGGGGAAATGGGGAGGGGAGGAAATAGTTACTGCCAACTAAAGTTTTGCCCACTAAAAACACAAGGTCAAATTCTGAGGTCCTTATTCAGTTTTTAGTTAGTTCTTCGAAAGGAAAAATGAAACTACAGTTATGATCTAAGAATTTGGCACTAAATTTTTAGTTCCTTTAAAAATTCCGTAATAAAAGTTAGACAGCTAGGCAATAAGAGCTTAATCCAAAGCTTTCTTAAGTCGATGGGAGTCTTTTTCTTTTGGGCCTTAAACCAGGTCTTGCATGAATCAAGAGTGTAGTAGTAAGTTGAGTGTATATACTTTGTGTGTCCACCCCACATTTCACAATGATTTCTGGCCTGTATCCATTTAAGTTGTTTCCTCATTCTGAAGGTTCAGCTAACAAGTCATGGACGCTGGACTCATTTCCCAAATGACTAGAACACTGGCAGAATCAAAAACAAAAGACTGAAAATGGGTTGTAGTCCCATTGTACACAAAGGCAGCATGGGGGCAACCAGGTTAACTTGGAAAAGGACAAAGATAAGAGTCATTAAGAAGAGAGAAACTAGGAGCAAATGCAATAATAAGCCTCAGAAGAAAACAGAAGGTGAGCTGATCATTTTAGGAGAAATGCACAGAATCCATCATACTGCTTTCACACTAGTCTGCCATATGTATCTCCATTTTCACACAAAGAAGTCAATTGGATTTTGTAGCACATTAAAATTAAGACTACTGTAGCACCATACTGTTCTTAAACTGTACCTTTCCAAGAATGCTGATGGCACAGGCCATACCAACTTGGCCGACCCCAACTACAGTGATCTTATTGTTAGGGGTGGTGGGTTCTGCTGCAATTGTTGTGATCAGTTTATCTTGTAAAGTAGCCATTGTATTCTGCAAGGAAAGAGATACACACAAAAACCCTTAAAACCAATTGATTAAAACCAAATCACATTTCCCACATCCTCTGTATTAAAGAAAAAGATAGCAACTTTAGCCTCCAATGCTAGAAGTTTACAAATGAAAGTGCCATAGAGCTATTCCTTCAAGTTACAAACTAGTGTTCAGTGTCAGTGGTTCCCACCTTTTTCTCTGCCATAGCACACCGTGATACCTTTAATTATTTTGAGGCAAACCACCATACAGTTGCCAAATGAACTCATAAATATTCATGAGCCACTCCAGAACTTTTTGAATAGTTTTTCAAAAAATTCTGTGGCATACCTGCTCAGGCCTGAGGGCACATCTGTGTGCCATGGTTAATTGGTAGTTGCCATGGGACACTGGTTGGGAAACACTGGGTTATATAACACACTATCAGCAGACACATTAGCATTCTGGGCACGGTCTATTTTAATAGTTACACTCTACCCACCTAAAATTCTTACTTCAATTTTATTTGGATACAATTTCTTTTTCCTCCCTGTATGCATTGCTGCTGTGAGGTAGCTGCATTTCCGTGGTAGGTGAAGGAATATTTATAAATTTGTAAACCACTCTGTATGAAAGGCACAGAATAAATGTGTTGCTTACCTAAATATCTCCTCACTGCCCCCTTCATTCCGCATATATGGGGAGTCTTTTTTGCCTTTGTGGCTTTAAGTAGAAATGTTAATATTTTAGTCTATTTGTGTGTAATAAACTGTGCTAACATGGCATTTTTATTTGGCTTCAGAGACTCCCTTTGCTCAACTTGTGGATTATGTGATAGTACAGAGCCGTCTTTTATTCTCTAAACCTCTCCTCTTCTTCCCATACCAAATATTTAGAGTCTCTAACTCAGATGCCTCTGTTTTGGACACACATACTCCAATATATATTTGCAAACAGTGACCCTGGTTCTGCAGGGTGCTCCCGCACGTGCATGAAGCTCCTCCCGTAGTGACAACAGGGGACTGGAGCCAGAATTTGTTAACTGCTAGTTGAACTAGATATGTTACCTGTGTGTATCAATCTGTGCCAGTCTACAGAAAGGAGTCAAAAACTGTAATTACGCAAAAGATTTTGGGACCCATAAAGCAGCGACTGCTTTGGAAAATTTGTCCCAGTGTTCATGTATTCCTCTTAATGGTGTCATTAACCTATCTCTGCCTCAGCATGTGAGCTGTAAAACGAGGGCAGTAACACCAGTATATCTCACAAGGCTGTTGTAAAGATAAAGAACTTTTCGGTGTAGCAGTGATTCTATAGTGAGGGCAACACAAACACTCAGCAGGAAATCAGTAATGTGTTAAGGGCAGGATCTGGATGGAACACAGTAAATAAGGCCGCACAGTGCATGAAAAGAAGATGAAACAACGAACAACTATCTAGCCTGGAAAATCAGCAAACAGCACTTAAAGGCTATCAAATTTATTCATCACATGAGCTTTTGTGGGAGAAAATCCCACTTAGTCAGATGCCATCTTCAAAGCATGTGACAAAGTGGCATTTTCTCCCACGAAAGCTCATGTGATAAATAACTGTTAGTCTTTTAAGTGCCACAGGACTCCTTGCTTCTTTTGCTGAACTACACTAACACCTTTGGAACTCTCTCTTCAGGAGCCCTGTGGGGTAAAATAGCACATGATCATGTAATTAACGGCTGCATCATAAAGCGGATGAACACAGGGGCTGGATTAAAGCAGCACAGGCCATCTTAATTTTGCCAATTCCTAACTACACTAAACTTGTGCTTCATTAAAACAAAAACAAAAAAAGCAAGGATTCTAGTGGCACTTGAAGACTAACATTTATTTATTGCATGAGCTTTCCTGGGAAAAAAATCCCACTTTGTCAAATGCTTTCAAGAGGGGATTTTCTCCCACAAAAGCTCCTGCAATAAATAAATCTGTTAGTCTTTAAGTGCCACAAGACTCCTTGCTTTTTTTTTTTTTTTTTGCTTTACTAGGCCAACACGGCTGCTCCTTTGGAACTTGTGTGTTTTGTGTAGCTCTTTCTTGACTTCTTCTTGTGTAACAGCATAAAGATGCCAGGCTCGGGACTTTCAGCTGCTGCTGGGCCAGCCAGGATGAGGAGGATGGAGGCAGGGAAGCGGCTGCTCTTCCCCTGAGTCATGGAAGCTATTGCAGTGCCTGCTGGCGGCATACGTCAGACGAGCAGCAGGATGTGGTTTGCACCGCGCCTCGCAGGGAGGGAGCCGGGCTCTCACCACCAGAAGCAGAGATCTCAGGCAGGGCTTTTTTGCGGGGGGGGCACGTCTCTCCTCTTTAGCGCCCCAGATCCGAGCTGCTGCTCGCCACCCCCAGGAAAGTCCTCTCCCCCTTGCACTGCGCCTCCTGCGTGCAACACCGCCGGCCTTAACCAGGCTGCAGCAGCTCCCGAGTCCTCGTGTCCTGCTTCTCCCCATCCGCTCGCGCCCATGGCGCGCGCGCGCGCGGCGCTGGGCTGAGCCACGCGCAACAGGCAGCCGCGTGCTTGAAGCGCGCGCGCAGTGGTACCCCCCTGCAGCCACGCATCGCCACCCGGGGCCGCTTGCTAGCCTGCTGCATGGGGGGCACAAAATCTCCCTCCATGCAAGATGGGGTTTTTTTACGTGGGGCTCTCTGAGAAAGCAGCGGCTGCGGGGGGTGTCCTTTTCCGCCCCACCCCCGCGATGCAAACTCCGCTAAGCCCTGCGCGCCTGCACCGCAGGGCCCCTAGGTTTGATGAGAAGCGGGGCTTGTGCAATGGCCGGGGGCGGCCGCCTGCACCCCATCGCCCTTGAAACAGCTGCAATGCAAAGGAGAGAGTCCATCCCACAAGTGGGGCCCCTATGGGGACAGCTCCAAGGGGGCGCAGCAATGCGGGAGGCGGAGGAGAGCCCCACGCGGCACGAGACCCACCTGTGCGGAGGATGGCGCAGGAGGAAGGAGCCGGGAGCAGCAGCAGCAGCCTGGCGTGCAGGGCTAAGACGAGTCCGAGCCGGCCCCGCTGCAAGGGAAGAGGCGGATCCCGCCCGGCTGCTCAGTGGCGTCTCCTCGGCTTAGCGTCTTGTGATTGGAAACCCGAGCGCCTGCCCGCCCCCAGCCTCATTCAATCCCCTTCAAGGACACCCAGGCGTAGGGCTGCCCGGGGCGGGACCGGCTGCTCCTCGTCCTTCAAGGGAAGGGGCTGGAGATGGGAGTTTCTTGGGGCGCCATCACGTCCAGGGCTCCCCATCAGAGGGTGTTTCTCTGGGCAAGACGTTTCCAGCTGGACAGGTCAACTCTTTGCCCCTCAGCTGCAGGAATGAGGCTTTGTAAGGCCAGCCCCTCCGCCTAGGGTTACCAGAAAGCTTGGGAAGGAGGACAGGGAAGTAGGAAAAGGAGGACATTGGAGGACACGTGGAGAAAATGGAGTATTAATGGAATATTCTTCTGTTTTTAGGGGGCCCTGCAATGTTTCCCCTCTAAAAATAGGGTCTTCTGGGGCATTCCAGCATACTCTGTAAGTAAAAAGCCAGACAAAAATCATGTATTTTTAAAATGCCTGGAGGATGTGATGGTAAAAAGGAGGACGTGTCCTCCTTTCGCCTGATGTCTGGTAACCCTGCCTCTGCTACGTGTTAGCGGGCACCCACAAAGTCTGTCTGAAGCCCCCAAGTCAAAACTGCCACCCTTTTCAGGCCTCCCCTGCATTATTGCTTAACCTTAAACCAGGGGTGTCGTTGGGGTGGGGAGGGACCCGGGGCACGGGCCCAGGCTCTGCCCCCAGCTGGCAGGCCTCACCCCAGGGATAGGGTCAGGCAGCGGGGCCGGGCCAGAAGCGGCCGCAGGAGGCTGTGCCCCCGATCCTCAGCAGGGGACAGGACCGCAGTGGCAGCGGTGACAGAAGGCCCCGCCCCTGGCCAGGGATAGGGCCAAGGGGGCTGCGCCGCCACAGTGCGGCCTGGCCAGAAGCGGCCGCCGGAGGCCAGGCTCGCCCCCATGGGTGGTCGGCCCCAGATCTCCAGCTTGGGATGGGGCTGCCATGGCCAGCCGGCTGGGCCCTGGATCCCCAGCCTGGGATCCGGCCACGGCGGCCCCGTCCCCAGCTGGGGATTGGGGGCCTGGCCGCCCGCGGCCGTGGGTGCGGGCCCGGCCTCCAGCGGCCACTTCCGGCCCGGCCCCGCCGCAGTCTAGCCACCCACGGCGGCGTGGCCTCCCCCTGGCCCTATCCTTGGCCAGGGGCGGGGCCTGCCGGGCGGTCAGCTGGGCCTCAGATCCCTGGCCGGGGATGGGGCCGCTGCCGCCGCTTCCACAGCCGGCCAGAGATTGGGCCCCGGATCCCCAGCCTGATTGGGCTGGAGATCTGGGGCACTGGCGTTGGGACCTGGGGCACATGCCTTGGCATGCCCAACACCAGCGATGCCCCTGGTTGTGAGAGGAGGAAGAAAAGGACATGGCACCTAATAACCTGTGCCTAGAGGAGAGAAGATCCTTCCTGGAGTCCTATTCAAGTGTAAGTGCTTGTGAGTGAGCTGGACTTTTATTAAATGAGATGCCATGGCAAAAGCAGACAATTATCCCTCTGTGTAAATATGTTGCTTGGTATTGCAAAGGATTCAATGAAGCAAAAAAACCAAAAACAAACAAAAAACCACTTGTATCTTTCCAGGTGGTGTATGTGCTGGTTTGGATGAAAAAATAATCGAGTTATTTAGTATCCAGTCCTAGAACTGTTGCATGTCTCCTTCTGAAATAAAGCAGTGGATGAGTTTTATCAGACAAAGAAGAATGGTGGAAAAGGCAGTAAAATTACTGGCAAAGAAAAGGGTGTTTTAGGTAAGTGCAAGTGAGATGGGGACAATTGAACTTTAAGAAAGTTGGATGTAAGAGGAATAAGAGGGCAGATAGAAGAGACCAAGACTTGTTCTGGATTAAAACCAGTTTGCTAGTAGTGCACATCAAGATTCTGTATTTCTACTGTCATGCTATAAATATTCATCACTAGATTTTAAATTCTTTAGATCTGGATCTCCTTGCTCTAAGCACACCATT
Source organism: Podocnemis expansa (assembly GCA_007922195.1). NCBI lineage: Eukaryota > Metazoa > Chordata > Testudines > Podocnemididae > Podocnemis > Podocnemis expansa. Next base: position 11,509,611 of record ML682017.1, read on the forward strand.
GGCAGCCAAAGCAATAGAAATAATGATAAGAAAAACATGCTACATACCAGTCAATCATTAGCAAGGCAATAATGGTTTTGGAGGTGACAGGAAAATTTTCAATAATACTTACTGACTCTAAAAGAGATTAGATGCCTCATTCTGCTAGGCACTGTACATAAACATAGAATAAACTATCTATGTCCTGAAAAACTTGTATCTAAATAGAGACAGGGTGGGAGAAAGAAGACTATTATTCTTGTTCTTTTATAGAGGGAGAACTGAGGCTTGCCCAAGGTCAAATAAAGGGTCTATGGCTGTTTATGGTTTCAAAGTCCAGATTTTGATTTTGCAAATCCAGTTATTTTTGATGGAGTACCAGTTTTAAGAAAAATATTGCAAGGTTGAGGGGACACAGCTCAATTAAATCTGACTGCCCACCTTCTGACAATAACAGCAGTGGGAGAGAAGGGGAAGGAGGGAAAGTGAGTGATCTGCTTGGTTTTGCCTCTGCAGCAACTTAATGTTTGTTTGTATATTAAGTCCTTATTAACCTAGGCCTGAGGTATTTCATTATCTTCTGTCCTGTTGATCTTCTGGTAACTGAAGGTAAATGCCATTTCATTGGTCTTTCCTCATCTGAGGCTATATTTAATTCTGGTCAGAGTTAAAAACCTTCTGACTTCAGCAACCTCAGTTCCAGAAGTCCTTCCTCAAGCACATTAGCAGCATCACTTAGTCTTCAAGGCTTGTTTCAGGATCTCTTAGTCTTGCTACATTTATGACCATTTTGGCCTTTAGTTTTTTTCTGTGGCTTTTCTTGTTTGGACTTTTATTTTTTTCTTCATTTTCCTTCTCTTTGTTTTGTTTTTGTTCTATGCATTTTATTTTGGATTTTACAGGTTAAAAACTATTAATATGAAATTTTAGTTTTGCAAAGCACTGTAGTGAAGTTAACTAACTAACCCCCACTGTACCCAAATGAAATAGGTGGGTATGAAGTTTTAATCCTATTTTACAAATGGGAGTGATGAAGTGACTTGCCCAAAGTCATACACTGAGTTGCTTGTAGAGCCAGGATTGGAATGGAGGACCTCTGCTTATCTAGCCCTCCTCTGCTGACTCTTCCAGACCACACTGCATTCAAACTGAAATGCAGAAAGGTTCTCATAGCCCATAATAAAGAAAATGTTCTCTCTGAATGAAAGCCTGGGTAGGTTTCTTTTGTTTAACATTATTCAAAGTAATGGCTATTTATTCTCCAATTCAGTTTCAGATTTTTGGATGAAAGAAGCAAGGGATCCTGTGGCACTTAAAGACTAGCAGATTTATTTATCACATGAGCTTTCTTGGGAGAAAATCCCACTTTTGTCAGACACTGAAGTTTTTTTGGATGGCTGTTTTTAGGCACTTGTATGTTTGCATACACCAATACTATTTGCATGTGCAAATTGAGCAAGTGTATGTCTGAAAACCCATTTTATGTACACCAAGGTGGCTTCCTCAGGTAGGTCAGAGTTCTGGTGGAGATTGCTTTATGCCTCAAAGTTGGAATTCAAAGTGTGCATCCAGGACATCCTAATCTCAGTGAATACATTTTTTTTTTTTTTTTACATCAAAGGAAATTGAATTGAATGGTTATGAAAGCAGATTCAGAGATACCAATCAGCTTGCAGTATTTAGGTCTAGCGGTGGATAGCTCTGGCTCATTAAATGTTAAATAAAAATAGCAGCTGCCAGAGATAAAAAGCAATGAGAGAAGTGGAGCAGTATGCAGCAATATATATACATTACACATACCCCCTACATTAAAAAAATTCTTTCGTATTCTTGAACATGACAACTATCATGTTGATGAGTGACTGACAATAAAAGTAATATTTGAAAAAAATAGATTTAAATAGAGCTTTTCACTTAGTGCTTTCAAAGCACATGGAAAACTCTAGTGAAGTAGGTAATTATTATTCCCATGGTATAAGTAAATAAACATAGATGGCAAAAGTTACACAGCAAATCAAGGCAGAACCAAGGATTCCAACTTCCAGCAATGTGGCCTAATGTGTATGTTTTCCTTACAGCCCTGGCCTCCTTTACTTATTGGGGCTTGAAGCACTGATAAAGCACTGATGAGCAGTATGAAAACAGACCAAGATTCATACCTTTAATAATGCCATCAAAACTATGCTGCTATGGGGCATTATATTTCTTTCAGCCCCTCAGATGTTCACAAAGTACATGACCTTTTAGATCACCAAATTCTCTTGTCAGTGCAGGATTGTCCTTTTTAGCATATTTTGCAATACTTTGTGCAGTCTAGTATGAGAAGTTGCAAATAATGGGTCTCCACACTTTTCTCTCCACGTCCAATTACACTCATGAAATAGATCTATATTTAAATGAGCCTTTACTTTAAAAACCAAAATGACAATCAAGCTCCGGTCAATAAAATCAGAAGTCACTACCCTCTGAGAGATGCTGGGCAACCTACGTGATGATAGTTCGGGATTTTCTTTGTAGTTCCAACAGGCAAGAGGTAAAAAACATCACTGCAGCCTGGCTTATACCTCTTTTGTGGCTAAATAAAGTACTCCTTTTTCCAGCACTGTCGACTCTACACATTTCAATGTGGATAGAAGTACAGAGAGAATTAAAAAGTGCATGTGACTGGTCATATATATGGATAGTTATTTTTATTTGTAAAGCTTAATTCCATATGATAAGTAGGGTTTTTCTTTTCTGTACTTTTTTGGCCATATCTACACTAGAGGCTTTTTGATATTAGTTATACCGGTGATTAAAAAGTATATAACACTCGTGTGTGTCCACACAGGACTCCTTTTATCGCAAAAGCGCATCCACACTGTACTTCATATTATCACCAGTAAAACCAGTGCACTGTGGACAACTGTCACACCTTGTCACTCATCAGCTTCTAATGCTAAGAATTCTGGGATGGTGGAGATGAGCGCAGAGCACCTTGGGTGCTGTTTCAGTGTCCCATGGGCCAGTCTGTTTCCTTACTATCAATCATTCAGTTGCTTGTAGCAACTCATGTTCTTTTGTAATGGCTCCTCAAGTTTTCCTGCACATCTGCAAACTGAATCTGAAAAAATGGATCCTATGCTATTTTCCAGTGTCACTTTCAGCATTTGGAACACATCACAGCTGGTTACACAGTATATTCTTGAGCTCTGAATGACAGCAAGAAACTGAGGAGCCTGACCTGCAGACTAACAGCTCCATATTACTGTTTTAATTCACAGAGCATTTCCACATGGCCAGCCGCTGCTTTTGGGTGCAGGAGACAGACACTGAGTTGTGGGACTGCATTGTTATGTGGGTCTGGGAGGACAAGCAGTGGCTACAGAACTCTTGAACATGCAGAGCCACCTTTGCAGAACTTTGTGTGGAGCTGGCCCCTGCCCTGCAGCACAAGAATACCTGAATGAGAGCTGCCCTCCAGCTGGAGAAGTGCATTATGATCACTGTGGGGAAACTGGCAAGTCCAGACTGCCACCGGCCATTTGCTAATCAGTTTTGGAGTTGGCAAATACACTGTTGGGGCTGCATTATTGCAAGTGTGTAGAGCCTCTGGGCAATGCGCATAAAATAGTAGATGGATTCACTGTGATGCGATTCCTTAACTGTGGCAGAGCAACAGATGGCACACATCTCCCGGTTCTGACTCTGGAACATCTTTTGACTGAGTACATCAGTCAAAAGGGTCACTTCTCTATGATATTACAAGTGCTTGGGATCCCTGGGGCCATTTCATTGGGATCAATGTTGGTTAGTCAGGAAAGGTACTTGATGTTTTTATCTTCAGGAACACAGGACTGTACCAGAAGTTACAAGCAGGGATTGTTTTCCTGGATGAAAAGATTAAAATAGGGGATGTTGAGATGCCTGTTACAATCCTGGGAGGTCCAGCCTACCCACTGATGCCATGGCTTATGAAGCTTTACACAAGCAACCTGGATAGCAGCAAGGAGTGCTTCAATAACAGGCTTTCTAGGTACTGCATGACTGTTGAATGTGCCTCTGGCTGACTTAAGGCTCGTTGGAGCTGCCTTTATGGGAGACTGGACTTAAATGAGGACAGTATTCCTGTGGTTAGAGCGGCGTGCTGTGTCCTCCATAATCTCTGTGAAGCTAAGGGTAAGAAGTTTGCTCCTGAGTGGACCACAGGTGAATCACCTTGCATGTCAATATGAGCAGTCAGATGCTAGGAGTATTAGGGGGATGCAATGGGGAGCTGTTCTGATGAGGAAGGCATTCTGGGAGCATATTGACAATGCAAATCGATGAATGTACTGTGTAAACATCCATGTGACACTGCACTGCTATTCAGCTACAGATGAGTGTTGCTGAAAGGGAACATGGTTTGTGACTACATGAATAAATATTGCTTATATTTTTGAGGCAATTAATTTTATTATTAGACAACAAACACCACTGAACACAAACAAGTCAAATGGAGGTGAGAGTGGGAGGAGCATTGTCAGCTATTACAGCTGTGTGTACATCCAGCTACCATTCTTGTAGCCATCTGAAGGGGTAGAAGTAAGACTGTAGTGAAGCGGTGTGTGACGTTCATGGGAATGTTTGGTGGGAGTTGATGATGAGCATGGAAAGAAATTATGCTGTGGCTGAGAGGGGCAGGAGAGAGCAAGCCTCCATCAGCTGTGTCTGCAATTAGACTATCGTCTTTAGCATCTCAGTCTGGTCCTTCATGGCCTTGATGATCTTGTTGTGGTGTTCAAGAATTCTTAGCTGCCTTTTTTTTTTTTCTCTCTCCTCTCTGTCTGGCCTCTATTTCTCTAACATTGCTTCTCTCCAAGCTCTTTTTTCTCTTTTGGGTGCCTCTGCAGACTGGAGGAGTTCTTGGAATAGGTCGTCCTTGCATCTGTGGGGCTGCTTCCTTATCTGCGGCAGACAGTCTGCAGATGTGGGGCCTGCAAAGGTAACATCTGTGTAAGGACGAGAAACAATGACTAAAGCTTTTATTATTAAAGCCCTTACAGTAGACACATAACAAGTCACACTGTATTCTCGCCCTCCCCCTGCACAGAGACTCCATGATGAGCTTTGAAATGGTGAACTGGAGAAGGGGAGGAGAAAGACCACCCATGCAAGGTGAGGTTCAGGGTCCTGGGCGGTTGCTCACTTGAGGCATCCATCCATGTGCAATTTGCAAAGAAAATTAAATTTGTGACCCCATTCTTTACAAGCAGGGTCCATAGAAGCTGATATCTCACTCCTTAGAGTCAGCAAGGAGGCTAGAATTCTTATCCTCCTTGCAAGCAGCTCCAAACCAGGTGCTCATGCTGCAGGGCTGTGTGCTGATTTGGTTCCTTGTCCTGTGATTTCTAATTGGCATGGGAAAATGTCCTATTATGGGGGAAGAAACTCAGCTGTTCTGCTGAGGAATCTGAGGCAGAGAATTGGGGTGTATCTCCAGGAAGGTTTCCTTGAGCTCACCGAAGAGGATGCCTACGAAATCTCTGTGTGCAGTCAGTGCTGCCTAGATGTGAAAGGGAATAGGAAAGCACATGCAAACACAGCTACTCCAGCACAATTCGCTCACTCCCATAACTATGTTTTTAGACAAGTAGAGGCACCTTATGGCTCCTCTACAGAAGCAGCATCAGTTTTCCACACCAGAGCTCCCCACTTCCATGTCCTAAATAGCAGAGCTGAAGGGCTGGGACTGGCTGGAGAACAAAGTGGAGAATAGCTCCAGACTCCCAGCTCCAGGGTGGAGAACAGCTCCAGATTCCCAGTCTTTGCTGCACTGCTTTCTGGCCTGGGTCATCCTCCAGCTCCATTGCCTCATCAATGACCTCTTCGTCAGCATTTTTTCTGGTGTCCTCCATGGCCTTAGAGCCAATGGTGCCTATGAGAGTCTTGGGTTTGGATGTGGGGTCCCCACTGCGGATGGCTTCCAGTTCTTCGTATAATCAACATCAACTCTGACTCTTTATAAAATCTGGCTCTACACCAGAATGATGGTTTGCCTCCCTGGCTTTGTCATAGCTCTGCTGCAACTCCTTCACTTTAGCTCTGCACTGCAGTGTGTCTTGCTCACAGACTTTCTCCCCTATGGCACAAGAAATCTGGCTATAGGTTTCAAAGTTCTTTCAGCTAGAGCGGAGCTGGGACTTCATGGCAGATCCTCCCCTAACGCTGATTAGATCCCTCCAGCAGCTGCCCTGTGCTCCAGGCAGGAGAGTGCTTCCTGGAGCCTTCATAGTCACTTGGGAAGACGAGATGCAAATTCTCCATAACAAACCAAAGACTTTCAAAAATTCTTACAACTTTGAAGGGGGGAGGGGGGGGGGGCTGGTTGCTGCAGAGCAGTGGAGTGCAAACTGAAGACTGGAGTGGTCATGATTGGTATAGTGAGACATTTCTGGAGGCTGTTAGACATGACAGAAACATATCCCAGTGTCTCTACACTGACTGTTTTGCAACAGAACTATGGCAAAAAGACTCTATGCCTCTTACACAGGAAGTATTATTTTTTCTACAGAACAGGGCAGTTGTGTCAATGAAATGGTCATTCCATTGTGCATGAAGGATTGTTTTATCAACAAAAGATGACTTTTGTCAACAAAACTTTCTAGTGTGCACAAGACCTGAGATTTTTTACAGAAATCTGTCGACATGTATATGATAAATCAATACTGCTGCCAGTCTAGGTGACCAGCAGATAAATGCAAGCCTTTTTCTGTACTGGGCTGTTGTATAAAGTGACTTCCATCAGTGCAACTTACCTTGGTGCCAGTGTCTTGTTTGTGTATCAGTGCAATGTGCTTAGCCACATCAGTGTAGCTAAACTGGTGCAGCCCCATAGAGTATAGCAGGCATGGTCAACTGCTGCTCAGGAGCCGCATGTGGCTCTTGAATGAAAAAAATGCGGCTTGCAGAAGAATGTCAACAAATCAGTTTAGGAAAGCAGCCTGAGCCTAGGAGTTTTAAATCTTCCACCCTGAGCATGCTTTGAGCATGTTCAGAGCATGCTTGGTGGGGAGCCACAGCCTGTGCCTAGCTGCCAGAGCAGCCAGGTAAGGGGGCCCTGGCGTGGAGGGTTGGCTCGGGGGTGCCAGTGCCAGGGCCTGGGGGTCAGGAAGGGGTTCAGACTGGTGGGGAGAAGTGGTGGCATGTTTAGCTTTGCTTGTAGGCCCTAATGCAGTTTATTTGTTAAATCATGTTTTACAAGTCCTTCTAAACATGATGTTGAATAATAAATGAAAATAATGAAGTAGAAAATAGATACTATACTATATGCCTCAGTGTGGCTCCTTAAGGCTTAATAATCAAATTGTGTGGCTCTTGAGTTCCTTAAGTTTGGCCACCCCTGTAGTATAGCATTGACAAGGAACCAGTGTTTAAAGGTTGGGAAAAAAAAGGAAGCAGATGTCCCAAAACTGTACTCATCCTGGCTACGTGGAAGTATAATGCAAAACTCTTTGTTGCTAATGATAGACCCCTTTGTTTCTTCACTTAGTGTTTTGAACCTAGAAATTTGCATGTTAGCATGGAGTGCTTGATCGGAATTCTCATAAAGCTGGACCCAAACAGTTCACAGTCCACTTGTGTTCAGTCTAACCTTTGTCGCAGGCCAGTTCATTAAACCCACCGGCAACAAACAATCTCTGTACAAACATGGAAAAATTTCAAGCCATTCTTCAGAAGCCATTTGGCTGAAAACACAAAGCCACGTTAAACCTTCTGTTTTCGCAATTGTTTGAGTGCATCTATGCTGCCTGTTTGGGATTCAATTTAAATATTCCTTACCATGCATGGAGTAATTGGAGATGGTATAATAGAGCCTCTCCAGGTTTCTTGGCACAGCTTACACTGGCTTGTATCTAAAGAAGCCATTTCCCCACAAGCCCTTCTTACTTCCTTCTAAATACACAATTTTAAATGTAAATAATTGTATATTTGAAGTGCATTAAATGTGTTTATATCCAAACACACATTTATTTGAAGGTGCAGTAAATACATACCTCCTTGTCTATTTGGGGTGGGGAGGCAGGTGGATTTAGAAGTTTATTGTAGCTGCAGGACTAAGGTCTGGTCTACACAGTTTGACACAGTTACAGTGTTCAGGTGTGTAAAAAAGCTACAACCTACAGCATTAGTTCTCAATCTTTTGCAGGTTGCAACACACTTGGTAGCGTGTGTGGCCTTACAGGACACACCAGCCTCCCGTTCCCCTCTTCCAACCCCAGACTGAATCCAGCCCCTGCCCTGGCTCTCTGCGACACACTTACTGCTGTGTGGTGACACAGCAATGTGTCCTGACCCAGTGGTTGGCCCTATAGCACCATAGCTGTACTACAGTTATGATTCCAGTGGCCCAACTACTGTTGCACAGGAAGATTAGGTTTCTGCAGTGATGCAAAACAAAACAGCAACAATAAGAAAAAATCCCTTCTGTCACTCTTGTCTGCTTCTGCGCTACCAGGTTAGAGCAGAATTGCTATGGCACAATAGCTGTCCCACCGTAGCCTGCATAATACAAAGTCTCTTGGCATCCCAGTAATATGTATCATGAGATTACATGGTATAATGGGTTGCGAGCCATCCTCCCCTTTCTGGTTTTTCAGGTCCCACTCTCCTGGTATCCTGGACTTCACAAAGGACTCACCACATGTTCTGCTGTCACCCATGCTCTTTATTTAGTAGCCTACAGCAAGCCTTTCTTCCCAGCAGCTTCAATGTAGCCTACCTCTAGCCTACCAGTCTGGGCTTGTTCAGGGCGCTTGTAGGTTTAGGATTGTTCAGCCTACCCTGGCTTCCGCAAGCTGACTGCAACTGCCTGAGCCAGTGTTTTTCAAACTTTTTTTCTCAGGACCCAGTTAAAAATAATCATTTATGTTCGCAACCCAACAATTACATTGTTGAGCAATGCATTCCAGTCTTTTGGTGGTGGCAGCAGGGGGTCCGAAGACCCAGCACCTGAGGGTCTGCGACCTGATATTGGGTCCCGAGACTGCGTTTGAAAACCACTGGCCTAAACCAAGCCTTTCCCTCGGTTTCCTGCCCAGGTCTTCGTACACCTTGCTGGGCCAGATCCAAGCTGCTCCCTCTTGTCTTACCAAGGTCTGACTTAGCCCAAATTAGCCAGGCACCTGGCCAGAGCTTACAGAAGGACAGAGGGGGTTTATCTCATCTGCTCTTCTACACTTGACATTGTCCATAACCATGTGTCCACATGGCCAATTCTAGCTGAGGTTTCCAACTGTTGTTTTGAAATAGATCCCTGACATTGGGGAATACAGCTGAGTATCCTGCCACCTTTACTGTACTAATCTGAAGTTTGTAAAGTAATCTTAGTTCATTTATTAGGGTGCTTTATTTAATCAGATTTCCAGTATCTGGGAGAAATCGACTCTCTTTAACTGTTATTACTTGTCGAATGCTTTGTCACTGACAAAATGAAGCACAGTGGCCAAGATTCAACCAGGTTTTGTTGTTGCATAGAACTGCAGGAGGTCCTAGTATCAGAATATCCATTGAGGGAAGTTGTTGTGGCAGAAAATGCCCTTCCTCTTTACCAGGGAACCTAAAGGAGCAATCACATCCTTAAAGTCTGTGGTCTTGACCTTAAACAATAATCTGGGCAGGACAGATGGATTTCCAAAGGGATAGCTGTGTTAGTCTAGTCCAGCAAAAAAAAAACAAACAAAAAAACAAGGAGTCATGTGGCACTTTAGGACTAACAGATTTATTTTTCGCATGAGCTTTCGTGGGAGAAAATCCCACTTCCTCAGATGATTCGAAGATGGGTGAACTTACAGAATGGAATGAAAATAAATGCAAGGGGGTGTAAAACATAGGATCAGGTAATACAGTAACAGCAAATCGGAGCAGTTGTTAGATTCAAACCATGGGAAGCCTGAAGTCAAATTACCCTTTGTAATGGGAAAAGAACCCATAGTCTCGATTAAGTCCTGCTTTCACAGAATTTAGCTTGCATATTAATTCGAGTTCAGCTGTTTCTCTTTGAAGTCTTGAAGTCCCAGCCACATCTCTGACAAGTCATTAACAAATCATTTATCAAGTGATTAGGAAGATGGAAGTGCTCAGTAACTGCTTTCTTTGTTCTGTGATTTCTGATATCAGCTCTGTGTTCATTTATCCTTTTGTGCAGCGATCGTCCTGTTTGTCCAATGTATAAGATGTTGGGGCATTTCTTGCACATGATGGCATAGACCACATTAGTAGATGAGCAGGTAAATGAGCCTCTGATGGAGCAGTAGGCTTGATTAGGACTTATGATGGTATCTGTTGTGCAGATATGTGGGCAGACTTGGCAGCGTGGTTTGTTGCAGGGGTGTGTGCCTGCTTCAGTGTTTCTGTTGTTAGATCTGTAGTTGCTGGTGAGTATCTGTTTAAGATTGGGTGGCTGTCTGTGGGCAAGGCTGCATGGCCACGCAGCTGCACAGTCCCTGGGATTGCCTCACACAGGGAAGGCTGCCAGCCGCGCACAGCCAGCAGCTGCAGTGAGAGCTCCCCCAGCCGGAGAAGTTGCTGGGGGCCTGGCAGCAACACTTCACTGGCCAGGAAAGGGGGCCCTAAGCTCCCCTTTTCAACTTCCGGGGGAGGGTGCCAGGGGCTGGAGGCTGCTTTGCCTGCCTGGCCTCACCGCAGCGGGGCAGAGCATCCAGCCCAGCCTACCCCCAGCCGGATGTGCCTCCCTGGGGCAGAGGGGACCAGCATTGAGCTGCGGCGTGCGGGGTTGGAGCGCTGGAATGGCCTGCCCCACTCCCGAAGAGTTTTGGCCGCTTCGCCCCCACCCCCGCACTGGCCTGAGTGGGCCTGCTTCATGGCCTCTGGGGGGGCCGGGGGCAAAGCAACTGAAACTCTTCGGGAGCAGGGCGGGCTGCTCCAGTGCCCTGACCCCGCATGCCGCAGCTCAGCGCCGGCCCCCTCCGTCCCTGGGGAGGCGCAGCCGGTTGGGGGTATGCTGAGCTCTGCTCTGCTCCACTGCGGTGAGGCTGGGCAGGGAGCAGGATCGGGGCCGTACAGAGGTAAGATTGGGCGTGCGTGGGGGGGGGTGCACAGCGAGCAACACATGTTGCTCAACTGCATCAGCTCCTTAGAGGGAACATTGAATTGTATTTAATAAACACATACTCTGAAGAACCTCTCCCAGAGGAAATTTACAGTCTCCCATCATAACTTTGCATTGCCCTTCCCCTCCCTCCACTGTACACTAAGCCACAGAAGTTCTCAACCACTGTGTCAGGGCATTTTACTGTGTAACCACACAGTGGAAAATGTGTCACGGAGAGCCAGGGAGATGGCTGGATTCAGACTAAGGGTGGTGGGCTGATGTGTCCTGTAGGATCATAACATGCCACCAAGTGTGTCACAACCTGCAAAAGGTTAGGAACCACTGCAGAGATGACAGGTGGCAGAAACATAATGACTGCCCTCTGCAGCAAAGGTATAATTTACTTTTCTGTCTCAGCTTGCATTTTGCTTGACCACATATACACCTAGCTCAGTGTGAGCCCTCTAAAACACTTTCTGCATTGTATTTATTTGAAGATCAGTACCTCAAATTATTTTTGAAAAGCAAACAATAAAACTTCTTGCATTTAAAAACATAGAGGGTGGCATATCAAAAAGTAAATAGTGAGACCAGAGTGTGTATTAGCTCTGCTACCCCATTCATTTGGAGAAACAGTTCCACAGAAAATCATTCAAAGGTACGTGATGTGACATTTGTACATTGCACTCCAAATGAATGGGGTTACATTTTGCAATAATGGTGCCAGAGTGCAGTATGCAAAAGGTTGTTTGAGATACTGATAGACATATTATGACTGTCCACTTTGAACTTTAGACAGATCAGCCCCACACCACTCCGCTTCTTCCACTTTAACATTGCTTTGTTTTAGAATTAAACTGGCAATATCTTTTGCCATTTTAGAACTTAAGGAGTGAAATATCTATTTTGTTAAATAATAATTATAAATACTCTTTGTTCCTAGATTTCCAAGTGCTGTACGATAATGGGTGAGTCACTGGCTATGTCTACACTGCCAAATTAGTCCAGACTAATTTGGCCCATGGTTATATGAGTATCTTAGTTCAAACTAGGCAAAGCTTAGTCTGGAGTAGGAAGACTTGGTGGTTAGTCAGGACTTCCATGCTTAGTCTGAACTTTAGTTTGAACTAAGCATGGGCAAGATCCGAAGTAATGGCTAGTTCAGTCTAAAGAAGTTTGAACTAGCTGGTTAGTTCAAACTAGCCATGCGTCCTAGTTCAAACTAAAACTTTTGAACTAGAATGTGCATCTAGTTTGAACTAAAAAGTTTGGGTTAGTTTGAACTAGCCCAAGGTTAGTTCAGACTAACCTTGGACTTATTTAGTTTGGACTTGCAAGTCTGAAGTAAAATTCTGTGTAGACATAGCCTCTTTGTCCCCATTTTCATATAGTGAAACCAATGCAAGAGATCAATGCTCAGTGACTTTGCTAATGTTACACAAGTCTTTAGACGAGACTCCAAAGCTCCCAGCCACTTCTCATAATAAACATAGGTGCTCATATCTGAAGTGAGTTCCAAATGCTTATTTTTCTAATTCATAGGTTCTCAACTGGGAATGACTAGTATCAGCTTTCAGGATCACACCTTTCTTTATGGCTAGATTGGGTTGGGTCCTTGAAACTTATGCTTTATAATAACGTTTGGTTTCTTAAAGCTGTACTTAGCTATTTTCCCACTTGAACATTATTTGTCATCATATTTGTTCTGATTTATGACCAGAGAGCAATGTGTGTCATAGGATATTTGATGGCTTAAAATTCTAATTAGCTTTTTAGTACCCCAGGGAGTGTGCATTTGGATGCCATATGTTTTCTGCAGCACTTATTGTGTTGCTATGTGAAATTTCTGTGAGATCTAACGATGTTCAATCCGTAACCATACAGCTATGAAAAAGCCACTTTTCTGCAAATAGCCATTGGGTTCTGATTTGGATGAGTTGGTTTAAGATTAAACAGAAGCTGACTTACAAGTTGCAGTGTACTACTGAATTATTTTGATGGAAAAATTCTAAATACATACCATTACTACATAATTAAGTTACAGGCACTGAAGAACTGGATGACTGTGAATTTGGTAGTGTTATATGGAGCCTTTCAACTCAAGTTCACTATTGTGAAACCGGGCTAGGTCAGTAGGAATTGAAAGCTGTTAGTCTTTGAAATGGGTGGGCTCAGTCTAGTTCTTCATGGACAAACATCCACATTACTTTTGTCACTAAAGGCCCCTAGCTGACAAAGAGTGAAGAGGCCAAAGACTGAATAAGGCATGGAGTACTGACCACCTTCTCAGGTGTATCCCCTTCAAGAAAAATTTAAGGGACAGCATGAATGAGGTCATACTCCCACTCTCTTTTTGGGGACTATTTTGTAGATAAATGGAGGATTTCTGTCTTCAGTGTTATAAATCCAAAACCTCTTATGAGTATTAGGTTCATATTTAAAAAATAATATCATAAAACAATGAGGATAGTGATTAGCTGTTGTTGCCATTATGACTCCCAATACTCAGTTAGGAACAGTGTCTACACCAAGGATATCAAACATGAGGCCTGCGGATGTGGCCCGCGAACCTCTTCCATTCAGCCCATGACAGTGCTCTGCAGGACCCTGAAGGGGGGGATGTTCTCTCATATCTAGCGCTCCACAATGCTGCAGAGTGTCAGGTCTCGCAACATCGCAGAGCACTGGTTGTGTGAGACTGCACTCTGCAAAACTGTGCTCCATGAGTGTGGTATTGCTGGCCTAGTCTTGCACTCTCAGCACTCTGTGATGGCACAAGAGTGCTCTACTATTTAGATCTATGCAGTGGTTAAAGTATAATTTGAGGGGCCCTGGAGCCTTCCTAATCTCTGGGCCCCCTTCCTGTATTCTCAAGGCCTCTTTCATGCATGTGTGGGCCTGATTTTTCTAGATTCTGGAATCTGGGCCGCAGAACTCTGGCCCATCAGATCTTTGGGTCCCAGAACTGTGTTCTGGGGCGTTCCAGTTTACTTTAACTCTTGGATTTATAGTATGTACGGCCCATTTGAAGTACATTTAAGTCAACAGTTTGGCCTGCCATAGCAAATGAGTTGACACTCGTGCTCTACACTGCTGCAAGAATGGTGAGGAAAACATTACATTTTTCCCTTGGTAAGTGCCAGACCTATGTATATGAGTTTAGAGTACATTTCTGCAATCTCCAAAAACATTCTAACTCATTGGTTAGTTCAGACCAATATGCAGGTATGTGTGTATATGTGTGCAGGAAAGTTCTACCTAAATGTTACTGATGTTCCCAGTACATTTCTTTGATTTGCCTATAGTAACTGTAGGAAAAGCAGATAGAAACTCTCTGCCTAGATTTACTGGGTGTGTTTGGCTGTAAGGATGGGCTTGAAAGTGATATCTCTGATGTTTTCAAAGGCCAGAGGGAGTTTTGCATGTTTCTTTTATTTAAAGCCTCTCTGAAAGCAGGTAAAGAATGTAACAGCATGCAGGTGTGCTTGATTTGTAACTTAGCTGACCTGCATTTCTCTAAAATATCAGTGAGGATCGGCTCTGTCCTCAGACAATGGAGGCCTGACCTAGCCTTAAAATTTAGGTTGACATGGTTCATTATGCAAAAAATCCACACACCCTGTGTTTCATAGCTATGCCCACTTAACCCTCCAAGATGTAGCAGGGTTGAGAGAAGAATGCTTCCATTGACCAGCTATCTATCATCATCTCTCAGGAACAGGGTGTTCCCATAGCAACTGAAAAAAAATCCCTTGTGTTGGTCATGGTTGTACCTGTACTGCAGAGTGTCATATCTACAGTGCCTCAGCTATGACACTGTAGTGTAGACATGGCCAGAACTCTATGCTTGTAGCTTAGTGTATCAAAAGCTAAGTGTAATGACTCATATATTGTAGAAATCAAAAGAATGGTTTGCTTAAATTAGTCCTTAAATAACGAACTTCAACTGTATGCCTGAATAATTGTTAGTGAGTGATGTGTTATTTATTGTTTTTAGTACATCTATTAAGCATTTAAAGAAACACCTAAAATATGCACTAGGAAAGACCACTAAATGTGGCATTTCCTTTATATTCGATACAACTGGCATATCTCATAATACTTCTGTTAACAGTGCAAAATTGTTTCTGCTAGAAACTCCTATTTTCATACATTTCAAGACTTGTGACATTCCACTTCCTATATTTATAACGTAAGAACTACAAAACCAATATTCTTCAATCCTGTCTTGTTTTGTTTTGTACATCTCATTAAGACTTAAAACTGAAACCAATCTGATGACTGTGGGCCTGAGACTCCAATCATACCAGTTTAAATTATAAGTAAACTCTTTTATCATTAATGGAGTTACCCTCATCTAAATCAGAGGAGTATCAGGCCCTTTACATACTGTACTGTAAGTTACAGTATGAAATATTTAAGAAATTTCACTTGGCATTATATTTTAATATATTTGACACATGAAATATAATGTTATAATAAGAGACTATTTTAAGTACATTTCTACAAGGATACAAAGTTTAGGTTCAACTTTCAAATAAAATGCAGACACAAAAAATGACTAAATACTCTTTTGGATGATGCCTTGACATTTCATCCATTTTTTACATGTATGCATATAATCACCATAGAAAAAATAATTGAATTTGCTTTGTCAAATACATTTTACAATGGAAAACATACCAGTATGACATTTATAAGCTTTAATCTGTGGCGATTGTTTTACATAATAAAGGAAACACAACATGTCTGTTTGCACTATGTCAGTCAATCTGTACAGCAATTGTTTGTTGTTGTGAAATTTAAACAGCTAACCACAGAGGTGAGTAACAAGGATATCTAGTTCCCTACAGTTGCTGGCAGTAATTATTGTTATTTTGGAATAACTCTTCCCCAGGTTCTGACATTTCTGCAGCTAGTGTGTTGCGTAGTAAGAAAACCTACATGAACTTGTAATTTTTGCAGAGAATCTCATATCTTATCATATGCAACTTATAATCTGATAAATAAGGTGTTATCTTAAAAAGCGGTTAGGTGAGTGTCTTGATTTTGGGGGGTACTTGGATTTTACTGAAATACTAGGTCAATGTCTAACTGCTAAAGTGAGTGGCAGAATAACCATGACCTAAATATAGGTCCAAATGATTGCTTTTACTCTTTAGCTCTGAATCTTCATGTACTTCCAGATTTCCCTAGAATTCAGAGGAAGGAGAGAAAAAATGATTGTCTCTACAGTTGCTCAGGGCAGTGGTAGTGATGGGTTCAAGCAGAGTTCAAAAATAAAATATAAATCTAAATCAAAATTTCAAAGAATTATAGGGTAGGTCTGAACTGGAACATCTGACTAAACTCTAATACGATAAACAATGAGGGTCTGTAATAATCCCTTTTCCTCCTCAACTGAAGACACTGTACCTAAATATGATGTGTTGTAAGTCATTGTAAGTATATAATGCATAAGCCATTTTACCATTGTTAAGACAGAGGAAGAATAAGGTAGAGAGCTAGATAAATACAGTGCTGGATGTGATACCAGAAAAACAAGAGCTGGATATAATGAGGCTGTTGGCAGTCAGAATGGGAAAAAGAGGATCCTAACATTTCTTTCCTATTTCATCTTAGGCCCTTGTCAATGCTGGGTGGGTTACAGCTGGTTGAAAAATTTTTGATGGAACATTTTTCAGTTGTAAAACACTCACTTCTCAAAACTGAAACTTTTTTTGGGTGGGGGGAAGGGTTGGTTTTGAAAAATTGAAAACAAAAAGAAAAGAAAAAAAATTCCAGTTTTCTGTTTTGAAATGCCTTTTTGTTGCAACATTAAAGCTAATTCTAGTAAAATATATTTTTAAATGGCCAAAACTGAAATTAAATGTTTTGAAATTGACATTAAACCAGTGATTCCCAACCTTTTCCAGGCTGGGATGCCCTCATCGTTAACAAAAAAGTCTGTGACCCCCCCTGGCTGTTTTTTTCTCTCAGCGCCATTCCAGGGGAGCCTCCGCTGGGGGGAATCTAGCCCTCACCAGCAGAACGTGGCCCCGCCGCTCCGGAGGAACCTCCCTGTTCTTGCCCTTTCCCCTGAATATTCCCCTGCCTACCATTCCCCAACCCCCTCTTTGGTTCCCCCCTCCCCCTCCCCAGGGCCTCTTCCCGTGGTCCCCTTAGCTGGCTGGAGCTGCTGCACCTGGCCTCCTCTCAGGCTACTCTCCTGAGCACGGTCTAAGTGTGCTCAGGAGGTGGGAGTTTTAAAAACTCCCTGCCTGGGGGGAGCTCCCTGCTGGCCAGAAGCCAGGGTCTCCATTGACCCTGGCGGCATCCAGCCCCAGCTCCCTGCCTCTCCGCAGACCCCCTGGAGCCACGTTGTGGGCCCCCGGGGTCCACGGCCCACAGGTTGGGAACCATTGCACTAAACATTTCAATTGATCTGAATCAATTATTTTCCATTTTTTCTTTCAAGATTTTCAGTTTGAGAAAATTCTAGACATTTTTCTTCCCGTTTTGAGATGAGAAAAGTTTTCAGTATCTGAGATATTTTCACATGATAAGGAAACTTTCCCACTCAGATCTAGTATGCATACACACACAGTGCTCAAATGCTAAACAATCCCCACAGTTCTGAGTTATGGTTTAAGGATGCCCAGCAACTTGAAACATAATAATCCATTCCTACTCTGAAGAGCAATGTAAAGGTCATTTATTTCTGCTGAGCAGTGTTCTGCGCAGAGCGTGAGGCACCTGTTCAGATTATGCCCCACACCAGTGTCCAAAGGGTATTATTGTGTGAGCCATACCAACTGCCAAGGCCTCATGCCTCCTGATATATTTATAGCATTTGTTCAGCATCACTGAGCAGTGGTATGTTAAGTACCTAAACCACGAGCATAGGAAAATGAATGTATTAGTTCTAGGAACACATCCCCTTTCCATTTACTGTTGTGGTTCCATCTCCAGTGTCATTCATATACTACCACTCTGCTCTGCAGTTGTAACATTTTACATTGTGATTTCCTTACTGCTTATAGTTAAAAAAAACAGTGCCAGAATGGGTGAGAAAAAATCCAGGAACACTTACAAAGAATGCTTTATGAACTGGTGTTGGCGAGTCATTACTGAAACAATGCCCTAGCACGATGCAAAGGGAAACAGTTATATCTTTCTGAGAAGCTGTCAAACTAAACTTCTAGCTAGTTTGGCTCATTAATGACCTTTTAGCATGGTGGCCAGTTTCACACACTTAGATTCTGGAAATCCCAACAAAACTGCAGTTTGTGATGTGAGTTAGACCAATGTGTTTCTTGGGTGGTTAAATTTTGCATGGAGGTGGTGTATTCATTTTTGGAAAAGGCGTCAGTGTTTCCCTCCAGAAGGATGAGGTAATGACATCTCTTAAGTAAGTGGTTGTTAGGTGTGTGTTTCAACAGTCATCTCTTAACATGAATGATCTCACCAGTTATCACCCCTTTTCTAATATTCCTGCCTCTTTAACCTCATTAACTTGTTTGGTCACTAATTACTACATATCAGTTATGCTTCAAGATAGGGACCACTGTGCTCTTCCTCCCCCATGAGCATTTTTCCAGTGCACAGAATTAATCTGGAAAAGCTCATCATCATCACTCCCTGGTTATGACCTAATGCTTTAAATGCCTCAGCTGGTACCGTGTCCAATTCCATTGCCTTCCTCCATTTCATCATCTTTAGTGCTGTCTGAGCCTCCACAAGAGGGATAGATCTTGTGAGCTTGTAGTTTGCTAACGCTTCCCTTAACTGTTTGGTTGTATTCTCTTCACTGAGCAGTTTCTCATAAATTGCTGCCATCTGCTAATGACCCTCTTTATTCTTCTGTTTTCACCTTTGACATACTTCACAGCTCTTAAATTATCTATGCTTCTTTGCCTAGTCATGGCTAATCTGTGTATTCCTATTCCCCCTTCCTTCACTAATAGTCCTGCATATAATGTTTTAAATGCTTAACCTTTAGCTACTGCTTTTGGATCTTTCTTCACCAGCTTGTATTCCTCATAATTTTCCACTCTTCTTACTTGCTGCCATTGCTTAAACCTTTCTTCCTTCTTTACTGCTTTCTGCACATTGCCAACCTCTGTCTTTGCCATGGTATTTCCCCCCTTTCATTTGGCCACAGGCATCTATCTTTGGATCAAGCCTCCCTCCACCACTTTACCCTTTGTCACCTAGCTCATCTTGTGTCCTCTGCTGGCCTCTTCACCCAAAAGTCCATTACAAGTAATCTATTTTGCTCTACAATCTGCTTTATTGAAATCACTTTACAATACACTTACAGTATGATATTTTTTAAGATGTCTCCTTCTCATGATAAAATAATTGTTCCAGGACCCACTGGAATTGTAATTAAGTGCTCCTTCCTCTTTACAAAATATGTATTGGCCATTGTCTGGCTAATTCTAAGAAACCTACAGCAGCTTTATTTCTGGTACCAAAGCCTGGTCCTCCATGACACTTCTTGTAGCCCTCACTGTGGTCTCCCATATGTCCATGAAATCTGATCTGGTAAGTACTCAGCTTGTGGTACTCCATTTATCACTGGGCCAGGGCTACCTGGAATTTCTCTTCCTTCTCAATTGTACAACCAACTTGCAGCATAAATCTGCATATAACATTGTGTGTGTGTGTGTGTGTGTGTGTAATATTTGTTCTTGGTTCATTGCTGTTCTTTCATCTGCTACTTGCTCTTTCTTTGGATGTCCGCTACCTTATCCTATAATATTTCTGCTACAATTATTCCTACTTGCTACTGAGCCATAATGCATTATCTTGTAACCTTCCTGATGTTCGTGGACTTTGACCTCTTCCTTTTTTGTCTCTTGTAGTTAGGTGTGACGGGGGGCTGTGAGGAGGTGAATCCCTGGTGAGTCCCTTGGCATGCTAGCTTAGCTAGCTCAAGGGCAGCAGAGTCGGCAACTGGGCTGGGGCTTGAGGGAGGCAACTGTGTATAGGCACAGGCTGAGCAGCCTCCCAGGGGTTTGATAAACCACGAGCTGCAGCTGCCCTGATGGCTCATCAAGGTTTATAAGCTAGTCCCAGAGGGGAAAAGGGTCTGTGCACAGTGCAAAGGTATACTGAGTAACCCCAGCAATGGTTGGCCCACGCAAGGCCCTGCATGGTGGTGAGAGATTCTCTTGCACACTAAATAAATGACTGGTGACTGCAAGCTTGAGGGTCTCTGTGTCCTTTATGGTCCCAACAGGTCTTGAAGAGAGGGCCAATGAAAGGATGCCATGTCACAACAGGCAATGTGCACTCTCCTTCTTTTCAGCTTATTGAAAAATCAAGAGAAGTAGCCAATCATTGCTACATTTAGGGAAAATTTGACTCACCCCTTCAGAGGCATGCATCCAGAATTTGGTAAGCTTTTCCCATTTTCCACAGCTGTCAGGCAAAGTGGTCATGGGTAGTCTACTGATATGCTCCTAGACGATGGAGACCCATAGAGCCTGTGTGACTGCCATGGCTTTTACAGGCCAGATGTTCCTGGTTTGAAATTGGAGGTTCTTCTCCAAGGTGAGCTGCCTACCTTGACTAAGCGCTCCAACTGCCTGGAGCCATCTGGTTATCAGGTGCCAAACACCCAACTTTCACATCCCACTTCCAGTTAAGCGATCACCAACACAAGAAGGCAAGTGGTAGAAGTTCAGCTGTATATTACTATCTGTTTCTATATAATCTCCTTCTTTCATATGTATTTTCAATTCCAAGTTGATCTGCCCTATGCCTCCACATGTCTTCCCTGACCTCTGTCTGATCTTTCACTGCATTTTCCAATGCACAAAACTTGGCCTGAGCAGATGCATCCCCCAGATCTTTCATTCGACCACCCACCCATTTTAATGCAGGAGTCATGAATGCAGAAATAATCTATTCTATAGCTTTTGAGTCACAACAGTATGAGCACAAAAGTGCTGTCTGGCCTCTTCCATCCATACCCTCAGCTCTCACTCAATCCAGGATAATGTTTTGCAGCAGGCCTGTAAGAAAGCCAACAAATATGGAATTCCAGGCAGAGATATGTGCAGGGAGACAATATTATCAGCTGACAGTGATATAGACAAAAAAAAGTGTTGTGCCAAGGCCCAGAATATTATAAGCTACATGTAACTGAATTTGTTGCCAAATGAGGACGCTTTGGGGGTTTTGAGAGAGTCATAATGCCACCAAGAAAGAAAAAGAGAGCGAGAGAGAGGAATTTCCAGGAAACTTAATGTATTTAAAGACTTGAGTGGCAGGCTGTGCTGTTATTCTCAGTAATTCTCATGTCATAGTGAAACAGAGCAAAAGAAGAGTGGTGGCGTCAGGAGCTGAAAAAAGCAAATAAAGGTAGGATTGTCACTATGATTTCCAAATTACTAAATAAAGCAGTTTACTAAATCTAGACTGCAAAGATAATAAATACAGATGGCTGCATAAAGAATTAGGGATGGACATAGAGATTAAAAAAAAAATAACCAAAAAACCAAAAACAAACCAAAAACCCCCCTCAAACTCACACTTTAAAATAATTCAATATGATGTTATCTGGGTTCTATTCCTGACCCTGCAACTGACCTGCTGAGTGATTTTGGATAAAGCATCTCACCTCTCTGTTCCTCAGTTTCTCCAGCTGTAAAACGGGCAGTATTTGTCATGGTTGTAGTTGGCCACTAACCAGACTGCTGTCAGGGTATCCAGCCACTGACTCACTAGGGCCTTGAAGCTGCTGCTGTCTGAACCAAGTCCAGGTACTGCCCCTGTCTTGGGGCCTGTAGACACACTCATGGGAAACTGACCCTCTGTCTAGCAGCCATTCCTGAAAGCTGAGACCATACCTCAGACCTAGACCTAGATTTGGCGGCTCAGGCTGGCCACAATATCTGAATTGCCTAGAACACTGAAGAAGTTCAAACTTGAATTTGGCTTCAAAATTTCAGCTCATGCTTTCTGTATTATTTTTTCATATCAAGTAAAAAGAACTATGTAAGAAAAACAAAATCAAATTTATTTCTTCCTACTAGCCCGTAAAACACATTCACTTATCTACAAACATTTTATATCCAAATATAATCTCCCTTGTGGAGTTGGCTAGCAAAAAGCAAAACAACAAATGAAAGCAGTAATATGATGGGGAGGGAACACAATTGTCTGAAGTTTCAAACTGCTCATTAACGAATATGTCTGCACACATGTGTGGTAGGAAATTTCACAGCCTGCTATTCAACAGAGCTTAATCCAGCTCCCATTGACTTTAATGGATGATGGATTGGATCCAGAGGGCAAATTCTGCTTGCTTTAGTCATGAGACTACTTTTACGATTAAAGGGGCAGATTGTGCAGGCTTTGTGTCTTGAGGATGTCTTACTCCACATGTAAGCTAATTTACCCCAGTGGTATTCCGTATCAAAGAACAAACAAGGAGTCCTGTGGCACTTTTAAAGACTAACAAATTTATTTATTGGATGAGTTTTCATAGGAGAAAATCCCAGTTTGTTGGATGAAGTGGGATTTTCTCCCATGAAAACCCATGCGATAAATAAATTTGTTAGTCTTTAAAAGTGCCACAGGACTCCTTCTTTGTTTTGCTGAACTAGGCTAACACGGCTACACCTTTGGAACCCATCAAATAAGGTACTGATCAGTTTTGGTAAATATCATAATATGGCAAAAGGAAAAACTCTTTTGTCCCTTGTGATTAGTGCTGTGAGTGGAGAAAGACCATATTTGCCCATTAATGTGAATGCAAACGTATTTCTTTACAGAATAAAATAGACTGTGCCCAGTTTTGGGCTCCCCACTACAAAAAGGACGTGGACAAATTAGAAAGAGTCCAGTGGAGGGGAACAAAAATGATCAAGGGGCTGGAGCACAAGACCTATGAAGAAAGACTGAAGGAACTAGGCTAATTTAGCCTGCAGAAGAGAAGACTGAGGGGGGATTTGATAGCAACCTTCAGCTACCTAAAGGGATGCTCCAAGGAGGACGGAGCTTGGCTGTTCTCGGTAGTAACAGAGGACAGAACAAGGAGCAATGGTTTCAAGTTGCAGCTGGGGAGGTGGAGGCTGGATATTAGGAAAAACTCTCTTGCTAGGAGGGTGGTAAAGCTTTGGAATGGGCTACCTAGGGAGGTGGTGGAATCTCCATCTTTGCAGATGTTTAAGGCCTGGCTGGATAAAACTCTAGCTGGGATAATTTAGTGGGAGTGGTCCTGCTTTTTTTGGCAGGGGGTTGGACTAGATGACCTCATGAGGTCCCTTCAAACCCTATGGTTCTACGATTCTATGCAACTGCATGTCTTTAAAGAAATTAAGGGGTTCGTTGTTTTTATAGTTTACTTGATCTTGAAGTCCTGTAAAAACAATTTGTCTGCCAGATGGAATATCATCTCCAATCAAAATTAAAGTCAAGCAGAAGTAAATCAATTAGCAAGCAAGCAAAGCAAAGATGCAAATCAGAATATAAAGATTTGTTCACTTCAGTTTCAGAGGGTACTGGTTTCCAGTGCTTTTCTGGAGGCATACATTTTTGGTCTTTCCCAACAGTAGGATGCCAAAACAATATCCCTCAGATACCTGGAAGTCTTTTCTAGAAAGATGCTACTGTAGCCCAGTGTTTCCCACGGGTGTGCCATTAGTCCTGAGCAGGTATGCCACAAAATTTTTTGAAAAACTGCTCAAAGAGCTCTGGATTGGCTCATTGGCTCATGAATATTCATCTGTTCATTTTGAAACTATACGGTGGTGTTCCTCAAATTAATTAAAGGTAGAAAGGTGTGCCATGGCAGAGGAAATGTTGGGAACCACTGCTGTAGCCAAAGAATATATATTAGTGTAATCACACATTATGTAGAAATTATTATGGTATTACTCCAGGAGCACCTAAAATATACTAATGAGGTGTCTTCTGGCACTTTTAAAGTCTAACAAATATATTTTTCCCATAAGCTTTTGTGAGCAAGTCCCACTTTGTCAGATGTCCTCTGGCATCTAACAAAGTGAGACTTCACTCAAGAACACTCATGCAAAAAATAAATTTTGTTAGTTTTTAAAAGTGTAACAAGACTCCGTGTTTGTTTTGGTGAACTAGATTAACATGGCTTCCCCTTTGGAACTTGTCAACATAAAATATACTAGTTATTGTCCCCAGGGCCATCCCTGGTGGATGCAGGGCCCAGGGCCAATCTGCATATGGGGGTCCCCCCAATGGTGGTGGGGGGTGGGATGAGCCCACCCAGAGGCCAGGCTCCATGCTCCCACAACTGACCCAGGTGGGGGTGGGAGGAGCGGGCACTACAGTAGTGGCAGGGGCAGCAGTGCTGCAGGCCTCGCAGAAATGCAGGGCTTGAGGCACTGGCCCCGCTGCCCGCCCCTAAGGATGTCCCTTATTGTCCCAAAATATAGGAACACATGACCCCCCCAATCTCCCTACATACAAAAAGTACTTAAAACTTAAGCCCCAATTTTGCGGCTTATTCTTCATGGGCAATAAGACAGGAACACACTGAATGTGATGGGTTTCTGCTCAGATAAAGGCTCCTGCCAGCATGGTTCTCAGTGCAGAACTGGGGCCCACAAAGACATGACAGACAAAGTGGAGTGGAGAAGAATAAAATACATAATCATGGGTTTTGTTTTAATATAAGTATCAGCTATTCTTAATTGCAAGGTGCCTGGAAAATGTTTTCTGGAACCCAGGGAAAGTGTCAACAAAAATGAAATGTCCATTTTACTGAAATTTTTTTACTGGAAAATGTGGACATTCTAGAAAAAATGAAAAATTATATTTATTTGTTATTTTTGGCAACAGAACCTGATTTTTTTTAAGATAAAAATCTCAAAATCTATACAAATTTTAGCTGAAAACTGAAAGATCTCTCTGGGCCAAAGTTTCTGGCTTTTTTTTTTTATTTTCTAATGAAGAAATCAAATATTTTCAAGGGAGGTAGACAGTCTGTGAAAAAACAAGGAGTCCTGTGGCACTTTTAAAGACTAACAAATTTGTTTATGACATGAGCTTTTATTATTCAATAACAACATCAAGGATGCTATGAAACCAGGTCCTATGAAAAAGAAGCAAGGAGTCCTGTGGCACTTAAAGACTAACACATTTATTTATCGCATGAGGTTTTGTGGGAGAAAACCCCACTTTGTCAGATACTTTGAAGATGGGGGAACTTACTGAATGGGAGAAAAATAAATGCAGGGGAGTATAAGACATGGGATCAGGTCAGGACCATCCCTCAAGGGGTGCAGGGCCCTGGGCAAGTCACTCTCTGTGGGGCCCCCACTACCCCCCCCAGCACTGGGGGGGGGTGGGCTTGCCAGCCCGGGGGAGGAAAAGGCCCCTGCACTGGTCAGTCCATGCTGGGGTTGGGGTGAGCTGGCCAAAAGCGTGGCCTGGTTCAGCACTGCCGGTCACCCTCCCCCTGCAGCCACGCATGCTGCTCTCAGCTCTGTGCCATACCAGCAGGGGGTAGGGGGTGGGAGGCAGTGTGGCCAGGCCTAGGAGTAGTGATATCGCCTCCATGCTGCCTCCCGCCTCCTCCCTGCTGCCCTGGCACAGAGCTGAGAGCAGCACGCATGGCGGGGAGGGGGGGTGGCCAGACTGGCAACACTGAACTGGGCTGCTGCTTTTGGCTGGCTTGCCCAGTCCCTGGCATGGGAGGGGCAGTGGTGCGCGCCCTGTGGGACCCCTCTAAGTGCAGGGCCCTGGATGGCTGCCCTGGTCGCCCTACCTTAGGGCAGTGGTTCCCAACATTTTCTCTGCTGTGGCACACCTTGCTACCTTTAATTAATATGAGGCATACTGCCATATACCTTCCAAATGAGCTCATGAATATTCATGAGCCAATGAGCCAATCCAGAGCTCTTTGAGTAGTTTTTCAAAAAATTTTGTGGCACACCTGCTCAGATTGGATGGCACACCTGTGTGCCATGGCGCACTGGTTGGGAAATGTTGCCTTAGGGATGGCCCTGGATCAGCTCATACTGTAACAGCAAATCAGAGCAGTTGTTAAGATTCAAACACTGGGAAACAACACATGGAGGATGGTGAAGTCAAATCACGTGTTGTAATGGGAAAGGAATCCATAGTCACAATTTCCTGCTTTCACACAACTGAATCTACATATTAAATCAAGCTCAGCTGTTTCTCTTTGAAGTTTTGATGTTCCATTGATTTGCTTGAGCATGGTTGTTAACAAGTCATTCACAGAGTGATTAGAAAGATGGAAGTGCTCAGCAACTGGTTTTTGAGTGTCATGATTTCTGATGTCAGTTTTGTGCCCATTTACTCTTTTCCGCAGAGATTGTCCTGTTTGTCCAATGTATAAGGTGTGGGTGCATTTCTGGCATTTGATGGCATAAATCACATTAGTAGATGAGCAGGTGAATGAGCCCTTGATGGAATAGCTGGCTTGATTAAGTCCTATGATGGTGTCTTTTGACTTACACTTCCCTGTGTTTATTTCTCTCCCATTCTGTAAGCTCCCCCATCTTCAAAGCATCTGACAAAGAAGTTTCTCCCATGAAAGCTCATGAGATAAATGTTAGTCTTTAGAAGTGCCACAGGACTCTTTGTTTGTTTTGCTGAACTAGACTGACACAGCTACCCCTTTGAAACAGTCTATGAGGATTCTGTTTATAAAAAAAAAAAGAAGAAAAAAACATTAAATAAAGTAAATTTGCACAGGAAAATTTCAACCTGTCCTTATCTCAGTTGTTTCTCTTTGTGGATTTTCATCCACAAACTCATGTGTAATCATAATTCACATTTCCTCCCTTCTTTCTGTGGCATGAGTCAAACCTGAAAATATTAACAGTCTGTTTTTCCATATCCAGTGGTTTCTTCCCTCAGATTAGCAAAGTCACTCTGCTATCAGACAGTCTCAATCTGTCCCTGATTGCTGATACTGCTGTGACCATTTGGTTGTTCTTGCTTTCCTCTGGTAAGGACCCCGTAATGGTGGGTTACTTACCAGTAACTGTCCTTCTTCAAGATGGGCTGCTTGCATACATTCAGTGTTAGGGGCCTACATGCCACAGCGCATGATTGGTCAGACACTTTTTGCCCTAGCCTCTCAGAGCAGGGTCAGTGGCCAACGCCCCCTCCAACCACTTCCTATGGCCCCGACCCAGACCCTCCTCAGTCCTTTCTAGTCGCCAACTCCAAGTAGTGGGGATGGTGGGAAGGTTCTGAATGTATGCAAGCAGTCCATCTCGAAGAAGGACGGTTACATGTAAGTAACCCACCATTCTTCTTTGAGCGCTGCTCGGATACATTCAGTGTTAGGTGACTGCTAGCTATACTGTTGACTGTTGGTGGAGTTGGGTTCTTTTCCCCGCCTTCCGCACAGCTACCCCCATAAGAGCAAATTTAGGCTTGGAAGATGCCTGGATAGTAGGTTTCCTGGCCTATCTGGGGGTTATGACTTCTTAACCCTTGAATCTTTCAAGAGCGCCTTGTATAAGGGAGCATAAAGAGGCTAAATGTCACCTTGCTATGGAGTATTAAAGTGGGCCATCCTAATTTGCTTTGGACATCCCTAGCTGTTTTTGTGGTTAAAACCAGCCAAGATGGTAAAGATGCCATCTTTTGCATACCATTGAGAAGCGATTGACTGTTGTCCCCCTGGGGATAAATGCACCCTCTCCATGAGGATGGATGCATGTAGAATGGATAAGATGGGGGACGAATCCCCTGCAGATCATCTCCCAGAGCATGATGGCTGCATGTCATGCCCCAAGGAGTATAGGAGCATAAGCACACCTCATCTGTAGCGGTGGGCTTGGACACATCAGTGTGTGGGAGTTTACTTGGTCATGAGCTGATACAGGGACCCTTGCTGGGTGTTTGCTAGTCCAGCAGGAAGAAAACCCCATAACATGCACCCCACAAACCAGGAGTGGGTATACCATCTGTAACCCCTTCCTGAAGGAAAGAGGGAACAGTAGCATTGACCCACCAGTGTCAGTGATTGAGATTCAT
>ML682017.1:11551338-11571221 GCA_007922195.1 Podocnemis expansa
CAACATGGCCCACATGGGGCCATGTTGCCACACCTCCCAGGGTGCCCTTCCCCTAACTCGAAATAGCAAGTCCACTGTGTGGACATGCTATTTTGATTCCCCCTTCTAATTGTTTTTTGGTTATTTCAAATTAAGTTGTTTCGAAATAAGGGCTTTATTTCAAAATGACTTGTTTTGAAATAACTTATTTCGAATCATTGCCCTGTGTGTGGACATAGCCTAAGTAAGATAAGCTGTCCTGGGAGGGGAATACCTAACCCTGCAGGCTAGCGCAAGCTCCTGTCTGGAGAAGAACAGAGCACAGTACTCCACATCTTTGTTGCCAGGAGCTATCTGTGTGCGCACGGTTTTGGTGCCCTTTAAAACCATTCACCCAGGGCCTTGCCCCTTTTGCCTCACCATAGTTATGGCCCTGCTATGTAGTTTTGCCATGGGGCCCCGGTTGGTATTGGTGGGCCCTTTGGGTGAAGCAGGAGTCTCAGACTGAGGTACCGGGGAGCTCGTTACCGATTCCGGTGACGGAGATCAGTGCCACTCCGTGGCGGTCCACCCCCCTGAGAGGAAAGCTGGTTTCCCTCTCTGTTTTTGAGACTTGGGTGTTGGAGGCATAGGCAGAAGTAAAAGGCCCTTTGCCACCTCAAAAGTGTCTGGCGTAGGTGGGACCACCACAGCCTCCTGGCCCCAGTCCCAAGAATGTCCCGGGTGGGGAGAGCTGGATCAGTGCCTATGCTTTAGTACCAAGGTTGTTGCTGAGTGTGTCTTCTTTTGCTCCCAAGGGGAGCAGGGCCAAGTGGGCGCCAGTACCAGTCTGATACGCAGTGCCAGTGGCTCTAAAGGGGACACCGATTCTCTGGGGATAGGCGTCCATGCTTGCTCCAGGGCCAATGCATAGCGCCTCTGCTCTCTGTCTTTTAGTGTCCTAGGCTTAAAGGACAGACAGATAGAGCAATTGGTAACCTAGTGAGATTCACCCAGGCACCGAAGGCAGTTCTCATGGGGGTAGTCCCATGGGAAGGCCTTGCCACAAGCAGCGCAGGGTTTGAAACCTGGCATTGTAAGCAGCTGTTGAGAGAGATCGACTGGTTGCAGGTCCGTAGACTTGGTAACATCAGTGGTCTTCGGTGGAACAATGTCCACGAACACATCTTCCCAAGAGAATAAGCAGTTCATACAAGGAAGTAGACAGGCTCTTGCGTAACACAATGGACGGGCTGATCCGAAACCGTTGCTGAGGGCGGAAGAAGGAACTGAGGAGGTTCCAGGTTGGGGCCGTATATATAGCCACGGGAGTGGCTGGAGGGGGTATTGGCAGCTGACCCTCCTTTGGCAGGCTAGGGCAAAAAGTTTTCAACCAATTGTGCGCTGCAGCACGTAGACACCTAACATTGAATGTATGTGAGCAGCACTCAAAGAAGAATAACAATTTGGATAAAGAGAGTTTTCCTACAGATCTCACTCCAGTGGCTGTGGGGCATTTTAACTTCAACCCAGCCCATCAGGCAGGATCAGATTCTTCAAGAACCTATAGCTGACTGAATCTGAAGAAAAATTACTGACATCAGCAAAGTTCTAGAGTCTAGATTTACACTCTTTTAAAATGAGACACCCACAATCCTTTCCCAAACCGTAAAACCTTCATATTTGGGCATTATTTCCCAAGTCTTCTAGAGGACAGCCTGGCTGAAAAATAATTTGTGAACTCTACTGCTTCTCTTGTCACTTGTGCTTCAATTTCACCTGGTCACTCACTCGCCTGAGGTAAAACAAACAAGAAGTCCTAGGGCACTTAAAGACTAACAAACTTATTTATTACATGAGCTTTTGTGGGAGAAAATCCCACTTTGTCAGACACTTAGAAGATGGGGGAATTTATAGAATGAGAGGAAATAAATGCAGGGAAGTGTAAGTCATGGGATCAGGTCACGGCGTAACCATGGTCAGATTAACCCATGGACCTAGGGTCTAACCCTAATGTGGGGAGATGCCCTCTGCCAACCAGTGCTGGATAGGAGCAGGGCTGCCTTGGGATGGAGAGTGGGCTCTGCATTCCTCTCCCATGCTCCCAGGGGCAGGAAGGACCAGCCCAGAGGCTGGGACCTGCTCTCCTGTCCTGCCCCTGGGCCAGCCAGGATGTCCCAGGGGGTGGGGCCAGCTGCACTGCACAGCCTCTGGCATGGCCAGACTGCACTGGAAACCACCCCATGTGCCTGGTTTGCTCTGGGGGAGCTGATCAGTCCAGCTGGGGCTGACCAGGCCCCAGCGCCCCCGCCCCCCCCCAGCACTGGCCCTCCTGCAGAGGGCAAGGCTGTAGAGTGCAGGGGACTGCTGCCCCAGGTGAGTGTGGGTGGGATCCCTGAGTGGGGCCCCAGGCAGGGCCCACCAGTGTGGAAGGCCCAAAGGCCCAGAGGCCCCCTAATCCATCACTGACTGGAACAGCAAATCAAAGCAATTGTAAAGATTCAAACACTGGGGAGCAGCATATAGAGGAAGATGAGGTCAAATCACTGTTGTAAGGAGAGAAGAATCCAAAGTTCCTATTAAGCCCTGAAGCACTGCAATCAAATTTGCAAATAAATTTGATCTCAACAGATTCTTTGTGAAGCCTTGATCTGGTATTCATTGGTCTGAGCACTCCAATTAGTAAATCGTTAATGGAGTGATTAGGAAGATTGAAATGCTGATCCACTGGTTTTAGAATGTTGTGATTTCTCAAGTCAGATTTGTGCTCATTTATTCTTTTGCGTAGAGACTGTCCTGTTTGTCCAATATATAAGGGAGAGGGGCATTTCTGGCACAGGACAGAATACATCATGTTGGCAGATGAACAGGTGAATGAGCCTTTAATGAAGTAGCTTGTTTTATTAGGTCCTCTAAGAGTGTCTTTTGTGCAGATATGTGGGCAAAGCTGGCAGTGTGGTTTGTTGCACAGATATGGTCTGTAGTTGCTGATAAGTATATGTTTAAGGTTGGGGGACACTTTGTAAGCCAGAAGAAGTCTGTCTCCAAAGGCTTGAGAGAGAGAGGAACCATCTAAGGCAGTAGTTTTCAAACTTTTTTCCTTGGGACCCAGTTGGAAAAATATCATTTATGCCTGAGACCTAACAATTACATCTTGGAGCAAAGCATTGCAGTCTTTCAGGGGTGGCAACAGGAGGCACTATGCCCCAGTACCTGAGTGTCTGTGACCCAGTACTGAGTCCTGACCCATGGTTTGAAAACCACTGGTCTAAAGTATGCATCTCTCACATCCAGTCTGCTATTGATATTACTGTATTAGGTTCTGATTCAGGAAAGCATCGCAGTACTTAAAGCATATTCTTGACTTCAGTAGGGAATTCAAATTAAGTATGTACTTAAATCTCATCTCAAATATGGATAGATTTAAGCATATACCTAAATGTTTTCCTGAATTGGGTCCTTAATATTTTTGTCCATAGAGGAAATAAAATCTAAATTATAAGAAAAAATGTGGCAACAAAACACTAAATTTAGAATGAAAATAAGAACTACTGAACCCGTATCTAATCTGGGGGATTCAAATGTGAGTCTAACAAAAAGGCTGCTTACATTAGTGCTTATCCCAGTGCAAACAAACAGGAAAGCATTATCCAAAGGAGTCAGGCATCTCAACACCAGAGCATTGACTATTCTTCACTCTCCTCACCTAGTCTTGAATTGTTCAGGACATTGTTGCCTGGGTTCTTGCCCACAGTGTGGCCTTTTACATTTCTCTGGCAGCATTTAATGTCCCTAAGGGTGCTGCAATGGCCCTATGGAAAAATCACCTTGGCCAGAGGCATTGCAGACTCAGCACACATGGTCCAATACCACCTCTTTTAGGAGACTCCATACAGGGACATGTTGAGGATGACAGAAGGAATGGCTGGAGTACTCTGAATTCCAGCTGCCAATTAGGGTGACCAGATAGTAAAAGTGAAAAATCAGGAATTTACTCTGTGTGGGGAAGTATAGATGAGTATATAAAACAAAGACCCTAATATTGAGATAGTTCTGATAATCTCAGTATGCCTAGTCATCTGATTGCTGGTCAGCTGCATTGACATGGTGGCCTACAAACAGTTCCTAACAGTACCTGAACAAATAATTGATATTTTGGGTTCAGTGGCTGAACTGGAAAACCTACACAAAATTTGGTTTGTTTAGAACTGAAATTGATTTTTTTGTTGTCTTTTTTCCTCTCACCAAAATGAAAAAAAAAAAATTTTTTTTTGATTGGGTCACTCTGTCAGTTTGAATCGATGTTTCCTTGAAAAAATGTCATTTCACAATAAAATGCCAAAATGGTGGGTTACCTGCAGTAACCATCTTTCTTCGAGGTGGGCTGCTGACATACATTCAGTTACAGGTGTTTACGTGCTGCAGTGCAGTTGGCCGGAAAGCTTTTTGCCCTAGTCTGTCAGAGCATTGCCAGTGGCCAAAGCCCCATCTGTGCCACGTGTGTGGCTATATGTATGATCCTGACCCTCCTCAGTCCCTTCTTTTTGCCAGCTCTCAGTAGCAGGGACAGAGGGAGGGATCTGAATATATGTGAGCAGCCCATCTTGAAGAAGGACAGCTACCGCAGGTAACCCATCATTCTTCTTTGAGCACTGCTCAGTTTGTTTAGTTATAGGTGACTGCTAGCTGTACCCAGGATGGTGGGTGGAGTTATGGCGTACCCACTTTGAGCATGGCTCTGCCCAATGAACATCGTCTCATGCCTCCTGTGTAGTGAATCGTGAACGTGTGTACTGATGACCATGTTGCTGCTCTGCAGATCTCCTGGATCGGTGCCTGTGCAAGGAAAGCTGTTGAGGATGCCTGCGCTCTTGTTGAGTGCTCCCTGACCCTCCCAGGGAGAGGCTATTTGACCTTCTGTAGCAGTCCTTAATACAGTTCACTATCCAAGCTGAAATACACTGAGTTGTCACTGGCTAGCCTCTTTTACGTTCCGCAATAGCGATAAATAGTTGGGATGTCTTTCCACACAGGCATGTACGCTCAATATAGACCAGGAGTGCTCTCCTGACATCTAAGGGTGTACCATTTCCTTTGGTTCTCTGTGACCTGAGGGTCTAGGAAGAACACGGGGAGACCGATGTCCTGGTTCAGGTAGAATGGAGAAGCCACCTTAGGAAGAAAGACTGGGTGCGGGCATAGTGACACCTTGTCCGTGAAGAACTTTGTGTATGGATGTTGTGAGGAAAGGGCCCTTAGCTCAGATACCCATCTAGGTGAGGTTATTACTACTGGGAAGGCCACCTTCCAGGATAGGACCAAAGAAGTGCAAGAGTCTAAGGGCTTGTATGGTGGTTCCACATTCAAGTCCCACTGTGAAGTCGGATCTCTGGGCTGTGGAGTGTGGGAAAACTAAAACCCCTTCCACCTTCTCATGTAGGGCCGAGATCACTGCTAAATGTACCTTAAGAGAGGGGGTCGAAAGGCCCTTATTTTTAAGGTGTAGGAGGTAGTCAAGTATAGATTGGATTGGGGCTGACTCTGGGGTTCTCTCTCTATCCCAGGACGAAAGGGAGAACCATTTCCATTTAGTGGTGTAGGTGGCCTTGCTGAAGGGTCTCCTGCTACCAATTAGCACCCTTCTGACCCTTTCTGAGCAATGTCTTTCAGTCTCATTTAGCCACACAGCCTCCAGGCTGTCAGGTGAAGCACACGGGGATTTGAATGGTGTAGGCAGCGTGAATTCTGTGTCAACAGGTCTGCCCTGTATTGGAGGCAAAGAGGGGTGGCTACAAATAAGTCCTGTAATGTTGAGTACCACGGCTGTCTCAGCCAGGCCAGAGCTATCAATATTATGTTTGCTCCGCCCCTCCTTGTCTTTAGGAGGACCCTGTGAATTAGCGGAATGGGGGAAATGCAAACATTAGCTGCCCCCCACCATGGGATCAGGAAGGCTTCCAATAGTGAGCCCTTCTCCTATCCCCTTAGCAAACAGAATTGGGGACACGTCTGGTTCTGATTTGTTGCAAATAGGTCCATTTGGGGTGTGCCCCATATTTTGAAAATGTGGCTCACTGCCTCTGCATGCAGCGACCACTCATCGTCTGAGAAGAAATCCTGGCTCAGTGAGTCTGCTTTGTTGTTGCTTGCCCCTGATAGGTGGGTCCTCCTGGGATAAAGTTGTGTCTCAGGGCCAGTTCCCAGATGTTGAGAGCCTTCCTGCAAAGGACAGGGGAGCAGATCCTCCCCCTCAGTTCATATAGAGCATGGCTGCTGTGTTATCTGTTATGATCTGGATTGTCTTCCCTTTCACTATGTCCAGGAAAACCCTGCATGCTAGATGAATCTTCCTGAGTTCTTCTACATTGATGTGTAGAGGGCTGTCCTCAAGTGACAAGGTCCCTTGCGTTGATAGGCCTCCTGAGATGTGGGGTCCCCCAACCCTTGTCCGAGGCATCTGTGATTAGGGTCACCAGGGGGCTGGAAGTTTCAAAGGGGATCCCCCCTGAGAACAAAGTGTGGGTCTTACCAGATTTCCAGTGCTGACAGGACCTTTGGTGGTATGGAGAGCACCTTGTTCAGAGGGTGCTGGTGAGGGTGGAAGACTGTGGCTAGCCAAAGCTGGAATGGTCTCATCCACAGGCAGGCAGGCTGTTCTTATCACATATGTGGAGGCCACCATGTGTCCCTGGAGCTGGAGGCAGCGCCTGGCCATAGTGAGCGGGATACTGTGGAGCTCTGAAATGATGGTGCAACTGGATTGAAATCTTGAAGGGGGTTAGGATGCTCTCCTCTTTCTTGAGTCCAGGAGAGCCCCTATGAACTCTGTTTTGCTGCTTGGGGAAAGTTTGGACTTTTCTAAGTTTATGTGAAGTCCCAGTCTTTTGCATAGAAAAAAAACAAGGAGTTGTGTGGCACTTTATGACTAACGGATTTATTTTTCGCATGAGCTTTCGTGGGAGAAAAATCCCACTTTGTCAGATACTTCAAAGATGGGTGAACTTACAGAATGGAATGAAAGTAAATGCAAGGGGATGTAAACCATAGGATCAGGTCATACCGTAACAGCAAATCAGAGCAGTTGTTAGGTTCAAACCATGGGAAGCCTGATGTCAAATTACCTTTGGTAATGGGAAAAGAACCGATAGTCTTGACTCAATCCTGCTTTCACAGAATTTTTGCATATTAATTCAAGTTCAGCTGTTTTGGGAACCTAAGAACTGATTTGATTTGCTGTTACTGTATGCCCTGATCCTATGGTTTACATCCCCTTGCATTTATTTTCATTCCATTCTGTAAGTTCATCCATCTTCAAAGCATCTGACGAAGTGGGATTTTCTCCCACAAAAGCTCATGCGAAAAATAAATCCGTTAGTCTTAAAGTGCCACACGACTCCTTGTTTTTTTTTTTGCTGGACTAGACTAATACAGCTATCCCTTTGGAAACTGAGAATTTTGCATAGAAGCCTAGTTAGCCTGACTCTGTGCTGCACCTGGTGCTTGGATTTTCCCTTTATCGGCCAGTCATTGAGATGAGGATATGTCCTCATCTCTCATTTCCTTAGCTGGGCTACCATGGCCACCATACATTTGGTGAATATTCTGGGGGCCAGAGAAAGGCCGAACGAAAGTGAGGTGAATTGGAAGTGTTTTTCCCCCACCACAAAACGGAGGTACCTTCTGTGTTTGTTCTTATTGCCAGGGCCATCCTGAAGGCAGTGCATGTGGCGGGGTATGGGACCAAGAGCACTGAAGCTGGGTCCTGCTTTTGGCTGGCTCACTTGGTCCCCCAGATGGGGAACAGCAAACCGTGGGGGGGGGGGCAGCGCAGGGCTTCCAAAAGCGCGGGACCCTGGGTGATCACCCCACTCGCCCTACCCTAGGGACAGCCCTGCTTATTATGTGGAAATAGGCATCTTTGAGGTCAGCAGCCGCGAACCAATCCCCAGAGTCTAGGGCTGGGATAATTTGTGAAAGCAAACCATGCAGAACTTAATTTTCCTTAAGTGTCTGTTTAGGGCCTTGAGGTCTAGGTTTGGTCTTAGGTCACTGTTTAGCTTGGGAACCAGAAAGTGACGGGAGTAAAACCCTTTTCCTTGTTCTGTCTGTGGGGATTCTTTCTATTGCCCCCAGGGATAGCAATTTTCTGCATTCCGTTTACAGCAATAGGTCGTGGGATGGGTCCCCGAGTCTTGAGTGAGGGGGCTGTTTTCTGTCCCGGGGCTTGGATTTCAATTGTATGGAGTATCCCCTGGATACTGTGTGCAGTATCCAACAGTCTGATGTTATGGTGGCTCACTGATGTAGAAAAGGGCCTAGGCGGTCTTTGAACAATGGGGTGGTGGATAGGAGTGTGGGGACCCTCTAGCAATGCGTCAGAATTTCTGCCTTTGGTTGGCAGACCAAGAGCTACCTCCTCCCTGTCAGGGTGTCTGACTGGTCAATTGGGGCTTGGGGCACCTCCTGCCCCAGCCTCTGTCTCTGTGCAGGCCCCCATACTGGCGCTGACGCTGTTGGTATGCCCTCTGGTGCGACCCTTGCTGCTGCTGCTGCTGTTGGTGTTGCCGGGGCTGCTGTTGGGTCTGTTGGGACCTAAAAGAACATTTGGCCACATGTGGCATGTACATGCCCAGGGACTTTAGGGTGGCCTTGGAGTCCTTCAACCTGTGCAGCCTTGAATCTGTAGATTCCACAAACAGCATGGGTCCTTTGAAGGGAGGTCTTGAATGGCCTTCTGCATTAGGGATGACAGACCAGACCCCTGGAGCTAGCAGCCCTCTGCATGGCTACTGCTGAGGCTACACCACAGCTGGCCACGTCTAACACATCCCAAGACGTCAAGAGGGCATTGCTTAAGGCCAGCATACCCTCCTCCACCAATGTCTCATAGTCCCTGAGGTGCTCACAGGGGACTAAGTCTCAGAACTGCTCCATGGATTTCCACAGGTTGAAAATGTATTGCCCAATAAGCCCCGGTGGTTGGTGATACGGAGTTGGACGGCTGAGGTGGAGTAAATCTTTCTCCCAAAGAGGTCCAGTTTCTTAGCCTCGTTATTTTTGGGAATGGAAGCCAGTTGTTCCTGCCTCTCCTCTTGGTTAACAGCATCAACCACAAGGGAGCCGGTGTGGGGTGACTGAACAGGAATGCAAACTTATCTGGTGGGACATG
This sequence comes from Podocnemis expansa, assembly GCA_007922195.1. Taxonomy (NCBI): domain Eukaryota; kingdom Metazoa; phylum Chordata; order Testudines; family Podocnemididae; genus Podocnemis; species Podocnemis expansa. Next base: position 11,560,466 of record ML682017.1, read on the forward strand.
ACATTTGCGTTCAGCTGTTTTGGACACTGGCAGTATAGATGATGGTGTTTGCCAGCATGCCTTGGCAATTTTGTATACCCTTTTGTGTAATGGGACAGTGATTCTGGCAGGAGGGGCTACATCACCCACATCAAAGAGAGGGTCATAGTCCTCCCTTACGACCTCTACCTCTAGGTTTAAGTTTGCTTCCATATGGCGTAGGAGGCCTTGGTTGGTGTGAGGGTCATCGCTATATGTTAAGGGTCTTGGGTACCTGGCTTCATCTGGGGAGGAGGACGAAAGGACCCTTGATCTACTGCACTGGGATCGGTTGCTGCTGGCATCGAATTCTTCCTCAGAGGCCCCTGGAGAGCGAGAAGTCCTAGAAGAAGGTGCTCTGGAGGAGCCTGCTGTTACAGGCTCATCCTGTGAGGGCCAGTCCATCCATTGACTAGGCCATTCCCTAAACGAATGTGGTGCCAATTCTCAGCGCGCTGGAGAACAGCTTCTATCACGGTGGTGCCAATCTGTGCTGCGCGATGAGTGCACAGTCAACTCTCATCTTTGGTTGGTGTTGGGGAGGTAGATTGGCCTGATGTTGGTGCCGAGATAGCTGGCACTGAAGAGCCCATGCGGGAGCCCTTGCGTTGTGGTGGTGTCAGGGACCGCTTACGGCAATGCTTTCCTGCTGGCTTTGAGGCTGCCAGGGTCTGTGCCGGGGATGATGGCGATCGTCAGTGCTGAGATTTGGTGCTGGAGGCATCAGAGGAGCCAGACTTGAACCTTGTTCATCTGGAGCCTTGTGAGCATGGGATGGAGCACTCCCTGGAGGTCTCTGGGGAGAAAGTAAGGTACTCCCCTTCCTCTTAGTGCTCTGGCTCGGAGTATGCTGGAGACGACCCGGGTGCTGGTGTAGCCGGTAACGTAGTGGATGGGCTCTTACTCAACCTCCATACTGGTGAAGGACCACGCTCTGAGGTTGCCCATGCTTTTGACAGGAAGGCTGGCTTGCGTCTAGGTTTTGAAGGTTTGGGAGGCGTGGGATTTGGCAGCTGCAGGAGAGCCTTCGCTGCTTCGAAGGCCTCTGGCTTGGATGGCACAAGTAGGGGTTCTGAACTCTTCCCTTGGGAGGGGGATGGCAGTGGGGAGCTCGGCCGGCGTTGATGCATTGGAGCCATGTCCGATCCCAAGCATGACTTCTTGGGCTCTGCTGGAGAATGGCATTGAGGAGGCTCTGGTGCCAACTTGGCACGTGGTGTTGGCAGATCTTTAAGCACCCCAGATGTATGGGGTGCTGGCTGCAGTGCTTGCTCCAAGGCCATAGTACTCAGCCTTTGCCCTTTGGCCTTTTGGGTCCTTCACTTGATGGAGTAACAGATGGTGCATTTATGAGCCTGGTGGGTCTCACCCAGGCATTTTAGGCACTTCTCATGAGGATCACTCACTGGGAAGGTGTTGCCACAGCTGGTGCAGGGTTTGAAGCCCGGCATGGTTGGCAGGGGGTTGGAGTGATGTTTGGACTCTAGGTGGTGAGAGGACTTGGTGGAAACACCGGATCATGGGAGAAAGATCTGCACAAATAGATTTTCTAAATTATATGGTTGGTTCATAAAGAGTTGAGATAGGCACTTACATGAATGCAAGAGTGGGCTGTTCTGGTACCGTCACTGAGGGCAGAACGAAGGAACTGAGGATGGTCAGGGTCAGGGTCATATATAAAGCAGTGCATGCAGCATAGAGGGGGTGTTTGCCACTGACCCTGCTCTGAGAGGCTAGGACAAAAAGCCTTCTGGCCAACCATGCGCTGCAGCACATAGACACCTGTAACTGAATGATGTGAGCAGCGCTCAGAGAAGAACCTTTTGTTTCAAACATATGGAAACAAAAAACATTTTGATATTTCTGGAAGAAAAACAAGGGTTTTTTTTCAGCTGAAATGATTTGCTAAATTTAACCCAAATTCACAAATAGTTCAGATGCTCTAAAATGCATTTTTGGACAAATTTGCTATCCCTGCCCCCAGTAGTAACAATCTCCCAGCTCCATGTGTAACATTAGCATTGTGAGGAATGGCGGGTTAATTACCAGTAACAGTCCTTTTTCAAGATGGGCTGCTTGGATTCATTCAGTATCAGGTGTCTATGTGCCACAGCGCATGATTAGCCGGAACTTCTTTTTAGCCTTAGCCTGTCAGGACGGAGCTGGCAGCCACCGGCTCCTAGCCATATATATGGCGGCAGCTCTGCTCCTCCCCAGTTCCTACTAATTGCTAACTCCGAGTAGTGGGGAAGGTGGGAGGGACCTGAATGAATCTGAGCAGCCCATCTCAAAGGATGGTTACTGGTAAGTAACCCACCGTTCTTCTTCGAGCGCTGCTCAGATACATTCAGTATCAGGTGACTGCTAGCCATATTGAGGAAGATGGGTGGAGTTAGACCCTTATCTGCTGTCAGCATGGCTACCCACAAATGGCACAGTACCCCAAAATTGGGTGAAAAGTAGTGGGCTGCCAGGCACCCACCTGCAGAAACACCACCAAGTGCAGGACCTTCAAGAGAAGACGTGCATGAAAGTGCCTAGGAGTCATTTGCCACTCTGTCAGGAGACTAGAACTCCAACAGGGCAATCCCCGGTATATCACTGGGGTACTTGCTCTATCACAATAGCAAGGGGAACATCCTTGTCACCAGCAAGACCATCTAGTGTAGGAGGGTTGCCCTTCCCTAGTAGAATGGACTCCCGTGAAAGGCAATCATGATGCAGAGCAGTAGGCTCCTAAGACTGCAGAGGATGAGCAAAGGTGGGATAATTGCTGCCCTTGGCACCTTAACCCAAAAGGGAGGTCAATTGGGTTAGGTTACTAACCAAGGCTGTGGCAGGGAACACATCGCCCCTTGAGCAAATGGGGTAGGTGAAAGGCCTTTCCCCAATGACATATTGGCAGGAGATGCGAAGGGTAGGTTTGAAAAGGGGTGCCCTAAGGTAAAGGCATCCTACCTCCATGTGGAAGATAATGTGGGAAGAAGAATAACGAGGAAGGAGTAGTTGGGGACCCCACCCCTACATCCATTGATGTATGGGAATGGAGGGCTTGTGTGGGGACACCCCAGGATAAGGTGTAAACACTCAGCAGACCCGTCTCTGGGGCCCAAGAGCATCAGAGATGCTCCATCAAAGAGGTTGTCATAAGGAGAGAAGTGGGTACCCCACAAGGGCCCGTCTTAGGGGTGATCCTTCAATTGGTTATAGTAGGAAGGAAGGATCCTTAGGTAATCCTATCCTAGCATCAGGAGGGAAGCCAAACGGTGGAGGTCGTGAATGTTGAATGACCACTAAGTGAAAAACAGAGCTGGAGGAAAGGTGGTTGGATTCCCATGTTAGGTCGTCCCAACCAAAGGGTCAGGGGAATGACCTGAGATGGGGCGGTGAGAACCAATCGCGGGGTTCTGGGAGGGCTTTATGCAACTTCAAGACTAGGTGTGCATTTCTTTCTCTTGCCCCTGTACTCTACTCTCCCGATACATGGACTCGCATAGGGAGATATATGCTGAATTGAGGGAAGGGGTATTTGACTGTCTCTATAGATGAGTCAGGTCCCTGTGAGGGTCATGCCCCCAAGCTCCAGAGTTGGAGTGTTTGGGGGGGGGGCACGTGGCTCACACAATATTCTCACTTCTCCATCTCGCAAGATATTCTCACCCTCAGTTCTATGGAGAGGCAGTCAACCTTCATAACACAGCTGGTTGACTCATCTCTAGTGGCGGGTGTAGGTGTTGGGTCCCAGCTACAATGGGCCAACTATGAGGGATCTTGCATAGTTCTGATGAGGAGAGAAGATGACGACTTAGCCAAGATGCAAGGTGGAAGAGGTCTATAATGTGTGCTCTGAGAGGGGAGGGGTGTTAATGGTGAACCTCCCGACGGCATCGCTGGCTGGGGGAGGGACCCGGGGCACAGGCCCAGGCCCTGCCCCCAGCCTGCAGGCCCCGCCCCCTGGGCAGGGCCAGGGCCAGGCGCTGCCACGGGTGGCTAGGCCCCTCATCCCTGGCTGGGGATGGAGCTGGAAGCGGCCGCAGGTGGTGGGGGCCTGTATCCCCAGCCGGGGATGGGGCTGCTGCTGGCGCACATGGCTGGATTGCCCACCGCGGCCCACAGCCAGGCCCCAGATCCCCAGCCAGGGACGGGGACAGAAGAGGCCACAGGAGGCTGGGCAGGGGACAGGGCTGCCACAGCCGCCAGCAGCTGGGCCCCAGATCTCTGGCCCGATTGAGCCAGAGATCCGGAGCACTGGCGCTGAGGTTCGCACATGTGCCCTGTGGTGCCCAGCACCAGCAACGCCTCTGCCCAATGTTTTGGAAAGAATAAGGCTTGGGTGGGTCCTGGGTGGGAGAAGGGGAGAGAGAGAGAGGCCGCTGGTAGAGGGAAGGTGAGCATACAGCAACCCCTACTTAGGGAAAAGGGGAAGCAACTGTGTCCTGTAAGGAACAGAGGGAGCAAGAGGAGATGTTAAAAAATTGTCACCCATAAGGCATTAGGCTCTCCAGCTTGTTAAGAGTTTGTAAGTTCCCTTGGGAACAAGAGTTCTGTAGGGGAACCACCCTGAGCTAAGGACCACTGGTCCTCAAATGGGTTCACTCAGGTGTACGAATACCGATGGTGGTTAAGCGCTCTATCCCCTGCCATGTCCCTTTGTTGCAATTCTAGGGAGAAGGGGAATACTCTAAAACGATCAAGGCAGCTCCTAGAAGGCTGTTTGGGTTTTTAGGGGAAAGCGACTCTTGCCTGCCTAGAGGGAGGCACCAGAGCAGAGGAGGTTCCAGTTGAGGGCTAAACATGAGGTTCACCTGTGGACCGAAGGACCAGTGTGATGTGGTGAAGGTCCTTGGGGAAGAGGGGTAGGAGCTAGAAAGGCAAACCACTATGGTGAGGCTCGAGGATTCCCTGGGCGAAAAGCCTAACACGAGTCTGAAGAACGTGGCCCCAATATTAAAGGGGGGCACTGCCTGGGGAAGTGAGGCAGTGGAAGGTAAAGGACAAGGGGTACAAGCCTGCCCTCTTACCTGTCACCTATGGAGTGGGGTACACCATCCTGCAATAGTTTCCCCAAGATCTGTTGGAGGCCAACACAGAGAAGGAGTGCTCTTGGGATAGCAACACGGGTGCATACCCATGTCAGTATGCCTGACTGGGAAAAGTTGGTAGAGGTGTAGGTATCCTCTCCTTGTCCCAGAGGGCTATAGGTTTTTTTCTGGGGGATGGGGGCATTACGTGCCCCCTTCTCATACCTCTCTGATGCCCAGATTTCCACCAAGACTCCAAGGGTGTATGTGACTGGAATCAAGTGCATGTGAGGAAAAAGATCTCTGTTGCCAGGCCCTTACTTGACCAAAGGGTATGGTAAGGGACGAGGGAGACGCATTGTTACCAGAGAGGGGGAAGAGGTGTCCCGAGGCTGATTGCGAGGGGACGTTTAACAAAGCATTTAGGGTACTGCCCTGAAGTTCAAAGGTTTGGTGGAGGGAGAGATGATCCTGTTGGGGTTGATCACCTATAACAACGGAAAAGGGGACCATCATCCCAAGGTCCAAAGCCTCCTAAAAGGTAGCCATTTCACTTGTGTGTAGGGGGTGGGGGGTGAATACAGTGAGGACCCCTCCCCCAAGCATTCAAGGGATCATGGTAGACTGGAAGAACACGGAGGCACCTGGGAAGTAAGCATACCCAAGGCTCTGAGGGCTGACCTATGGGCACAGTTGCCATGGATCTGGGAATCAGTGAGTAGGCAAAAGACTGTCCCTCTAAAAGGGGGTCCAATATGAACCGCTGTAAGCCCTGGGAGAGGCCCAGAATCTCAAAGCCAGGTTGCTCGGCGCATAACCATGGTTGTAGGAATGCCATGGCTGGCCATGCTCAAGGCATCCTACACCACTCTAAGGGCATCACGTGAGGCCAAGGCCCTTTCTTTGACGAAGGCATCCAAATCCTCTAAGTGTTCTTGTGGGAGGGAGCTGCTAAACACTACATAGCATCCCACAGGTCTAGGAAAAAATCTTTTAACCAAGCCCTGACAGCTAGCAATCTTCAACTGAAAGCTGAAGCTGAATAGGCCCTTTCTACCCATGTGGTCAAACCCTCTGGGACTTCTAGGGGGTGAATCAGGGCAGCTTGGACTAGTGTGTCCCAGCAATGCAGAGGACTCAACTACAAAGGGGGGAAGGGGGTCATAATGGCGACTGGAGAAGGTGCAAACCCCAGGTTGAATGAAGGTTTCTGGTCTCTCTTAGGAGTGAGGCTGAGACCCAGCTAAGCAGTGACCCAGTGAAGGGGGTCAAAGTGTGGTAGGGTCTTCTCTGTAAGACTCCAGCCCTTGGTTCACACGTGTAGTTGGGAGAAGGGACAACCACGGTACCACTGTGCCCTCACATGGGGCCATTGCACCGAGTTGTGGTCCCCACCCGAGGCCTCCATAGGAGGTAGTCAGGTTTGGGTGAGATATCAGGAAGAAGCCAGTACTGGGGACTCTTCAGTTAGAGGCTGGACCCGAGAAATGCACTCCCAGAGCTCTCTGCGGTACCAAGCAAGGGTGTCGGCGCTGTAAGGGTTGGAGCCCACAGCTTCAAGTGGCTTTAGGCACTCACCCCAGAGGGGAGGGCCAGAAACAGTGCTAGCATATCGGTGCCAGAGTTGACCCCGAGCATGCCTACCTAAGCTCTCCTGGGCAGTGGTGCTGAGACAGCCTCGGTGCTTACTGGCATGTGGAGCTATTGCCAAAATGTGGAGCTCAGATGCTCTGGCCTTTTCTTTGGAGAGGATGAGCCAGCTATAAGCTCACACGGCATGAGACGGTGCTGAATGTGGTGCTGATCGTGGCTTTGTTCACAGCCGGAGAGTGGCATCAAAATGGCTCCTGTGCCAATATAGCATGTGGTGCCCCATTAGAGGCTGATCGTGGCTTTATTCACAGCCGGAAAGTGGCAACGAAAGTCCCCGATGCCAACCTTGCACATGGTGCCAAGTCAGAGGCTGATCGTGGCTTTATTTGTAGCCAGAGAGCAGTGGTGAGAGGGCTCCAGTGCCAACTGAGCACGCGATGCTGAGTTGGAGGCCAATTGCGGCTTTAATTCATAGCCAGAGAGCAGCGCCGAGAGGGATCCAGTGCCTACCAAGCACACAGTGCCGAGTTGGAGGCTGATTGTAGCTTTTATTCATAGCAGGAGAGTGGCGATGAGAGGGCTCCGGTGCCAACTGAGCATGCAGTGCTGGGCTAGAAGCTGATAGTGGCTTCCGGTGAATCCTTGAATGCGGCGGACATACCCAGTGTCGGCTGCAGGGTCCGTCTCCCTGACTTCCTGAGTCCTTTGTTTAAAAAATCTGCAGATGGAACAGAGTCCACCTGCTGAAGCTCACCCAGGCATTTAAAACACTTTCCGTGGGGGTTGTCCCTCAGGAAGGCCTTGCCACAACTCACAGAGGGGTTCAGCCCCAAGTTGGTAGGCGGCAGGTGGGAGTGGCTTGGGTTTTGGCACGAAGGCTTTGGTAGGAGTGCTGCAAAGTCCGCAAACAGATTCTTTCAGTGAAAATGACTCATAAAAACTGAGTGGACAGACAGGCCCTTGCATGAAGCAAGAACAGGCTGTTCCGTAACCATCGCTCAGGGCGGAAGAAAGGAACTGGGGAAGAGCAGGGCTGCGGCCATATATATGGCTAGGGGGCTGTGGCCGCCAGCTCCGTCCTGACAGGCTAAGGCTAAAAAGAAGTTCTGGCCAATCGTGTGCTGTAGCACATAGACACCTGATACTGAATGTATTCAAGCAGCGCTCAGAGAAGAAGTTTTGGGTCACTGATAAAACAATATTGAGGCCAGGGACCAAAGAGGTAATGTAGATCCATGCAGCAGACATAGCTAATTATGTGAGTAGTTGCAGCTGGAGCCAAAATAAAACAGCTCTTTGAAAACACTTATCAGGCTCTTACGGGGAACAATGACCAAAACTTGTGAGCCACAATCACACATACACAGTCAAGTGAACACATAAACTTGTTCTTTCTCTCTCTCTTCAGGAAAAAGGAGGTTGGGCACCAGGGTCTGATTATAATTTACTGGGGCTCAGATCTGAAATAATTGTGGGGTCCCTAGGAGCATCAAAATCTCCCAAAATACTATTTCTTTTGGCTGACCTACACAACTAACACTGTTCTTCTTGAACTGGCATTGCCTGTTGTCTCTGACCAGGCCAAACACTCTTTTCTTCCCCATCGAACCCATCCCCCCACTTTCTAATCCCTTACTGAGTGTGAGAATGGCAACTCTACACTCCTTTGGAAAACGACCAATCAACTTGTATTTTTCAATAATGGCCATTGTGTTTGGACTTATCACATATAAAGCCAAGGAAGCAGAAACACTCAGACCAGCTCATTGAACACATGGCTGGTCAAATGAAATGGAGAATTAAGTGAGGTAGAAAGGAATTACTGGAAGTGCATGAGACTTGTTAGTTTCAATTTGCAGAAGGTTTCAGTTCACGTGGTTCCCACAGTCTGAGCCTTTTTTTTTAATTCTTCGTCTCCACTCAGTATGGCAGTGACAAATCTCAGAAGCAGAAAATATCATGCCTCGGTCTGAGTTAATGAGAATTTGCAAGGCATGGTTCAGCCCACAGGCCTGCCCTCGGACAAACTGGCATTAAGTTTCATTATGAAACTAGAAAAAAAAAGATCAAACTGAAAAATTTGTGCTCATCCAGAGACAGAAAAAATTTCCACTTTGAATTTCAGTGAAGAGCTTTCAAGTCCCCCACCCTCACATTGTTTCCTGTGCAATTCAATTACTGTCATTTCCTGTTCAGTCAGTTAAGTTTTTCCTTTCACTGGGAGAGCAGCAGAGTGTCACAAATGTAGTTTTCTAAGTTCTAGAAGGGAAGCTGTGTTACTCTAGTCCAGTAAAACAAACCAGGAGTCCTATGGCACTTAAAGACTAACAAATTTATTTATCACATGAGCTTTCATGGGAGAAAATACCACTTCATCAGATGCTTTGAAGATAGGGGAATTTACGGACTGGGATCAAAATAAATGCAGGGGAATGTAATTGAGGTTAAGGGGTATATGATAAATTGGAGCGTCTCATGCTAACACACAGTGGAGAAAGCAGCAGAAGAGTTGGCCCTGTGTTATGTACATGGTAGATTTAAACCTATTTTGACTTAATAAATAGCCAGGGTCCTTGAACTATCTGTTTGTGAGAAGGCACCATGCCATCAAATGAGATAATAAGCACAACTGCAGGCAGAATGAGTGTGTATTAAGTAGGGTGTTAAGAACATGACTGCTAGCCAACAAGGTTGAATCATCTGTGCGTGCTGACCTTAGGTGCCTGTACAAGCTCTGGGTAAAGAGATCCTTCTTCAAGGGCTGCTCTCATCATTCAGTATTAGGTGTCTACGTGCCGCAGTGCACGATAGGTCGGAAACTTTTTAGCCCTAGCCTGTCAGAACAAGGTTGGTGGCCAATGCCCCCTCTGGCCACTCCCATGGCTATATACATGACCCCAATCCTGATTGAACTCAGTTCCTTCTTCTGCCCTCAGCAAGTTTCAGAACAGCCCATTCCTTGTGATTACACAAGCCCCTGTCTATTCTCCTTCGAGTGCTGCTCCCATCATTCAGTTACAGGTGTGTCTATGTGCCGCAGCGCATAGTAGGTCAGAAAGTCCAGCCTTAGCCTCTCAGGTCAGAACACATGGCCAACGTCCCCTCTGTGCTGCAACCGTGGCTATATAGGTGACTGTGACCCTGACCCTTCCAGTTCCTTTTTCTGCCCTCAGCGATAGTTTCAGATCAGCCAAGAAACTTGCAGAAGCAAGTGCCTGTCTTCTACCAAGCGAAATTTAAGCTGCCTGGTTTTAAACCATGCTTGGGATGCTGCAAAGGTTTTCCACTTGACGATCCTCACAATAAATGTCTCGCATGCCTGGGTGAGTCGCACCTCACCGGCATAGAGAGCTGCACCTCCGCTCCCTTACTGGGAGCAGTATGCACACCTCTGATGCTGCCCGAGCCGTGCGTGCTCTGTCAGCACCCCGATCGGTCCAGGCACCGGAGTCCTGACACCGCCCTTTGGCACCGAGTTCGAAGTCTTGGTCAGTGTCTTCATTGGTACCATCACAGTGCTGACCACCTCGGTCACCGAACCGACCCATCGATGGCTCGAGAGAAGGACCGTCCCCAGTACCATTGATGCCGCGGGCCCCCGTGGAGGTGCAGGCGCAGTCCCGGGACCCGGCTCTGGTACCGCTGAAGAAACACAAGCCTATGGCCGACTCCAATATCTGCAACCCAGTCAGCACAGGAATTGGTACGGCCTACCAGCAAGGTACTGCTCAGCCCACTGCCGGTACCAGAATCCGGCACCGAGGACTTCTCCGTAGCCTCCTCTCCACGTTTCTCCCCAGACCTGTTGATGCAGTGTTCCCAGGGTTCAAAAGCCCAATTGTCCAGATCGGCATCAGCTTCGCCCCTGGCCTCTGTTCACTCCTCACCCAAGACAGTACCAGGGGCCAGCGAACATTCAGGGAAATGGCGCCACAAGCGTTCCCCCTCACCCAAACCACGGAGCAAGAAAGGGTCGCCGGCAACATCTGGATCAACTGGGCCTTCCTTCCCCAGTACTGTAAAGACCCCAAAACCTGGTCGGGGTTGCTCTCCTCCGTGCTGTGTTGAGGTCAGAGCTGTCAAGGCTTTTTCCCCACTCTGGCACTCTGAGTGCAGAAGGTGGG
>ML682017.1:11571231-11589727 GCA_007922195.1 Podocnemis expansa
TGTCAAGGCTTTTTCCCCACTCTGGCACTCTGAGTGCAGAAGGTGGGGGCCCGCAACAGGCCAGAAAAGCCACTGGCCTTAAAGCCTGCTCTTAAAAGTCTCCAAGGCCTCCAATTCCTGGCATTGGAGTGGTATCGCTGCCACCACCCAAATGCAAAAAAACCTCTTGTGACCCAGGAAGGCGCACTTGGGAATTCCTCCCTGTGAGGTACTTGCAATCCTCTTTATTCCTCCTTCAGGAAAGTGACTGAACTCCAGCTGCAATATGAGCTGGAACTGGAACAGGGTTCCCTCTAGTAGCTGCCTGTGCAGTCTAAGGCACGGGCACACAAACCTCTTGCCTCTCAGGACACAGAACCAGAACTTAGTTAAAAGGTAAACTCTTTAATCAAAAAGAACAGATGATAAACATAGAGAGTTGCTTCTCTGGGAATTAACTTAGGTAGTTACAGGGTAGTGGGGTGGGGGTTTGGGTTACATGTGCTTAGCACAGAGAAATCCAAAAAACAAGCCAAAAACAAAGAAAATACCCTGACCGCATCTAAATAAACATTCCCTGTTCTACTCACGCCTGGTCAGTACCAACTTAACTTATCTCTGGTAAGGATGTTGCTGGATTCTTCCTCAGGCCCCTCTGGCCTCCTCCTGATCCTTCCAGGAGCTCTGCTGCATCCAAACAGGCCCAGGCCAGGCTGCTGTTACCATTCAAAAAGCTGTGCTTCGTTCCTATTGGCTGTCCTGGGACTCACTGACCAGAGTGTTAACCCCTTCCTCCCCAAGGGTTATTACAAGAGCATCTTTCAATGACTGGTTGCATGATTGGCTGGACATGACGGCCGATGATACCTCAACTTCTTGGCATCGTTCCGCCCAGTCTCCTTTACAGACCCTAGATTCTTCGGATTTCTCGGATGACGAGCCTGACCCCGCCTCCACCCGTTGTAGTAGATCATGGGCTCACTCTTCCTCTTCGCCAGATAAGCAGACCTTCAAGACATTGATTGAATACAATGAGGATTCTTGCACCCAGCAGGATTTGCTCCACCGCATGGCAGCAAACCTAAAGCTGGAGCTAGGGACTGTCCAGGAAGAAACTGACACCCTCTTTGACTTTGGACATAAGGTCCCACCTGCCAAAGTGTCTTCTCTTCCATGATAGGGTGTACAGAATCATTAAGGCCAGCTGGCAAACCCCAGCCTCGATTCCGCCGGTGTCAAGGGTGGTGGACCGGAAGTACCACGTCCCTCAGGACAAATTCTCCTTCCTCTTCCAGCACCCCACGCCGGGGTCGCTGGTTGTTGATGCCATGAACCAGAAAGAAAGACAGGGCCAACCAGTTTCCACCCCTAAAAATAAGGACGCAAGGAAGCTGGACCTGTTGGGCAGGAAGGTCTATTCCACAGCAGCCCTACAGCTGCGCATATCTAACCACTAGGCCCTCATGACAAGATATATATTTAACCTGTGGAGTGCCATGCAAGGCTTTCATGACATCATTCCCAAGGACACCTTAGGGACTTTGACACGATGCTCGAGGAAGGGGAGATGGCATCCAGGGATGCTCTGATGGCTACCTGGGACACCGTAGATACAGCTGCTCACACTATGGCACTGGCTGTGGTAATGCGCCTCTCGGCTTGGCTTCAAGGCTCGGGCCTGCTGCCACAGTTGCAACTTATCTTTCAGGACCTGCTGTTTGAAGGCCCTGACCTCTTTGCTGAGTCCACAGAAGCGAAACTCCACGGTATGAAGGACTCAAGAGCCACACTCCTGTTGCTGGTGATATACACCCCGCAACCTAGCAGACGCTCTCTGAAACCCCATCAACTCCTACAGCAACAACTTCAGCAGCTGAAACAACAGATTCAACTGCAGAGTCTCTTCCCACGGTCCTTTCAATTTCCTCAGCGTTGTCTTGGAGACTTGGACAAGGACAAAACCCGTTCGAGCAAGAGAGATGTCCCATGCCCTACAGTTTGGCAGGCCTCTAAATGCTCATCGGGAAGGAAGCAGCGTTTTTGACAGTCACTGTGAGGGCAGCGAACCCATGACCTGACCAGTCCTCAGCCACTTGCACCGCTTTATGTACTACTGAGCCAACATCACATCCAACCAGTGGGTCCTAGAGACAGTCACAGAGGGGTATCACATTCAGATCCTTTCGATTTTCTTGGGGCAGAAAACCACCCCTTGTCCAAACCTTAGGAACCGGGAAGTGTTCCACCTGCCTGACAGCGAATGTAAAAATCTCCTCTCTGTTGGGGCCATAGAAAGGGTCCCCAAGCGAGAGCAGGGAAAAGGGTTCTACTCCTGATACTTCCTGGTCCTGAAACCCAACGGGGACCTTCGACCCATTGTAGATCTCAGAGCCTTAAACAAACACATAAAGAGAATAAAGTTCCACATGGGTTCCCTATCACAGACCCTCCCATCTCTGTCTTCTGGGGATTGGTTCGCAGCCCTCAATCTAAAAGACGCCTACTTCCACATAGCCATACGGCCCCACCACAGGTGATTACTAAGATTCAGGGTGGCAAAAGACCACTTTTAGTTCACTTCTCTCCCCTTTGGGCTCTCCTTGGCCCCCCAGGATGGTCACAAAGTGCATGGCGCTGGTTGCAGCGCACCTGCGCAGATGGGGCATAAGACTCTACCCCATCTAGATGACTGGTTAATAGTCGGGAGATTGAGGCCTCAAGTAGAGTGCCATGTCAGAGCAGTAGTGGGGCTCTGCGGGTATTTGGGCCTCTGCATGAACCGAGAAAAGTCAAAACTCCGCCCGTCCCAAAACATAGAGTTCACAGGGGCACATCTGGACCCTCGCAAAGGGTCAGCATTCCTGCCCATCTCGAGGTTTTGGTCCATTTGCACCATCATTTTGGAGCTGCAGACATCCTGTGTGACCACAGCTCACCGATGCCTGCCGCTCCTCGGTCACATGGCAGCCTCCACCTCCACACCTGAGAATGAGGCCCTTCCATGTCTGGTTCTCCAGAGTATTCCACATACAGAGGGATTCCTTAAACAAGGTACTATCAGTTCCCCAGGACACTCTGGGGACACTTCATGTTTGGAGGGATCCCAGTTTCACTATGGGGGACATCCCCTTCAGAGAGCTCAGGCCCTCAGTGACCTTAATAATGGAGACCTTGTACTCAGGGTGTGGGGCCCTTATCTCTGGGGGACTCTCCAGTCAGGGGCTCTGGTCCAACATGGATGGCCGTCTCCACATAAACGTGAAGGAACTATGGGCCATCAGACTAGCTTGCATGACCTTCCTGGACAAGATACAGGACAGATCAGTCCAGATCCTTACGGACAATACCATGGCCATGTTCTATACAAACTGGCAAGGCGGGGGGGGGGTCCACTCCCTGGCGCTTTGCAAGGAGGTGTGCAGTCTCTGGGAGTTGACCATAGAACACTTTGCCGCGGTGGGCTAGCGGACTTGGCTCAGCAGAAAGCTTCTAGCAAACCATGAGTGGTCCCTCCACAACAGAGTGTTCTCCCTTCTGATAGGCAAATGGGGGTCACCCCAGATAGACCTATTTGCGAAACGGTAGAATTGCAAGTGTCCCCAGATCTGATCCCTCAGGGGCCGGGAGAGGGGGTCTCTCACTGACGCCTTCCTCATCAGCTGGTCAGGACCCCTGATGTATGCGCTCCTGCTGGTTGCCCTGATACAGAGGGTTCTCATGAAGATCAGCATGGCGGAGCAAACATGCTATTGATAGCTCTGGACTGGCCCAGAAAGCATTGGTTCCCACTCCTGCAGGACATGTCCATAGAGACTCTACTCCACCTCCCACAGTGGGCAGACCTCCTGACACAGGACTCGGGGCACCTTCAGCACCCAAACCCGGGCCACCTACACCTGACAGCCTGGAGGCTCTCTGGCTCAGCAAGCAGGAGAGGCTCTGCTCAGACAGGGTTAAGAAGGTCCTGATTGGTAGCAGAAGACCATCTACCAGGTCCACGTACGCAGCCAAATGGAAGCGATTCTCCATTTGGGCATGAGACAAACATGTAAACCCTATATCAGCACTGATACATCTAATCCTCGACTATCTGTTAGACCTCAGAGAAAAAGGCCTCTCTTCTTCCTTGCTGAGAGTCCATTTAGCAGCAGTCTCAGCTCTCCACGAGAGAGTGGAGGGGCACTCAGTTTTTTCCCACCCTACCTCTGTCAGATTCTTGAAAGGGGTGGAGAGACTTTTTCCCCAACCCCATAACCCCACCCTGCCTTGGGACCTGAATGTGGTACTCCGGGCGATGACAGAGCCACCCTATGAACACTCGGACTCAACCATCCTGCTGGTCCAGTCTTGGAAGGTGGCCTTCTTAGTGGCAATCACCTCTGCTAGGAGGATTTTGGAACTAAAAGCCCTCTCCTTGGAACCCCCATATATGAGGTTCTACCTGGATAAAGTGGTCTTATGTCACCACCCGTCTTTCCTCCCTGAAGTGGCCACCCCCTTCCACCTTAACCAGGAAATTTGCCTGCCAGTTTTTTATCCACACCCTCAGGTTACGGAGAAGCAGAGGAGGTGGCATACTCTGGATGTGAGGAGAACACTCCTGACTCACATCAAGTGCACTCAGCCATTCTGCAAGACCTCCCAACTATTTGTGGTGGTCGCTGAACGCAAGAGAGGTCTCTCAGTTCCCTCACAGTTTATCTCCAAATGGATTGTGAACTGCATTAAAGACTGCTACAGAAGGTCGAACATGCCCCTTCCTGGGACTATTAGAGCTCACTCTACCAGGGCCCAAGCATCCTCAATGGCCTTCCTTGCCAAGGTCCCGATCCAAGAGATCTGCAGGGCCGCTATGTGGTCGTCAGTACGTACCTTCACGACACACTACGCCATCGCCCAGTAGGCTAGAGATGATGCTGCTTTGGGCAGAGCTGTACTCAGTGTGGGTAGACTGTAACTCCTTCCACCATCCATGCGTATGGCTAGCAGTCACCTGTAACTGCAAGATGTGAGCAGTGCTCGAAGGAGAGCAGTGGGTTACTTACCAGTAACCGTCCTTCTTCGATATGAGCTGTTCACATACATTCAGGCCCCTCTCACCATCCCCGCTAATGGAGTTGGTGAAGGTATATGAGACTGGGAGGGTCAGGGTCACGGTCACCTATATAGCCATGGTCACGGTACAGAGGGGGTGTTGGCCATGTGCCCTGACCTGATAGGCTAAGGCTAAAGACTTTCCGAGCTACTGTGCTCTGTGGCACGTAGACACACCTGTAACTGAACGTATGTGAGCAGCCCATCTCGAAGAAGGATGGTTAGTGGTAAGTAACTCACCGTTCCGCCATGGATGAGCTGCCCATTCAGTTTCAATTATCTGTTTGTGGACATTGTTCCACCGCAAACCACTGCTTTCACTGAGCGTAGGAACCTGGAGCCAAAAGACTGCTCCCAACTGCTGCCAACAGTGCCAGGTTTCAAACCCTGTGCTTCTTGCAGCAAGGCCTTCCTGAGGGATGACTCCCACAAGAAGTGCCTATGGTACCTGTGTGAATCCCACCAGGGTACCGATGGCTCCATCTGTTGGTCCTTTAAACTGAGGACCCTGAAGGACAGGGAGCAGAGGCACCGTGAGTTGGCCTTGGAGCAAGCACCGCAGCTTACCCTCTGAGAATCAGGGTCTTCCTTAGAGCCTCTGTCACCACATGCCAAATCGGCATCAGAGCCCTCTCAGCACTGATCCCCTTGGGAGCACAAGACGATGCGCTTGGCATCCACCTTGGTGCCGAAGTGCAGACACCGCTCTTGCTCTCCCTGACCAGGCCACTCTTGGGACTGGGGCCAGGAGGTCATGAAGGCCTCTCCATCCTGGAGGCTTTTGAGGTGGCAAAAGCTCTCTTGCTTTTGCCTACATCTCCACCTCCCAAGCCTCAGAAACAGAGAGGAAAAGCAGCTTTCCTCTTGGGGACATGGACAGCTCTGTTGCAGCACTGATCTCCACGTCTCATAACAGTACAGAGTTCACTGGCCCTGCAGCCAGAGGGAGTCTCTCCCTCCTCTGGAGGACCTGCTGGTACCGGTCTGGGCCCAGCAGCCAAGCACCGCAGATGGTGCTCTCCTTCTCCCTGGCACCAAAGTGCTGCCTCATCGCTGGATCTGACTGCCCTTGTCCATTCTTGTGCTGGTGCTGAAGCAAGCCCGACCCCTTGGCATCAGGAAACATCACACTCCCCGAGCCCCGAGGAGGTAACCCCCTCACACAAGGGCAGACAGGCCCACAAGGGATCACTGGCACTGGGCCCCTCCTGGTACTGACCTCATGAATGCTCCCTGCCATAGGGAGCTTCACTGCAGGAAACTTCCTGCGGTACTGAAGGGCCCAGGACCACTCCAACATTGCCTGCAACTCCTGACAGGGCTTTAAATCCCAGACCGTGTTCCTACAGGGAGGACACTACGGCCCATTATGACCTCCTTTGCCGGATAACAGAGTATGTGGGCTTGGAGGTCGAATCAATCAGTGGGGATCAAGGCCCCCTATTCGCTCCAGGGCTAACGTCTCCCCCCAGACGTGATCACAGTCCTGTTGCATCCTCGTATGCATGACTTCACCAGGGTTCACTGGCAGACTCCTGCTTCGATTCCTCTGGTCTCGGATATAGCGGGTCATAAATATCAGGTCCAACCGGAGGGTTTCCTCTTCTTGGTTGATCACCTGGTAACGAGCTCCTGGGGGATGAAGCCGCCTTAGGGCATGGGAGCCAAGCTTCCCCAGATCCCTTCCTGAGATCCAGGTAGGTGAGGGTGGTGGACCTCATGGGATGGAAGGTGTACTCAACCTCCACCTTCCAGCTCCACATTGCAAACCACCAAGCACTGGTGGGATGTTACACACTAGACACCTGGGAGTCCATGAGAAGATTCCAGGATCTCCTTGCTGTGGAACACTGGGAGGACTATCACTTCCTGAGGAGGAAACAGTAGCATCTTGGATGCTCTCTTAGCAATGTGGGATGCCTCAGACATAGCAAGCTATGGTATAGCCTCAGCCGTCCTTATGAGACATGCTGCGTGGCTGCAGGAGGCAGGCCTGCCTCAAGACATGCAGTAAGCTATCCAAGACCACCCTTTTGAGGGAGGGTCTTTGTCTGAGGAGGCAACGGACCATCTGCTGCACAGCACGAGGGACCCCAGATCAGCCCTCAGATCACTGAGATGCTCCCCCACAGGTGCCCAGTCACTCATCTAGCCCTCACCAGCAGCGTTAGCACAGGTGGCAGAGGTATGAAACGGGGCCTCTCCTGTTGAGCGAGAGGCAAGATCAGCCCTCCAGGGCCTCAGGATCTCCTCCACCTCTGGGGGTTCCTGTTAGAGTGCCATAGCCACCATGCTAAAGAGCACTTATCAACACGCTAACCCCCTCAGGTTTCACCCACTCTCCTATATCTCAGCAATGCCTCAGAAATCAGTGGCAGAGGCCCTAGGTTGGGCCCCATCTACAGTTAGAAGGGGAGAAGCGCTGTACCTGGGGTCCAAGAATCCTTCCCCCAGGTTGGAGTGAGGAGTGACCTGGCTCAGAAGGCAGTGGAGGTACGCCACACTTTTCTTCCACATTCCAGGGGCCCCATCTCATTTTCTTTCTCTTAACTCCTGCCAGTCCCCAGTCTGCCAGAGACTCCCGGTGCCTGATTCAAAATTGCCCCTTATTCTCTCCTGGGGTCTTATACAACCTGATACATTCAGGGTATCTCCTTCACCATTGTTCATGCTAAAGCCTGAGATATTTGCACTCAGAGTTCTTCCTTTGGAGTCCTATTCAACCACTTTAGAGCTGAACTACACTCCTAGGACTTGGCGTTCAGACCACTTCCCCACAGTCCTCCCACCCAGGCTCCACTCCATTCATGCTAGGGCCTGAGTTTGTCTGGACACATACTGGAGTACTGCATTCACTTAATATTTAGCTGCCTAAATGTATTCCTCCAAGCAGGACTTAGCAGCTGTTTTACTTGCTGCAGTCCTGTTTTCACTTACGCCAGGGCTAGGTTTTGATAACCCCACATTGCTGGACAAGGGCATACACTTCTAACCCCCTCCTGGCCCTATGGTTGGAGTCCCAAGGGTCTCATCACCTGGACTTCCTGAGACATACAAGAGAAGGGGCAAGTAAAACCCCTTAACCCCTCCTGGTTGCTTTTGCAGCTTGATTGAGTTGCCCTGTCACCACACCCCTAAAGTGGCCTGCCCCAGGAGGTACCTATACGTCATGTGGGCATGGAAAGAATCCTCTTTCCACCTGCAAAGGAGGTGGGGAATAGTTTAATGCATCCCTACCCTGCTGTGTACAAATCTAACAGCTAGAAACAGGGAACATGGGGCACTAACATTAGTCCCAGAGGGCCCCCATAGGGATGCCCTCCCATGGGGTCTTTCTTTCTCTCTCCCCTTTCCTTCTCTCTCCCCTTGTCTCAGATTCCCCTTACAGACCTCTTGGGGCTCCTTGACCCTCTGTAGACCTGTTCTGGGATGACTCTTTACTTCTATTGGCAACGCTACAACACATTGAATATTTATCCCTCCAAGCCAGCCCCATAAGAGGACTAATGGTTATCAGGACCTTGCAAGAAGTCCTTCACTCAGAGATATGGAACATCTGCACCTTCATGGGCAGCCCACATGAGCATCTGATCTGTTTTCTGTGTACCCCAACAGCCCATACCTGCTGGAACAAACCCATCACGTGGCGGTATGTACCACTGAGGTCCTCGAGTGAAGCAGACAATGTACCACATGACTTGCTTTTAGACAAATTCCTCCTTTGGTGGACAAAGGCCTAATTTTTCGGGATGGTAACTCGCATCCCACCCCCCGCTCACTCCTTGTGAAGGTAGGACCCTCAACAGTTCTTGCCTTCTCCCCTATGCCCTCAATGTCAGAAAAGTGGCAGAACACATCAGCACTGTCCCACCACAAGGAAACAGAAGTGTATGCCCCGCCTGTACATCCAGGGGGAGACTCCCCCATATCAGAGGAGGCATACACAGGGATTGAGTGGTTTAAGGGAAAAGCCACAGCATCCCCACACAAGAAACTCCGAGAGGTTACCTGGTTCACTCAAGTGTCTGAATCTTACTCAGGTGTAGGCCAACTCCACAGCTTCTGGGTCTCATCTCCTTGCGACCCACAGATGGCTCACAATTTAATTATAAAGGGCCACTGTAGAGCCTACATTCCCTGAGCACCTACCACAAAGGACAGGAAGGACTCGTATTAGCTTAGCACCTCATCCCTTGTCTACTTCCTACTACCCAATCTTGCTCATATCTGTTGAGCGGGGCAAGAGAAGCCTGGAAAATGAGGGCACTCGGCTCCTGAATCGCTAGTGACTGACTAGGCCCAAGACAAATACCCTTACCCCTTCTCCTTACTACCCTCATATCCTAGTTCCAACCCCTAAAGGTTCCCTTCTCATTCCAACTGTTGGACTTTCTTAGGTCAGGACCCCACCAAAAGGAGATCCTGAAACAAAGAACTTCCTCTTGATACCAGAACATGCATATTGGCCATCCGCTCAAAGCCTTTCCCTCCTTGCTAAATCATTCTGGGGTCGCCACAGGCTCACTACCTTCGGGGACAGTCCACTGCCCCTGGAGATGGACCATATCGGGGTGCATCTCAACAGAGTCTGAACAGAGTTATATTTAGAGGTCATGGATCTCAAACCAGCAACACTGGTGAGTCTGCGTTACCATTCCTTTCCTATCTCACCAAAGGGACCCAGAAGTCATACCTGCTTCTAGGATCTGTGGTATGCTGTTACTAGCTTCCCTTCTGCCTGGTTAGTTAATACACATCGAAAGGGGCTTTCTCATCAAGTTGAGACTACGCCCCCTAGAATGGGATTTTGTACAACAGATACCATTCTTGTTGCACTATCAGTGTTTTGATCTGGGAATCCAGACACACACTGAAGTGTCAAAACCCCACTAGCGTGGAGAGGGTGGGTTTATCCTCCCCTTTATCCTCTGGGATGTTACAGTCAATCGTCACACAGTGAGTAGACGAAGCATGAAACTTCCTTTGTCTTCCTTGACTGTGTTAAGCACACTCAACATTGAGGGTGTCCAAAGTGAATTAAGACAGCCCCGTATCAATACTTCAAGTCTCCAAGGCAGGGTGACACACAGCCTCTCACTGGTTCCCTTGCTGAGTGTTCTCTAAGAACAAATCGAGGGTTAACAATACATTCCCCTAGGTTGGCTGGAACCCTTGTACGCCTTCAGTTTGCCTTTATGGGGGTAGCCGTGCCGAAGGGGGGAAGATCCAACTTCACCCACCATCCACAGTATGCCTAGTAGTCACCTAATACTGAATGATGCAAGCAGCACTCGAAGAAGAACGGTGGGTTACTTACCAGGTATCATACTTCTCTGAGATGGGCTGCTCACATACATTCAGGACCCTCCCACCATTGCCGCTACTCGGAGTTGGAGACTAAAAGGAATTGAGGAGGATCAGGGTTGGGGTCATATATATAGCCATGGGAATGGCTGGAGGGGGGGTTGGCTGCCAACCCTGCTCTGACAGGCTAGGGCTATAAAGTTTCCAAACAATCATGAGCTGCAGCTCGTAGACACCTAATACTGAAAGTATGTGAGCAGCCCATCTCGAAGAAGGATAGTTACTGCTAAGTAACTCACCATTTGCCACCAGTAATCCACTTCTCAGCTGGACTGACTTTCAAAAGTAAAACATAATTTCCATGATGGCATAAAGCATGTTAGTGAACTTGAATCAGGGACAATGAAGAGGTATAAAAACTGTTCCAGGGGGCTGCAATACAAGCAAGGAGTCCTGTGGCACTTAAAGACTAACAAATTTATTTATTGAATGAGCTTTCATGGGAGGAAATCCCGTTTCATCAGATGCTTTGAAGTTACAGAGGGGTAGCTGTGTTAGTCTAGTTCAGCAAAACAAATAAGGAGTCGTGTGGCACTTCTAAAGGCTAACATCTGATCAAATGGAAGTATACCCAGGAAAACTCATGCAATAAATAAATTTGTTAGTCTTTAAAAGTGCCCTAGGACTAGCTGTACTCAGTGTGGGTAAGCTGTAACTCTGCCCACCATCCTGGGTATGGCTAGCAGTCACCTGTAACTGAATGATGTGGGCACCATTCAAAGAAGAACGGTGGGTTACTGATGTAACCATCCTTCTTTGAGATGGGCTGTTCACATACATTCAGATCCCTCCTGCCATCCCCACTAACCAGAGTTGGGAAAAAGAAGGGATTGGGAGGGTCAGGGTCAGAGTCACGTATATAGCCACGGTCACACCACAGAGGGAGCATTGGCTACCAACCCTGACCTGACAGACTAGGGCTAAAAGATTTTTGGATTACCATGAGCTATGGTACATAGACACCTGTAACTGACTGTATGTGAGCAGCCCATCTTGAAGAAGGATGGTTACATTGATAATCCACCGCTGAATCCAAATGGGCCATTGTGGAACAAAGTCTTTATCAGTTACTCCCCCATTCACCCATGAAGGGGTTACCTGTGGAAGTGCCCATCATATCATCTGGATTCTAGGAAGGTGTGTGTAAGGGAGAGGAGGGGAGGGAGCATTAATCCATGCATAAAAATCCCTGATCAGAAGGAACTGGGTCTTTTTATACAGTTTGGATATGAAGAGGCAAATCTAAGGTTTGATCTACATCAGGGACCCCAAACTGCTAGGGGGCCACAGAAGAACATGTGGGGGGATGAAGCAAGGCCCAACCAGCCCTCACATCTAGGCTATGGAGCACAGAGTTGGCACCACACAGCCCTGCTCTGCCCTAGTCCTAGCCTCCAGCTCCTCATCTAACTCTTGCTCCTAGGAGTGCTGCTGGTGCAGGCCACATTTCTCACCCCACTCCTGCCCCCAGTCCATGGCCCACTCCTGTCCCTGCTCCTGCTCTTGACCCCACCCCCTCACTTACCTCACCCCAGCTCCAGCCTATGGTGCTAGCTCCACTCCTGTCCCAAGCCATACTCCTCACCCTACTTCTGGACCCCAGTCCCCATAATAGTTATTCTTCTGATCCTAGGTCTCCACTCTGGCCACCTCCTCACCCCAGCCACAGCTTTGACTCCTAAGAGGGTGCAGACCAGGTAAGGAAGAGGGCAGAGCAAAGAACACTGGGGACCACTGTCTCCACTATAGAGTTAGGTTGACATAAAGCAACTTATATTGACCCAGCTGCGTAAGTGTCCACACTACAGCCTTGTTCTCACTGGTGTAAGTATCCTAAGTGTACCAACATAAAAAGTCCATGTCCAGAAGTTAGGATGATGCAGCGTCAGTGTGTAGATACTTTCCAAAGAAGTAGCCATGTGGGTCTAATTCAGCAAAACAAAGAAGTTGTAAGCTATGCTTGAAGAGGACCAGGAATAAATCTTTGCCCAATGAACATGACCCATATAGCACTGAATAATTGCCTAGGCTATGTCTGTACTGCCCCCACTCTCCCACTGCACTGAGGTTGAAAGGTGCCTCTAGCCCTGAACGAGGGGGAAAAGTGAAGGCTAGGCTGGGAGCTGCACCCCCGTCCTCTGCCTCTTAGAACTGAACATAGGACACCCAACCCCAGCCCAGCTGCAATGAAGACTTCCACATTCCCTAATGTACCTGGCTGGAAAAGTCTCAAAGGGATTCCCATTCTCTCAGAACTGCCAGGTTGATGTTGAGTTCAGTCAGATTTTTTTAAATCTGCATGGGGCTGCCCCTCCAATCTTCCTGGTGAAGGAGCTAAGGCTGAAAAACTGCCTGCAGCCCAGAAAGAGTTGGGGAAGGCAAGGCTGGGGGCTGTGACCCTCCCACCCCCCACTTACTCCAGCCCTCCAGCTGCACATAGTAGGTCCCATCCCAGCTTAGGTGCAGCCAGGACTTGTGACTTCCCTGACCTGTTTGGCTGGGAGAGGGAATTCTCTTAGCACTGCAATATGGTAAGTAAAAGAGTGGGAGCCAGGGGGACTCCTGGAAGGGGCGGGTGAGGGGGGTGGAGTAGGGGTTGGATAGAACATGCTCAGGTGGGGGTTCCCGCAAGTTTCCTGCTGCAGGGCTAAAGCTGCCTCTTAGCAGGTAGTAAAACTTAGTAGGTAAAACTGCTTTGCTTAATTTTTCCTGATAATTTTCCTTTGTACCACTTAGTCTTTGAAATTAACTTTAGATTTAAAAACAAAACAGAACAAAACCAACAAACAAAACACCCACCCTAATAGTTGCAAAGATTAGTGCCCTATTTGTTGGTTTTCGGGTGATTTTTAAATACTATTCTGGTTGCCAGAGTTTGGTGGAATCCACACCTTTTATTCTTTAGAATTGGAAAGCACAGAAAGTAGTGCTCTACCTTGAAGAAGTCTATAAGTTTTGTGTAAGGTTACCATAGAACCAATAGTAAAAAACCTTTTAATGAAGATTGTGAATTTTATTTCTCAAACTCACCTTTATTCATAGTCTTAAATTATTATTCTTTTTGCGCTCTTATTGAACGGCGGGTTACCGACGTAACCATCGTTCTTCGAGATGGGCTGCTCACATACATTCAGTTACTGGTCTGTACATGCTGCAGTGCCCAGGATCTAGAAAGTCTTTTACACCTAACCTGTCAGCTCAGGATCAGTGGCCAGTGCCTCCTCAGTGCTGCGACCATGGCTATATATGTGACCCTGACCCTGACCCCCCAGTCCTTTCTTTTCACCACCTCCAAGTAGCAGGGATGAAGGGAGGGATCTGAATGTATGTGAGCAGCCGATCTCAAAGAGGAACAGTTACATCGGTAATCCACCGTTCTTCTTTGAGCACTGCACACATCATTCAATTACAGGTGACTGCTAGCCATACCCAGGATGGTGGGCAGAGTTACAGCTTACCCACATTGTGAATAGCTCTGCCCAATATGGCATCTTCTCTTGCCTGTTGGATGATGGCATATTGTGTCATGAAAATATGCACTGACAACCATGTAGCTGCTCTGCAGATTTCCTGAACTGGGACCTAAGCAAGGAAGGCCATTGACGAAGCCTTGGCTGTCGTTGAGTGTGCCCTGACTTTCTCAGGAGGAAGCGTACCTGACCTTCTGTAGCAGTCTTTGATACAGTTCACTATCCATTGCATTGTGTAGTCACTGGTTGTCCTCTTTTTCACTCCATGATTGCTACGAAGAGCTGAGAAGTCTTGTGGAACGAGTGTTTGTGCTCAATGTATGTCCAGAGCGTCCTTCTGACATCCAGCATGTGCCATCTCCTCTGGTTCTCCGTGACCTGAGGGTCCAGGAAAAACAC
The DNA here is from genome assembly GCA_007922195.1 of Podocnemis expansa. NCBI lineage: Eukaryota > Metazoa > Chordata > Testudines > Podocnemididae > Podocnemis > Podocnemis expansa. Next base: position 11,585,538 of record ML682017.1, read on the forward strand.
AGGGAGACAAATGTAAGAAGAGACCATCTTTTGGAGGAATGATGGGTGCAGGCACAGAAGCACCCTATCAGTGAAGAACCTTGTGTACAGAGGCTCCGAGGAAAGGGTCCTCAATTCTGAGAGAACCAGCAGTGTACATGAGTCCAACAGTTCATGAGGTGGCTCTGTTAAGCGGTGAAGCACCACATTCAAGTTCCATTTGTGAAGGAGGATCTCTGGTGTGTGGGAAGATCCTTTCAATACCTTTCAATAACTTGGTGGAGGTGGGGGTTGGAGAAGACTGATACCCCCTCCACCTTATCATAAGGGCTGATAGCTGCTAGGTGAACCCTGAGAGAGGGGGTTGAGAAACCCTTACCTTTGAGGTCCAGAAGGTAGTCAAATATCAAATGAACGGGAGCTGACTCTGGTACAATCTCCTTCCCCTTGAACCACAGGGTAAAGTGCCTCCACTTAGCTGTATAGGTGGCTCTAGTGGAAGGTCTCCTATTGCCTACCAGTACCCTCTTTACCCTTTCCGAACAGAGTCTCTTGGATTCATTCAACCATACAGCCTCCAGGCTGTCAGGTGTAGTATTCTCAGATTTGGGTCCTGAAGGTTACCCAAGTCCTGAGTTAGTAGGCCCACCCAGAAGGGAAGGCGGAATGGCATATCTATCAACAGGTCCCGTGGGATCAAATACCAGTGTTGCCTGGGCCAGTCTGGAACTAACAATATCTTATCCGCTTTTGGAGGACTCTGTATATCAGGGGAATTAGTGTGAATGCATACATCAATGGGCCCTCATGTGGTATTAGGAAGATGTCTGTGAGTGAGTCCTTCTCCTGACTCCTATGAGAGCAGAAGGCGCAACATTTCCTATTCTGACATGTTGTGAAGAGGTCCACCTGGGGTATATCACACCGACTGGTTATGTGGGACATCATGTCCATGTGCAGAGACCATGTGTAATGTGACAGAAAGGTCCTGTTCAGTGAGTCTGCAGTGCTGTGGTCCACCCTCTGGAAGGTGTGCCGCTAGCGGGGGTAAAGTTGTGCTTCAGGGCCAGTTGCCAGAGGCCGGCAGCTTCAGCGCAAAGGGCTGGTGAATGAGCACCCCTTAGTGATTTGTGTAAAACACGGCTGCTGTGTTGTCCATTAAGACCTGGACTGTCTTTCCCTTTATCAGGTCTACAAAGGTCCTGCAACCTGGACAGGTGGCTCTGAGCTTCTCCATGTTTATGTGTAGGAGTTTGTTTTTGAGACACCAGTTCCCTTGGGTTGAAAAATCTGAGATATGAGCACCCCACTCCAAGTCTGAGCACTGGTGGTCAGAGTCAGAAAAGGGTTTGAGGCGTTAAAGGGACCCCCCCCAGCAAAGAGTGAGTCCTGCCAGATTTCCTATGTTGTCAGGACCAGGCAGGGAACTGACAGTACCTTGCTCAGAGCTGTCTCTGTGAGCTGAAAGGTCATAGCCAGCCAGAGCTGAAGTGGCCTCATTCTCAGATGGGCTGTCCTTATCACGGAGGTAGAGGCCTCCATGTGGCCCAGGAGCTGAAGGCACTGTCTGGCCGTGGTAACCGGGGCGTTCTGGAGCTCTGACATGATGGCGCAAATTGATTGAAACCTTGATTGGGACAGGGATGCTCTCCTGTTTAAAGTCTAAGAGAGCACCTATGAACTCTTCTCTGAGTTGGGGAGAATTTTGATTTTTCCTTGTTTACACACAGCCCCAGATACTTGCACAGCTTTCTTGCAACTCTGATGCTGTGTTGAACTTGGTATTTTGGTATATTATTAACCAGTCATCGAGGTAGGGGTAGATCTTTGTGCCCCACCTTCTCAGGTGCGCAGATGTGAATTGGAACTCTCTTCCCTCCACCAGGAATCTGAGAAATCTCCTCTGGTGGGGCCTTATTGCTATGTGAAAATAATCCTTTAGATTGAGGGCTGCAAACCAATGCCCTTGGTCTAGAGCTGGGATGATCTGAGACAGGGAAACCATGCAGAATTTTATTTTCCTTATGTGCTTGTTTAGAGCCCTGAGGTCTAAGATTGATCTCAGGTCACCATTTGGCTTGGCGACTAGGAAGTATTGGGAGTAGAATCCTTTTCCCCACTGCCTCCTTGGGACCTCTTCTATTACCCCCCAAGGAAAACAGCTTTTTGCATTCCCTTTGCAGTAACAGAGATTGAGCTCTGAGTTCCCCCGAGTGGAACGAGGGGGCAGTTTTCTGTCTCAAGGAATGGATTTGAATTGTATGGAGTACACTTTCGATACTGTCTCAAATATCCAGCAGTCAGTTGTGATGCTGGTCCAGTGGTGTATGAAGGGAGCCAGATGATTGCTGAAGATCAGAGATTCGGTGGGGTGTGTGCAGGGCTATCCCTAGGGCGGTGCGGGGTCCTCGGCAAATCGCCCTCTGCAGGTCTTCCACCCCTCTCAGCACTGGGGGGTGGAGCCAGCCAGCCCAGCGGAGGGGCAGGCCCCTGCGCTGCCCCCACCCATGCCGGGGACCAGATGAGCAGCCAAAAAGGCAGCCCAGTTCAGTACTGCTGCTCCAGCCCTCCCTCCGCCACATGCGCTGCTCTGGGCTCTGTGTCAGAGCAGCAGGGGGGAGGCAGGAGGCAGTATGGCTGCGGTGGGGGGAGCAGCGATACCGGCTCTGAGCTACCCCCCGCCCCTTCCCCGCTGCTGTGACACAGAGACCAGAGCAGCACACATGGAGGGGGGGCGGGAAGGGCCGGACCGGCAGCACTGAACTGAGCCACCCTTTGGCCACTCGTCTGGTCGCTGGCATGGGGGGGGCAGCAGTGTGCCCCACAGGTCCCCCAAAAGTGCGGGGCCCTGGGTGGCTGCCCTGGTTGCCCTACCCTAAGGACAGCCCTGGGTGTGTGCAGCCCTCTAACTGACTATCAAAAACGCTGCTTTTGGCTGGCAGCATGGGAAGAACCAGTTCCCTCTAAGGTGGTCTGTACAAGCTCAGATTTCAAACCTTTGCCTGACCCGTTTTTCTCCCTGTCAGAGCCTCCATACTGGTACTGAGGCTACTGATAAGACCTCAGGTGAGCCCTTGTGGTCGAGGCTTCTCCTGCAGCTGTTGGGGTTCCTGTTGCGTTTGTTGGGTTCTAAGGAAAAACCTAGTTGCATGGGGCATGTACATGCCTAGGGACTTTAGGGTGGCCCTGGAATCCTTCATTCCATGTAATTTGGAGTTTGTGGACTTGGCAAAGAGGGCACAGCCTTCAAAAGGGAGGTCCTGAATCATTAACTGCATCTGCGCGAAAGGCCGGCCCCCTGCAGCCAGGCTGGTCGCCACATTGCCACCGCAGAAGCTATATTGTGAGACGCGGTATTAGACTAGGCCTAAAAGACTTTCTGGATCCTGTGCGCTGTAGCACGTAGACACCTGTAACTGAATAATGTGAGCAGCACTCAAAGAAGAAATCCAAAATCTTCTTGGGGCCATGTGTTCCTTCACTGTAAAGTTTCTCTTTGCTCTGGTGGTATAGTCAGCTTATGTTAGGGAAGATGAGTTATGGTGGAGAAAATTGAAAGTGACCTAAAAGGGGAAAAAAAACAAGGCAGTGTTGGCTGAGCACAGGTTGGTTGTTTTGTTTGTTTATTTAAAGGGAAGCAGTATAAAAGAAGAGTACTTAGTAAAAATTATGACTCAAATATTTCAATTTAGAGAGAGAATTTTTTGAGCAAGATACTAATGAAATTGGACATTTTTAGGGGTAACAAGAATATATAAAAGGGATGATAGTTATGCTAAAAGAATTTGTTAAAAAGGGGATAGTCAACCTCCAGGCTTCCAGGATCTATCCAATTTGTACCTTCTGGAGGTTTTTTGAGGAGATTACTCCACATCTGTGTCTTCATGTGTTGCTGACCTCTTTCTGTTGTACATCTGGTTCTGGGCCCAGGCAGAGAGGAAACTGGAGTTATTACCAAATGCTTTGTTTCAGTTCTCTCTTTACCCAAGAACCTCTTTATAGCCGATAAATAATGTATGTTAATTACTTTTTGTTTGAGAGGGCCCTCAAGTTTCTTTGAAAAATCGGGGTATATAACACTGAATATTAAATTAAGAATTACATGGACAAAGCTAAAATGAAATGAGTACTTTGTGTGTGGGACCATGACATTTTGTATTTTTTCCAGTACTGAAGGCAGTTGTTCTTCCTTTCTTTTCCCTTGTTCCCAC
>ML682017.1:11599727-11613077 GCA_007922195.1 Podocnemis expansa
GTGAGCTCTAATTCTTGGGTGGGAACAAGGGAGAAGAAAGGAAGAACAACTGCCTTCAGTACTGGAAAAAATACAAAATGTCATGGTCCTACACACAAAGTACTCATTTCATTTTAGCTTTGTCAGTGTAATTCTTAATTTAATATTCAGTGTTATATACCCTGATTTTTCAAAGAAACTTGAGGGCCCTCTCAAACAAAAAGTAATTAACATACATTATTTATTGGCTATAAAGAGGTTCTTGGGTAAAGAGAGAACTGAAACAAAGCATTTGGTAATAACTCCAGTTTCCTCTCTGCCTGGGCCCAGAACCAGATGTACAACAGAAAGAGGTCAGCAACACATGAAGACACAGATGTGGAGTAATCTCCTCAAAAAACCTCCAGAAGGTACAAATTGAATAGATCCTTGAAGCCTGGAGGTTGACCATCCCCTTTTTAACAAATTCTTTTAGCATCAACTATCATCCCTTTATATATTCTTGTTACCCCTGAAAGTGTCCAATTTCATTAGTATCTTGCTCAAAAAATTCTCTCTCTAAATTGAAATATTTGAGTCATAATTTTCACTAAGTACTCTTCTTTTATACTGCTTCCCTTTAAATAAACAAACAAAACAAAACAACCTGTGTTCAGTCGACACTGCCTTGTTTTTCCCCCTGTTAGGTCATTTTCAATTTTCTCCACCATAACTTATCTACCCTAACATAAGCTGAGTACACCACCAAAGCAGAGAGAAAGCTTACGTGAAGGAACACCTGGCCAAGAATATTTGAAGTTCAGTAAGAGTACAAAAAGAATAGTAATTTAAGATTAAGAATAAAGGTGAGCTAGAGAAATAAAATTAATAAACTTCATTAAAAGATTTTTCCGTAATGGTTCTATGGTTACCTTAAACAAAACTAATAGTATTCTTCAAGGAAGAGCACTACTTTCTGTGCTTTCCAATTCCAAAGAATGAAAGGGCTGGATTCCACCAAACTCTGGCAACCAGAAGAGCATTTTAAAATCATCCCAAAAACAACAAATAGGGCACTGATCTTTGCAAGTATTAGGGTGGGTGTTTTGTTTGTTGGTTTTGTTCTGTTTTGTTTTTAAATCTAAAGTTAATTTCAAAGACTAAGTGGTACAAAGGAAAATTTCAGGGCCGGCGCAACCCAGTAAGCTGGGTAAGCATTGCAGGGGAGCACCAATGTTTGAGGGGCACCAAAAGGAGACAGCGCTGTTGCACTTCCCTGATGACATCACTCATCTGTGCCAGCATTGCTTTCCTGCAGGGGGGCTCCACAAACCCGAGCGCCGTTTCTGGAAAATTTTCAGGGAAAATTAAGCACAGCAGTTTTACCTACTGATTTTCTCAATTACCAGCCACTGCCCCCCCACTGGGGCTGTCTTTGGGATTTCAGAGCTACAGGCAAAAGACTCCTCCCAACCACCTCTTCACCAGGGTTGCTGCCCACCTGCTTAGAGGCAGCTTTAGCCTTGCACAGGAAACTTGCGGGATCCCCCACCTGAGCATGTTCTATCCAGCCCCTACTCCACCTCCCCTCATCCGCCCCTTCCAGGAGTCTCCCCGGCTACTGCTCTTTTACTTACCATATTGCAGTGCTAAGAGAATTCCCTCTCCCAGCCAAACAGGTCAGGGAAGTCACAAGTCCTGGCTGCACATAAGCTGGGATAGGGCCCACTATGTGCAGCTGGATGGCTGGAGTAAGTAGGGGCCGGCCTCCCGTGGCCACTTCCATCTCTGTCCCCAGCCGGGAATGCGGGGCCCGGCCTCCAGTGGCCGCTTCCAGCCCCGTCCCTGGCTGGGGATGCAGGGCCTAGCCATCTGTGTTGGCGTGGCGGCTTCCAGCCCTGTCCCTGGCCGGGGACGGAGCCTGCTGGGCAGGAGCGGGGCCTGGGCCCGTGCCCTGGGTCCCCCCCCGGGCCAGCGATGCCTCTGCAGTAGGGTAAGTGAAGTAGGCAATCACTACCAAGTCCCCCCTTACTGCTTGGGGCCCTAGACGACTGCCTGCTTCACTTACCCCAAAAGCCACCTCTATTGTGAGCCCTTCTAGTACTAGGTTTAGGTCCACTGTGGGATCAGGTTTTGGGTCTGGGGATATAGTTTCTCTAAACCTGTGAAGAACGTTGTGCTGTTGCTGTTGCTGAGGTTGTAGCTGGTGGGACCAGAAGGACCGCCTGGCCATCTGGGTAGGCGTACATCCCTAGGAAACAGAGAGTTTCACAGGAGCCCTTCATACCATGCAGCTTGGTATCAGTTGACTCAGCGAAGAGTGAAGGGCCCTTGAAAAGGAGGTCTTGGATGGACTGCTGTGTCTGGGGGGATAAACCCGAACACTGTAGTTCGTTGCCTTGCAATCGCCAACGCTACCCCTCTGTTGTCCATGTCCATAGCATCCCATTAAGAAAGAAGCATCGTATGCGCTGCACGAAAACATTCCTCCATGAGGGCATTGTAGTGTACCATGTGGTTGGAGGGTGTGTGGTCCCAAAACCTCTGCATGGAGTTACACAAGTTAAAAATGTACCAGCACCTCAGGGCCTCTGATTAGCAATGCACAGCTGGAGTGCTGTGGTGGAATACATTTTCCTCCCAAATCTAGTTTCTGAGCATCCTTATTCTTTGGGGTGGAAGCAGGCTGGCCTGTGTTTCCTGCTAGTTTACTGCATCCACCACTAAGGACCCCAGAGTGGGGTGGTTGAATAGAAAGCTGAATTTGTCCGCAGAGACGTGGTATTTCCTCTCCATCACTTTTGAGACCAGAGGAATTGATGAAAGTGTTTGCCATTGGGTGCAGGCAATTTTTAGCACCCCCTCATGCCTGGGGACCACCATCTTGGCTGAGGGGGTGGCATTACCCACATGAAACAGGGGTGAAAGTCCTCTCTGACTAGCTTGATTGGTAGGCCAAGTTTTGTGGCCATGAGCTTCAGTAGTTCTTGGTGCATTCTTGGGTCCTCTCTAAAGGACAGGGACCTTTGGTAGGCCGCCTCGTCAGGGGAGGAAGAGGACATGATGCTGCGAGTCATCTCTGCTAATGCTCAAGGGGTCCTCTCCTTGGTCCAGGTCCTCATTGGAGGCGCCTGTGTCTCGACCCTATTGGGATGTGGTGGGTCTCGATGACCCTGGGGATATCGGATCCCTATGGGGGTAATCCCAGGAGTCCCACTCAGCCCACTGTGCAGACCAATCTTTAGTGGTTTGCTGCACTGGGTCCTGCACTGGGGGTGTTCTGCCCCATGCCGGGGAGCAGTCACCTTCCCTGCATTTGTTAATGCATGGGGAGCATCCCCTCTTCTGCGCCGGCAGTGGTGAGCCTCCAAGCAGGGAATGGCACGGCGGTGCAGGTGAGGCCGATGTCTGGGCTGTGGCTTCCCTGTCCCATGAGGACGACAAGGAGTGCTTCCTTCTGAGCTTACCCGAGCACATTGATGAGCACCGGCACTGGTGTCAAGTGTCAGATCCCCCAGACGAGCATGACTGCGATCTGGTGCAGCACGATTTCTGCAAGGTTGCTGGTGAGTGCTCCCAGGATGAGGCCTCTGGTGAGAACAGCAGATATGCTCTGTTGTCTCCCAACTCAGATCCCAATCCCAAGGGGGCTGAAGCCCTTTGCAGGGAGCAGCTGTGCTGAGAGTCCCCAGAGCAGTTGAATGGGAATTGTTGGGCCCTGGGCAGGGAAGGGCTGTGCCAATCTTCCCTGGAGGCAGTCATGGGGAATGGGGTGTTGAGATCCGATCCCAGTCCTCGCTGTGCTGGCAGGCCAAGTTTGGTCTGGGGCCTGGGCCAACCCTTTGATGATAGTGCCAGTTTGTCCCTCAACACCATCAGTCTGGGTGGAGTAGGGGTCAGCAGTTGTACGAAGGCCTTGGTGTCCTTGAAGACTTCATGCATGGATGGTGTCAGCAGTGCCTTTGGTCTTTCCACCGGGCACTGGGAATCTGGCTGTGCCCGTGCTGAGGATCCTGATCTGCGCCAATGTTGGAGCTTTTCTTTTGGTAAGTAAGAGCTCAGTGCTGACTCAGAGCCTGTATGGTGTTTCTTAGGCTTCCCAGACAGGGACCTGTACTGAGGCAGAGCTGGTGCCAACAGTACCCTCTGCACTGGAGCTGCCTGTGCTGATGGTGGCATGCTCAGCACTCAGGCTTCTTCCAGTGCCATGGAAAGTAGGCAATTTTCACATTCCATTTGGGTTCTCAGCCTGAAGGACCAACAGATTTGACATTTGTTGGTCCTATGTCCTTCCCCAAGGCACTTAAGGCATTTTTATGGGGGTCACTGACCAAGAAGGCCTTACCACATGCAGCACAGGGCTTGAAACAGGGCATAATAAGTGCCAGATCCGTGCCGGATCACGTGTTACTTCTGGGAAACAGGAAATGCGGACTCTCCAGTGCAGCTCACAAGTAGAAGCTGAAAACAAGAAAATTAGAACAAGGAATTGTGTGGCACTTTAAGACTAACAGATTTATTTTTTGCATGAGCTTTCGTGGGAGAAGATCCCACTTCCTCAGATGCTTCAAAGATACTTCGAAGCATCTGAGGAAGTGGGATCTTCTCCCACAAAAGCTCATGTAAAAAATAAATCTGTTAGTCTTAAAGTGCCGCACAACTCCTTGTTGTTTTTTTACTGGACTAGACTAACAGCTATCCCTTTTGAAATTGACAAGAAAATTAGAGTCCAGGATCAAAGAAACAGCGAAGAACAGTAGCAAAGATGAAGAGAGAGGCACTTGCAAACCTGCAAAAGCAGGCAGTTCCAAGACCATAGCAATGGGCAGAAAGAAGGAACTGAAGTGGGAGGCAGGATCAGCACCACCTATATAGCGCGCAGATCAGAGGGAGCACCATCAGCTGAACCTACAGGGACAGGGTAGGGGAAAAAAGCTTCTGGATGACTGTGCACTGTGGCACATAGATGCCTACATGGGAATGAATGTGACTGCTGCTTGAAGAAGAAAGTGGAGGTTTCAGGAAAGATGCATGACTTTGTTGTAATGCACCTTTACAGGCATCATGACTGTTCAAATGTCTTGCAAGGTGAGTGAGTACTGAAATGGCAATGTAAATTGAGACAATTATGCTGTAATAGTACTTAGATTTTAAATAAAAAGGCTACATCCTTAAAAGTAAGAAAATGCCACATAAGAGAGCACAATAGATAGCTCTCGCCGACTAGTTTCAATTAATGCCAGTCATCATTTATCACATTAGTATTGAATGGTCTCCTTTCCTGTTTCTCAAGTAAATATAATATTAGCATAGCAGGGGGGAACCCCTAATCTGAGAATAAAATGTGACATTTAAATGAAATGGACTACTTTCGCCAAAGGATAATTCAAGCATGAGCTTAAACATTTCTGCTTGTCATGCTGCAAAGGCTAGATAGCAGAGAAGCTGGCCATCATTATCAAGCACTGTGGCTGTTCAATAGCGTATTAGTCATTGACTGGGAGATGTCTGTTCTTTATTAGGCACAGCATTTTGCTCATGAACATAGCTACCCCTGGAAACAGCTGGGACTCCTGACCATAAGTGTTGTAAGAGATCATCCTGACAGTTTGTAATGAACATATCAAAGGTCTTCATACTATAATCTTAGAATGGGGGTTCAGAAAGGGAAGAAGATCAGAGAAACTTCTTTATCTTTTGGGAAGACAGACTGTACTAGTCAGCCAGAAATTCTTAACAGAGGAATGATGTTTATTTAGCAAATTGTTTACGGTTATATATGTTAGAGACAAAAAAAATTATCTAATTCTTTTGTCAATCTTTCTGGGACCCTGACCCAATAAAATGGCCAAAAAGTTTCCAGACACCTACTGCATCCCATAATTCTTTGTGGCCTGCCTTGGTCAACGAAAGAGATGGTGGGAGGTTTGGTGTGCTGTAGCACAGGGCTGCTGTGAAGTGGATGGGGAGAGGCTACTGGGCGTGGGTGTATTTGACTGTGAGATGGTGCTTCTGGGAGGTGTAAGAGAACTGTTGGTGGAGGCTGAAATAGGGGCATAATGTACACAAGCCTGATGCCTTATGTGCAATACTTTCATAACATCCCCTCTTACTCTCCGTGTTCCTTAGAGGAGATGGTGGCTTCCCCTTGTTTTTACCCCTAAGTAGGAGTTGCTTTATGGTCTCCTCCCCTCTCCCCGATGTTCTCTCTCTCTCCCTTCCCTTCTTCCACCTGGGACCTGTCCAAGCCTTACCCCTCCCAATGGGGGGGGGAGTTTTCACCAATAACACCACTCCCTTCTCAGAGCAGGCATTGTATACCATGTCTGCCCTGCATCTTGGCAAAGTCACCTTCTTTCCCCATCAGGGACTATATGAGATCCTTTGTAGCTGGCCCGTTGCAGCCGGGACCCAACACCTACACCTGCTGCTAGAGATGAGTCAACCAGCTGTGATATGAAGGTTGACTGCCTCTCCATATGCAGGGTAAGAGGAAAAGTGAGAATCTCATGCAAGACACATGCCCCCCCCTCCCGATTCTGGAGCTTCGGGGCATGACCCTCGGGGTATGACCCTTGGGGTAGGCCCGACCCATCTATAGAGATGGCTGGGTACCCCTTCTTTTGATTCAGCACACCTCTCACTATGAGAGTCCATGTATCAGGCGAGTAGAGTGCAGGGGCAAGGGAGAGAAATGCACACCTCACCTTGAAGTAGTGCAGGCTCTCCAGAACCCTGTGATGGTTCTCACTGCCCTATCTCCAGTCATACCTCCACCCCTTTGGTTGGGAACAACCTAACATTGGAACTCAATCACCTTTCCTCCATGTTTTCTGTCCTCACTCTCTGGTCATTCATCACTCATGCCCTCCGCTGTTTGGCTTCTCTCCTGATGCTAGAATGGGTTTACTTAAGGGTCCCCCTTTTTCCTACTATAAACTGTTGAAGGATTACCTCTAAAGAAGCACCCCTCTGGGATGTCCACTTCTATCCTTACAAGGACCTCCTTTGTGGAGCATCTCTGACATTTTGGGGCCCCAGAGATGGGCCTACCACTTGTCTAGGCCTCATTCCAGGGCTCTCCCTCCAGGCCCTCCATTCCCGTGCACCTACAGATGGAGGAGTGGGGGTTCCTAGGTACTCCTTTCCCATTATTTTCTTCCTACATTATCTTCCATATGGAGGCAGGACGCCTTAGTGTATAGTGCCCCTTATCAATCCTGCCTATGGCATCTCCTGCCAGTACGTCACTGGGGAAAGCCCCTTGGCCTACCCCCGTCTGGTCAAGGGCAATGTGTTCCCCATGCCTGGTCTTAGTTAGTAACCTAACCCAATTGACCTCCTTTTCGGGTTAAGGCGGCAAGGGCAGCAATTATCCCACCTTTGCTCATCTCCTGCAGCGGTAGGAGCCTGTTGCTCTGGATCACAACTGCCATTTCTCAGGAGTCGATTCTACTAGGGAAGGGCAACCCTCTTATTTAGACAGTCTTGTGGGTGACAAGGATGCTCTTTTGCTAATATGATATAGCAAATTCCCTGGTAATGAACTGGGGACTGCCCCTGTTGGAGTTCTGGTCTCCTGCCAGAGTGGCAAATGACCCTTTGGCACTTTCATGCACGTCTTCTCTTGAAGACCTTGCACTTGGTGGTGTGTCCGTAGGCATCTGCCTGGTGGCCCACTGCTTTTTTGCACAATTTTGGGTGCTATGCCATTTGTGGGTGACCGTGCTCATGGTGGATAAGGTTCTAACTCCACCCACCTTTCACAGTATGGCTAGCAGTCACCTGATACTGAATGTATCTGAGCAGCACTTGAAGAAGAACGGTGGGTTACTTACCAGTAACAGTCCTTCTTTGAGATGGGCTGCTCGGATTCATTCAGATCCCTCCTTCCATTCCCGCTACTTGGAGTTAGCGATTAGTAGGGATTGGGGATGAGCAGGGCTGCAGCCATATATATAGCCACAGGGTGGCCAGGGGGCAGTGGCTGCCAGCCCTGTCCTGACAGGCTAAGGATAAAAAGTTTCCAGCCAATCGTGCGCTGTGGCACAGACACACCTGATACTGAATGAATCTGAGCAGCCCCTGTTGAAGAAGGACAGTTACTGGTAAGTAACCCACTGTTATGGGCTGACAGAAGGTAACACATGCAGTGTGGGGGGCAGGTCCACAATGCCTGCCCTTTTCAGTGACAGACAAATGGAGATATGCAAGTTACTTAAAATAACTTAAATATCTGTGTTTGACTTCCCTATTCCTGTCAAACTCCACTGAGTCAAAGTAAGGGCCTCCCTTCCACTCACCACTACCCTGCCTTCCAGGTGGTGTTTAGAGATTGATTTCCTGATTGGCTGAGTGGGTCTTCAAAGACCCAGTCAATCAATCAAGAAGGTCAAACTGATAGCAGCAAATTTGCCATTGTCAGTGAAGACTAGCACTTAGTAACACTCTGGTGGTCCTCAAGAAACACTCAGGCTATGTCTATGCTTAGAGTGTTAAATCAATTTAACTTAAATCAATCTGACTGAATCAAAATAAAATTCATTAAATTGATTTAAGTTAAAAGAAACCCAAATTGAAATAGTATATCCATAGACAGGACCTGCTAGTTTGATTTAAGAGAGGGGCACCATGGGAGGTGTGCCAAGATGGCCCCCAAGAAGGGCCATGCCCACACCCAATGTATAGAAAGAGGAAGGCACTGTGGGAGGAAGAAGGGCAAAAAAATGTTAAATCAAAATAAGTTAAATTGAAATACCACAATTACACTACATTATTTCAAAATAATTTCAATTTAACTGTCACTTCAATAAAAAGCAAGGTCTTATTATTTTAAAATGACCATTCTTTATTTCAAAATGAGGGAGCTCCTCATTTCAAAATAAGGAAAGCTAGTGTAGACATGCACTATGTTAAATCGAAATAATCATCATTATTTTGATTTAAAGTGTAAGTGTGAACATATCAGAGTCCTCTGGATTTGCCTAGATGTCTTCTGTTCCTCCTAATGACATATTACATTAATAATATTACTGTGCTGTACAACAGCTCAGTTTAAAATCAAAAGAATACTAGTTCACTAACAAGATGTAATCCTTCTCACTAAATTCAGGTAGCTCTGTACCAGGTTTAGACTAAGTATGATCAGGAATATCTTGGAATTTTAGTCATTTCCTCCCATACCACTTTTGTTTCCTTAGTTAAATCTGAATTCTATATTTGTACATTTCATCTTCAATGGCAGCATTCACACTTACTCTGAACAGCGCTTGGACTCAGCCCTTACCATTCTCAGTGCTCTGATTATGCTATAGATTAAACTTAGCATTTCTGACTTCATGTTACATGCCACGGGCGTTGCTGCACTGGGGCCAGCTGGACAAGGGCCCTTCATCTCCTGGCCAGCAGCACAGTGGAAGGGGCCCAATCTGGCTCCAGGCCCCTTCTGGCAAGCAGCAGGAGGCTCGGAAACAGCTCCTACTGCTTCCCATGAGTGGTAGGCAGGGCCGGCGGTAGGCGGTAATCAGGTCGTGCGTTGCAGGGGGGTGCCGGTATTTGAGGGGTGCCAAAAGGTGACAGCGCTGTGGTGCTCCCCTTATGATGTCACTTGTCTGCGCCAGTGTTGCTCTGCTGCAGGGGTCGCCATAGTCCCCAGCGCCGGCACTGTTGGTAGCAGCCATCTCTGAGCCTTCTGCCACTTGCTGGTAGCGACAGAAACCTTTTGGCTTCAAGCCGCTTGCAGGAGACTTGAAACTGCAGTTGGTTCCTGCCGTTTGCTGGTTCCTGCCACTACAAGTGGCAGGAGGATCACAGATGACTCCTTGACTTCAACAAGTGCACAGCACCTCCCCACCTCCTGCAAATGGCTTGAAACTGGAGCTGGTTTCCACCACTGCCCACAAGCAGCAGGAGCCATCTCCCACCTTCCTGCTGCTTGTGGGAAATGACAGGAACTAGCTCCAGCTTCAAGCCTCCTACAAGCGGCTTGAAGCCAGATCCGGCCCCTGTCGCTGCTGGCAAGTGGCAGTGGCTGGGGCTGGATCAGGCCCTGGATCAGGATCGGGGCGGGGGGGGAACCCTAGCCAGTAATGCTCCTGCACATGGTATGACACAATGTTCAGTATAGAGAATCCAATCGTGTAGCAATTTCATTTCAATAGCCCTAAAAAGACTTTATAGTTGACAAGCCTTTGCTTTTTTTCCATTGGCTATGTATCTAGAGTTGATCTTTCAAATAACCATAGGTGTGTTATGTGTTTCCCATTTAAGATGGTCATTTTTTTAACCACTAGAAGTGAGTAGCACATTCATCATTTACTTCAATGTTCTCTTCTTGCAAGTCTTCACTTTAATTATTAATAGGCATTACTGAAAGAATGAGCTCTATAGGAGATGCCTTTCCAGGTCCATATTTCACTGAATGAGTGAGTACTTTGGCAGCTTCCTGATCATTTTCTGTTCTCTAGTCAGTGGTCTGCACATTCGTCTCTATAATATAACATGGGTTCCAGTATTGTTTGTATTATACAAGTGTTCCTAGACACTTGTGTAATACAACAATAAACAAGCAATTAATAAATTATTTTTGTCAGTGTTTTGAGATAATGGGGCACTGAGTGCTCATCTTGCAGGACTGTCTTCAACCCATGTCAGCTTAAGATCAAAAAGAGGAACAGTTTTACTGCAATTTGAAATTAAGGCCTGGTCTTCTACATGTACCCTCGTGCAGATGAAATCTCTGCTTGTTCAAGAATAAACTGCGATAAGAATAAGCATGTTCATAAAGAGTGAACCCAGCTATATCCACATTAGTTGAGTTGACGGGCTTTAAGCAATAGCTAAAGCACTGCAACTTTTGTGTAAACAAGGCCTTACACAAAGTTCATACACTGAACAACACTAGGGAGGATAGGGTAAGTAGGATTTCAAGGACTCCAAGCCCAATACTTCTCAAGTCAACTCTGCATTTCGAATTCCTTTGCCAATCTACCTGCAATAAAGTGCCCTCTAGTTCTCCCTAATGCAGTGGTTACCAACCTTTTCTGTGCTGTGGCACACCTTGATACCTTCAAAGTTTTAGAGGCACACCACCATTAAAAAAACAAAACAAAATTCATGAATATCCAAATTAACAAATTACTTATGAATATTCATTAACCATGACACTGTTTCGGAAATGCTGCTATGTGGGGTAGTAGGGTAGCAGAGAAGGGGTGGCAAAACAGGGGAGTAAGGAGTCGTGTGCAGTAGCAGAAGTGAGTGTGGGGAGCAGAGCAGGGCAGGGGTGGCAAAAGAGGACAAGGGCAGCCATGTGGGGAACAGCACAAGGGTGGTGAGAGAGGGGAGAGGAAGGGAAAACAAGAGTGGCTTTGTGGAGGGACGGGGGAAAGCCTGGGGAGTGGAAAAGTAGGGCAGGGGAACCTGGCGCAGCACCTAGTTCCCCCTTCTCCACAGTGGCTCCCTGCCCCCCAGGGCGAATCCTCACCCCATTGCTGCTCCCTCCCACACCAGTGGGTCCCATCCTCCCCTCCCCAAGTTCCTGGCTGCCTGTGATGGACCCTCCCATCACTGCAGGGGCCAGAATTAGCCAGCTCCCAGCTACACCCCACACATAGCCGCCCCACCCCTAGCTACACCCCCCCACCCAAACAGCTACCCCACAAGCCCAGCTATACACTCTCTGCTACACATCCACTCCCACCCACCTCTGCTACACACACACACACACACACACACACACACACCTGCCCCACACAACCCCCAGCAGCCCTCCCCCACAAAGCCCTTACCTGGGCTGTTTGCAGGCTGATTGACAAAAGCTGCTCCCCCCTGCAGGGGGAGATTCACACACTCTTGGCCTCCCCCACCTCTTTACTGGCTGGGTTTAAGGTGGAGCCAGGTTGAAGATGGAGCCACCTGAACGATGCATTGGGGCTGCTTCTGCTATTTTTAGGGGGACCCCTGGAACTCCCCGTTCTAGTGCCTTCCTCTATTTTTAGGGGGCCAGAATGCTGCCTGCCTAAAAATAGGGGACCCTGGAACTGTGTTCCAGTGCCTTCCCCCTTATTTTAACCCCTGCCTTTTCCCAGCCCTGCACACCCCAGGTGGCTGAGCTGCACAGGGAGGGAACTTTAACTGCAGCTCTCGGGCATGCTCGCAGTGCACTTTGGGTGTTCCCATGGCACACCAGTGTGCCCCGGCACACTGGTTGGGAACCACTGCCCTAATGGACCACTACACCCTTCAAATGAGAGGTAATGGAAACTTTTTTATTTTTAATTTTCTTAAAAAGATATTGCATTTCTGCAGTTCTTTCCATGGTATTAATTTCTTTTGTTTGCCTGCAACTGCTTATATTTTCAAAGGGATAGCCGTGTTAGTCTAGTTCAGCAAAAAAACCAAGGAGTTGTGTGGCACTTTAAGACTTAACAGATTTATTTTTTGCGTGAGCTTTCATGGGAGAAAATCCCAGTTTGTGACAAAGTGGGATTTTCTCCTATGAAAGCTCACGCGAAAAAATAAATCTGTTAGTCTTAAAGTGCCACTTGACTGCTTATGTGACTCATGTAAGACAGTATAGCTGTTTTGGCTGTACATAGACTAATATGGCTACCCCTTTTTTATCCACTTTTCTGCTGTTTTTTATCATGGCTATGAAAGAAAAATTATGGTTCAGTTCCAGAGAGGTAGCCATGTTAGTTTAGTTCAGCAAAATAAGCAAAGTGTCAGATTAACAAATTTATTTATCACATGAGCTTTCATGGGAGAAAATCCCATTTCATCAGACACTTTGACGTAGCATCTGAAGAAGTGGGATTTTCTCCCATCAAAACTGATGCGATAAATAAATTTGTTAGTCTTTAAAATGCCATAGGATTCCTTGCTTGTTTTATTGTTCAGTGTTTCATTACGTTGTCAGCCCTATGTATGCATGGTCTGACCACAGGTGACCAGACTGTTAACACAGACTTTACCAGTGATGAGAGTTCTCCATCTTGTGTCTAATCTGTCATGGCCTCACCACAGAACTTGAATTAAAAGTCCAAAACAAAGGGCAGCAGCATGATCAAATCTCTGGTGACTGGATAATCTGGACCAGTTGATCCACTGCTGTGAACTGGTATATTGAAGCCATGTGGTAAGTCAAATATCAATTGATCTAGCTGTTTACAGTTGGGTGAAATTTTGCCAACAAATTTGTGGCTGAAGACATGCACTTTCAAATCAGCCAAAACATTCTGCAAATTTGTTCCACATTTGCTGAACTGTTTTGGTTAAAAATAAAAAAAATTAAAAAAAACCCAAAAAACAAAGCGTTTTGTTATTTTCTAAATAAAACATTTTGATTCAAAACAGCTTTTTGTTTTGAATTTTACTTCTATTTTAGGAAAA
>ML682017.1:11621553-11661163 GCA_007922195.1 Podocnemis expansa
GAGCATGCCCAGAATTTCTGGGCATGCTCCGTTAGAGCTTTTCTGGGCGGGAGTTTTCAAAACTCCCTGCTCCACAAGGACCTCTAACCAGGGACTCTGGCTGCCGGCAGTGCACTGCCAGCTGCCTTCCCTGCGCTGGCGGCTGCGGCGGGCTGCGCTGCAGCGCACCAGCGCAGCTTACAGGGAACATTGCAGGCCACTACCCTCAGGATAGTTCTTCTCCCCTGGGAGGGGTCCGCAATGGGTCCACTTTGATAGAGTCTAAGCAAGGTTATATTTAGAAGTCATGGACCTCTCATCCACAACTTGATGTGTCTGCATGACAGTTGTTTTCCCAACTTACCGAAGGGACCCAGATGTTATACGTGCCTCCAGGTCCCATGTTGCACTATTACTAGCTTCCCTTCTGCCTGGTTTCACTAATACCCATTAAAGGGGACTCCCTCATCGGGTTGGGACTAACCCCTAGAGCAGTGGCTCTCTGCTGTGGCACACCTTGATACCTTCAAATTTTTTGAGACACACCACCATTAAAAAACTCATGAATATTCAGATTAACTTAAATTACTTATGAATATTCATTAACCATGGCACAGTGTTTCAGAAATGCTGCTATGTGGAGTAGGAGGGATAGCAGAGCAGGGGTGGCAAAATAGGGAGGTCAGGTGTCATGTGCGGTGTGGGGAGCAGAGCAGGGCAGGGATGGCAAAAAGAGGACAAGGGCAGCCATGTGGGGAACAGCACAAGGGTGACAAGAGACAAGAGAGGAAGGGAGAACAAGAGTGGCTTTGTGGGGGGACGGGGGGGAACGTGGGGAGTGGGAAGGTAGGGCAGGGGAGCATGGCACAGCACCCACTTTCCCCTTCTCCAGAGTGGCTCCCTGCCATCCAGGGCAAATCCTCACCCCAATGCTGCTCCCTCCCACCTCAGTGGGTCCCATCCTTCCCTCCCCTAACCTCCTTCTGCCTGTGATGGACCCTCCCATCAGTGCAGGGGTCAGAACTAGGCCTCCAGCCCCCAGCTACACCCCCCCAACACAGCCACCCCACTCCCAGAGACACCCCCTCAACCAAACAGCCACCCCACAACCCCAGCTATATACCCTCTACTACACATCCACTCCCACCTGCCTCTGCTAAACACACACACACCTGCCCTACACAACCTGCAGCAGCCCTCCACTGCAAAGCCCTTACCTGGGTTGTTTGAAGGCTGGCTGACACAACTGCTCGATTCTGCAGGGGGAGATTCACACACTCCCAGCTTCCTGCAGCTCTCTGCTGGCTGGGCTTAAGGTGGAGGATGGTTTAATGTGGAGCCACTGGAACTCTGTGTTCCAGCTGCTCCTGCTGTTTTTAGGGGGACCCCTAGAACTCCGCATTCCAGTGCCTTCCTCTATTTTTAGGGGTGCCAGAATGCTACTTGCCTAAAAATAGGGGGCCCTAGAACTGTGTTCCGGTGCCTTCCCCCTTATTTTAATCCCACCTTTTCCCAGCTCTGCACAGCCCATGTGGCTTCAGAACCCTCCCACTGCCCCACTATTCAGAGCTGGCAACTAGAAGGGACTGAGGAGGATCAGGATCGGGGCCATATATACAGCCACAGGAGGGGCTGCTGACCCTGCTCTGACAGGGCAGGGCTACAAAGTTTCCAACTAATCGTGCGCTGCAGCACGTAGACACCTAATACTGAAGATGTGAGCAGCCTATTTTAAAGAAAGACGGTTACTGGTTAAAAACCCACCGTTTCTTACTGCCCCCTGTCCCCCCCCAAATAGGTCGTCCATGGATTGCACTCTGTTCAGACCACATTTAAAAGAACAAAAACAGGTCCTCCTCTAAAGTCAATGGAGTCACAACAAAAGAAAATCTAGCCAGAAAAGTCAAACTTAGAACCTATCCGAGGGGTCTGCAACATGCAGCTCTGGAGCCTCATGCAGCACTTTGGCTGCCTCTTTGCGGCTCTGGGCCCCTACCACCCGGGGACCCTGGGGGTGGCCGCACCCCTGGGTCTGGAGTCCCCCACAACATGAGGGGACCCTGTGGGGACCCTCCTAGTTCTGGGCTCCCCCTTGCCCTTCCAGGGGAACATGGAGCAGGTGCCCTGGCCCTGCTGCCCCCACTGTGAACTAGGGACTACACCCATTGCAGCTTTCAAAACACTTGGCTATTGAAAGAATTTTTAAAAATGGCTCTTCTTATCTTTTGGGTTGCTGACCCCTGACCTATCCCAACAAACTCCATTGATTTTAAAGTACTAATCATGGCTGAAATGTTGCAACTTGTAATAAGAACCTACTGGAGGAGTCCTACAGAGAACAGTGACATGCTATTTAGGGTGACCAGATATAGTGTGAAAAATCAGGACAGAAGATGGTGTAATAGACACCTATATAAGAAAAAGCCCCAAATATCATGTGTCCCTATAAAGTCAGGACATCTGGTCACACTAACAGTATTTGTCATACTTCAAGCTTGCTGTCCTCTTTTCCACAAGAACTCCAGTTCCACCAGCCTCATAACCAGTGAGACATTTGCCGCTTCTGAGAAAGGATAAGCTGCCAGATGGTTTTTATTTTAAAAGCTGCATCTTTTTCATTTCTCATTATCTAGACCTTTGAAAAACCACAGAAAGTCATCTAAAAAATAATTGAGAAACATTTCCCTAAATTCTGAATCTTTGGATTTGTCCATGTTCACACGGTCCCCCCCCCCGTATTATATGTCCAGAGACACTGATACAAATGGGTGCTTACTCACATAATTGTGAAGAATGGCCATTCTTGATCTGAATATTATAGTCATGCCTGAGCAAGGGTATTCACATGCAAATTTTGGCATTCATGCCAGATGTTCTCATCCTGCTTTATAAAGAATAAGTCACCCAAGCCTGCAGAAAAAAATTTCCATATTACTCACATGACTGATCCATCACACACCATGAATAATAAATGGTCTTTAAATCTAGTCAAAAAGAACGTAGAGGGTGAAATTTGTTTGCCTGGAGTGTTCGTTGAACAATAAAGATCATAAGTTCCAAAGGGGTAGCTGTGTTGATCTAGTTCAGTAAAACACATTCAGAGTCCTGTGGCACTTAGAGACTAACAAATTTATTTATTGCATGAGCTTTCGTGGAAGAAAATCTCACTTTGTCAGACGCTTTGAAAGCGTCTTTGTTAGTCTTTAAGTGCCACAGGACTCCTTGCTTATTAAAACAAAGATCATATAGATTCATCCAAATCTGTAAACAGACAGGAAGACTAAATGTGTTGGATAAATTTTAGCTGTTAACAGCTAGCATTTACTTGTACACATGCAGACTATAACACGTTATCCCCTTTAAACTCACATCTGTCCAGGTGCCTATAAGGCAATGACAATGAAAACTACTTAATGGTGGGTTAATTACCAGTAACTGTCCTTCTTCGAGATGGGCTGCTCCGATTCATTCAGTGTCAGGTGTCTATGTGCTGCAGCATACGATTGAGCACACACTTTCTTTAGCCTTAGCCTGTCAGAACAGGGCTGGTGGCCAACGCCCCCTTGCTACCCCATTGCTGTATATATGGCCGCAGCCCTGCCCTCCCCAGTTCCTACTAGTTGCTAACTCCGAGTAGCGGGAATGGTGGGAGGGATCTGAATGAATCTGAGCAGCCCATCTCAAAGAAGGACAGTTACTGGTAAGTAACCCACCATTCTTCTTCGAGCGCTGCTCGGATACATTCAGTATCAGGTGATTGCTAGCTGTATTGTGGAAGGTGGGTGGAGTTAGAGCCTTATACACCATCAGCACGGCCACCCACAAACAGCACAGCACCCCAAAATTGAGTGAAGAAGCAGTGGGCCACCAGGCAAATGCCTACAGACATGCCACTATGTGCAAGATCTTCGAAAGAAGACATGAATGAGAGTGCCGAAGGGTCATTTGCCACTCTGTCAGGAGACCGAAACTCCAAGAGGGCAGTCCCGGTTCATTACCGGGGAACTGTTACATCACAACAGCAAGGAGCATTCATGTCACCAACAAGACCATCTAAATAAGAGGGTTGCCCTTCCCTAGCAGAATCGACTCTTGAGAAAGGCAGTTGTGATCCAGAGCAACAGGCTCTTACAGTCGCAGGCAATGAGCAAGGGTGGGATAACTGCTGCCCTTGCCACCCTGACCTCAAAGGGAGGTAAATTGGGTTAAGTTACTAGCCATGACCAGGGCAGGGAACACGTTGCCCTTGACCAGCCGGGGAATAGGCAAAAGGCCTTCCCCCATTGACATACTGGCAATAGATGCCAAGGGCAGGATTGATAAGGGCACCCTAAACTAAGGCATCCTGACTCCATATGAAAGATAACATAGGAAGAAAATAATGAGGAAGGAGTAGGTGGGGACCCCCACCCCTCCATCTGTTGGAGCATGGGAATGGAGGACCTGGGAGAGAGGGCCCTGGAATAAGGCCTAGGCACTAAGCAGGCCCATCTCTGGGGCCCAAAGTGTCAGAGACACTCCATCAAGGAAGTCGTTGGGAGGGAAGTAGTGGGGATCCCCCGAGGGATCTTCTTTAGAGGTGACCCTCCCATGGGTTATAGCAGGGAAAGGGGAACCTTTAGGTATACCCATCCTAGCATCAGGAGAGACGCCAAATGGCAGAAGTCATGAATGTTAAATGACCAGGAAGTGAAAACAGAGAAATTGGAGGAAAGGTGATTAAATTCCCATGTTAGGTCATCCCCCACCAAAGGGATGGGAAATGACCTAAGACAGGGATGGTGGGAAACCATTGTGGGGTTCTGGGAGGGGCTTACACAACCTCAAGGCTAGGCACGCATTTCTCTCCCTTGCCCCCGTACTCTACTCTCCCGATACACAGACTTGCGAAGGGAGAGGTGTGCTGAATAGAGGGAAAGGGTATCCAACCATCTCTATAGATGGGTCAGGTTCCTCCCAAAGGTTGTGCCCCCCAAGTGCCAGAATGAGAGTGTTGGGGGGGGGCACATGGCTCGCATGATATCCTCACTTCTCCTCTCACCTGATATTCTCACTCTCACTTCTATGGAGAGGCAGTCAACCTTCATATCACGGCTGGTTGACTCATCTCTAGCGGTGGGAGAAGTTGTTGGGTCCCAGCTGCAACGGGCCAACTACGAGCGATCTTGCATAGATCCTGATGAGAGACCCCGTGGAGAGGGAAGGAGGGCATAAGGCAAGCCCTAGTTAGGGAAGAACCAAGGGGAAGCCACTGTGAAGGGAAGTTATGAAAGCATCACCCATAAGGCATTAGGCTTTCCAGCCTCCTAAGGGTTTTGCAATTCCCTTGGGAGCCAGAGTCCTGACGGGGGAACTAACCACAAGCTAAGGACCACATGTCCTCCAGTGGGCTCACTCAGGTGTACTATTACCAATGGGGTTAAGAGTTCTATCCCCTACTGTCTCCCCTCATTGTGATTCTAGGGAGGAGGGGGACACCATTGAAAGGTTAAGGCAGCTCCTAGATGGCTGTCTGGGGTTTTCGACAAACGCAACCCTTGCCTGGTTGGAGGGAGGCACCAGCAGAGGAGGTTCCAGTAGAGGGCTAAATGTGAGGTTTGCCTGTCGGCGGACAGACCAATGAGATGTGGTGAATGTCATTGGGGAGGACGGGTGGGAGCTGAAGAGGCAAAAACCCCTACAGTGGAGCTCGAGAATGCCTCGAGCGACAGGCCTAATACTAGTCTGAAGACCACGGCCCTGAGACTAAAAGGGGGCCGCTTGGGTAGGTGAGGAGGGAAAAGGTAGAGGACAAGAGGGTATGAGCTCACCCTCTTACCTACCACGTAGGAGTTGGGAGAAATTACTGTGGGATCATGTACCCCAAGATCCATTGAAGGCCAACAGGAGTAAGAAATGTTCTTGGGCCAGTGAAGCGGGAGTGTACCCATCCCAGTGCACCCGACAGGGGGAAGGGTTGGACGAGGTGTGTGTGGGGGAGGGGGGCCTCAGGGTACAAGGATGGGGAGTGGATATCCTCCCTTAAGTATCCCAGCGAGTGGTAACCCTGGATAAGGGCTGTAGAGCAGGTGTTGTGGTAGGGAGGGCATCATGTGCCCCCTTCTCATACCTCCATCACCCCTGGATTTCCACCAGGACTCCAAGAGCACATGCAACTAGAACTGAGCGCATGTAAGGAGAGTTCTCCTGTTGCCTGGTCCTTGCTCGGCCCAAAGGGTATGGTACAGGCAGAGGTGGACGCATGGTTACCGGAAAGGAGAAGAGAGAAGGATGATTGCGAGGGGGCGTTTAGGATAAGTGATTTAGGGTGCCGCCCTGAAGTTCAAGGGTTGGGTTTCATGGAGGGAGAAGTGACCATATAGGAGTTGATCACCTTAAATGGGAGAAAAGGGAGGGGCCATCAACTGCAGTTGAAGCCCCTAAAGAGTAGCTGTTTTGCTTGTGGGTGGGGGAGACTACCGTGAGGGCCCTCACCCCAAGTGTTTGTGGGGTCGTGGTGGGCTGAGCAAACATTGAAGCACCTGGGGAATAAGTATACCCAGGGCTCTGAGGGCTGACCTAGGGTCACAGTTACTGCAGATCAGGGAGTCACTGGTTGGGGCACAGGGAGACTGTCCCTCGAAAGGGAAGGTCTAATGTGGACTGCTGTAAGTCCTGGTGGAGGACACTCTGTGCATAACCATGGTTGTAGCAATGCCGCAGCTGGCCGTGTCCGAGGCATCCCCACCACTGTAAAGGCTTTGCGTGAGGCCAAGCTGCCTTCCTCAACAAAGGCATCCTAATCCTCCACGAGTTCTTATTGGAGGAAGCTGCTAAAACCCTTCATAACATTCCACAGATCTAGGGAATATCTGTTATACAAGGCCTAATGGTTAGCAATTCTCAGCTGAAAGGCTGAAGTTGAATAGGCCTTTGACCCGGGAGGTCAAACCCTTTGAACCCCTGGGGGGCCGGGGGTAAACCAGGGCAGCTTAGGCTAGTGTGTGCCAGTGTGTCAAGGACATGAGCATGAAGAGGGATTGTGATGGTGACTGGAGAGGATGCAAACTACAAGTCGAATAAGGGGGCTTGGTTCCCCTCGAGTGGTGTGACTGTGATCCCCAGGTAAGTGGTGACCTGGTGAAGGGGCTGAAGTGTGGTAGGGTCTTCTCTGTAAGACCCTGGCCCTGGGTTCATGACACTAGCAGGGGAAAGGGACAACCCTGGTACCGGGGTGTCCCCTCCTAGGGCCATGGTACTGAGTTGGAACTCCCCTTCCACAGCCCCAGTGGGAGGTAACCAGCTTTGAGTGCAGTACCGAGAAGAACCCAGTGCTGGGAACCCTTCAGTAGGAGGCTGGGCTGAGGCATTCACTCTTAGACCTTCTTCTGGCGCTGAGGCAAGGTGTCAGCTCCATAGAGGTTGGAGCCCCCAGTGCTGCAGTGATGTGGAGTGCTGGGTAACGTAAAGGAAGGAGGACTTACCATTTGCTTTGATGGCCTGGTGGCAATTTTAGGAGACGAAGAGCCTCCACCACCTTAAAGTCCTATAGTGTGTATGGCACCATGGTAGGCTCTGGCCCTCACCTCCCTGAGGGGAGAGCCAGGGTGGCACCGGCATTTCAGTGCTGAAATTGATGTCGAGTGCACTTACCTGTGCTCTGCTGGGGAGCGGTGCTGAGAGGGCCTTAGTCCCAACTGGCCTGAGGTGCTGCCACCAACACATGTTGCTCAGATGCTCCGGCCTTTTTCTTTGGAGAGGAGGTACCGGGTATAAGGTCACACAGCACTGAGATGGTGCTGAGCCAACTGCTGATCACAGCTGTTCTTTCACAGCCAGAGAGTGGTGTCGAGAAGGCTTCTTACACGGTGCCGAGTTAGGGGCCGATAGCGGCTTTTTATGCATAGATGGACAGCAGCGTTGAGGGGGCTCCCGTGCCAGCCTAGCACATGGTGCAGAGTTAAAGGCCAATCGTGGCTTTCATTCATAGCTGGAGAGTGGCACCGAGAGAGCTCTAGTGCTTGCTTAGCACTCGGTACCGGTGAATCCTTGGGTGTGATGGACATACTCGGTGCCGGCTGCAGTGCCCTTTCCTGGGCAATATTATGCAGACTTTGCTCCCTGTCTTCCTGAGTCCTTTGTTTAAGAATCTGCAAATGGAGCATAACCCACCTGGGGAAGCTCACCCAGGCCTTTAAGATGCATCCTGTGGGAGCTGTCCCTTGGGTTCGGGTTTCTGTTGGAAGGACTCAGTAGGAGCACCAGCGATGTCCACAAACAGATCTTCCGGTGAAAATGCTCGTAAAACAGGGTGGAGAGACAGGCCCTTGCAAAAGCAAGGAACAGGCTGTTCTGTAACCATCGCTGAGGACGGAAAAGAGAAAAACCAGGGAGGGGCAGGGCTGCAGCCATAAATATAGCCATGTGGTAGCCAGGGGGCATTGGCCGCCAGCCCTGTTCTGACAGGCTAATGCTAAAGAAAGTTTCCGGTCAGTCATGCGCTGCGGCACGTAGACACCTGATACTGAATGTATCTGAGCAGCACTTGAAGAAGAACAGTGGCTTAACAGTGTTAGGCAACCCCTGGCATAAGTGTTGACAGGGGCATGCAAGCCCATTCAGAGCAGCACGCAGCACCCTCTGTGCCATCACTGAAATTGCCACTCCTACCACTGAAAGCTGCTCGAGGCAGCTTCTTGCATGGATGGCTTGGGCAGGGGTCCCCAGGAATGCCACAGAAACAAGACACCCAGACCGGTTTCTCTCCATGGCGTGCTGCCACCAAAAAGAGTCATTCCAGGTGGCTTCTTTCCTTGGCATCCTTGGGGACCTGTCCCCAAGGCAGCACTGAGAGGAGCCACTCTGCATGGCTTCTTTCTGCAGTGTCCCTCTGTACCCATCCCCTAGCAAGCCACCAAAAGAAGCTGCCCAGAGCAACTTCTTTCCACAAGTGGTTCCTTTCAGTGGCATGCCTGGGAAGCCACAACCCAGGGCCAGCCCAAGGGTTTTGGTGCCCTAAGTGAACTATGACTTTGGCACCCTCTTCCAACTTCACATTTTATAAGTGATAACATATTAACATATTTTTTAAAATAGAAAAAAATTCATTTCCATTTAACTTGGTGCCCCTTAAAGTCTGGTGCCCTAGGTGACCACCTAGTTCACCTGTGTGGGTGGACCAGCCCTGCTGCAACCCACAACCAACTCCAGCCATGGCTACCACTTTTCAGGCGGTGGCTAGCTCTCTTTCCTCACCTTTTTTTAGGTGGACAAGGCTGCCGGCACCAGCTGAGGGTCTGAGAAGAGGGGCCAGCATAGGGGTTGGTAAAGATTGCCAACCCCTCAGCTATAGTGTACTGAGATTGGTGCTGATTATCAATCTTCTCTATATATCTTATCTTCCTAGGGCAATGGTTCTCAACATCTGCAAATTTCTGTACCCTTTCAGGAGTCTGTGCACTCCAAGTTTCACTTTGTTTAAAAATTACTTGTTTATAAAATCAGACCAAAAATTTACAGTACACTTTTACTGGAAAACAAATGCTTATTTTATGCAGACAAAATGAGAAAGTGTTAGTTTGTACTGACTTTCCTCGTTTATGTAAGTGTTGTTAATCTGGGAAAATATGTGGGTGAGTTGATGTACCCCCTAGAACCATCTAAGTACCCCCAGAGGTACACATACCCCTGGTTGAGAACCACTTCTATATGTGTAACAAACACTTTCCAAACAAAGGAGATGTTATTAACAGAGAGTGGTTTCCAATGGAAGATACACAGTATATGTTTTGGTTCAAACTGCTTTGTGTATATGCTTTCTCTTTTCTCAATTATAACCCAGTTATTCAGGAACAAAAGAAATAGAGAGAAAAACAACTATTATTAGATATAGTGAAAATGTCAAGGGCCGTGTTAATTAGATTCCCCCTCTGTTTATCAAGGGTCATTTGTTGACCACTATGTTTTTTAAAGCTTATCAGCGTGGGTTAAAGAAAACTAAACTGTTGAAATTAAGAGCACCATGCCATTTCCAGAAAATAACAACCCTACAACTGTTCATTAAACTCAGATTTAAGAAGAAAAAATAATTTGAAAACCGAAATATAGAATATTGCTCTAATAATAAAATTTATATAATCATGGAGGCTAGTAGAAATATGTGTTGGTCTCAACACGAACTTAAACTTCATTGCATTGTTTCTTTAGTAACGTGATACAGCAGAACATCCACTGTATTACTATTTAATTTGCTCTTGAGGTTTACACAGTACTTCAAAGGCTAATAAAAACAGCAGACACTTATCTTGAGTAGTTTTATAAAGTAAGAGTTGTAGGCTTGTTCAACCTATAGCCCACAGGCCAGTATCCTGCCTGTGGAGGCACTACAAGGCCTTGTGTGGGCTGTGCAGGGCCAGGGATGTAAAAAGAAAATTGCTCACCAGCCACTGAGTGAGAAAAGAATTGCAATGCGGCCCCTCGTCCAGAAAGGTTGGACACCCCTTAGGCACTTAAATACTTTGGAGGATTTAGGCCAGAGGTCCCCAACGTCTTTCCAGCAGATGGCACAACACTCATAGGTTTCAGTGGCGACTACCTTTCAGAAATAGGTCATGATCTGCTGGTTGGGGATTACTGATTTAGACTTAAATCAAAAAAAGGACTTAGGCACTAAGCACACAGTGGTGCAATGCCCAATTTTTAAGTACCCTGCCACTTTGTGGAAGCCTCAGCACCCAGTTAGATGCTGAGACTTCTTGTATAATGCATGAGAGGTATTAGATACCTAAGATTAATTTAAAAGCCAGCAAGTTGAGTAGAAAGTCACCTAAACTATCCATTCTCCAGCCAAGGTGACCAAGACAGCCAGAAAACAAGCGAAAGTTTGTTTCTATAGCCTGGTGTTAAAGACACCCTCCAAAAGGGAAAGCTGGAATCAGGTTCAACTCCCTGCCTCCATAAACATTTAATTATGCACACAAAGTGGAACATGCCAACAGGAGGGTTTGAGAGAAACTTGCAGCAGAATACTGAAAAGCCTGGTGGTCCGGACACTCACCTGGGATAGAGGAGTCCAAGGCTCAAATCAGCTAACATGGTTGCCACCTCTATGAGCATTCTTTTGCATAACATTTGGACAGAGCCAGCCAGCCCCCAAAATTGCTGGTATACTTGCCCCTAGCTATCTTTTGTGGGGGGACCAATTCGATGCACAGAGACCACCTACTTGATTAGGGCCTATAGGTGAGAGAGCCAGGGGAATGCCTAGTTTGAGCATGTTGGCAAGGTTTACATAAGAGCATGGGCTATGAGCTGTTTGGCATCATGGAGTTGTTTTTGCACATATGCATCAGAAATGTAGGCACCTCGAATATGGAGCATTGTCATGAGAAGATTTAGTAATGTACAGCATCAGGTGGCAGCATTTGAAGAATTTCAGTAGCTCCTACATGTAGGACAAAAGCACCTAAGTCCATTTGTAGGTTGAACCCCAAAGTCCTAGTTCCTCCTACACTACATGCATGGACTCCACACCTTTGTAGAAGGCTGTAAAAATCAGGAGGCCAAAGTCTGTCCATATGGAATTCCAGGGCCTACATTAGGCATATCACAGCAAGGAGTGATGGTAAACAAAATGTGGTAGATGGGAAGAGCTCTGTAAAATAGGCTACCCTATCTCTGATCCCTAATTCAATCACCTTCCTACACAGAAAAACTGGGAGTTTAATAAAAATGGGATTACTCCGTGGTGTGAAAGAAACCCCCTGGATTTATGTTACAATAAAAAAGGTTTGTAACTTCACATTGGTTTCATAACACACACACACACACGCACACACAAATATTGTGTTTTGCCCATCTCTAAGTGAATGGGAATTGGTTGATGAGTCCATGGAACAGACACGTGTTCCCTAGAACAGTGGTTCCCAACCAGTGTGGTGGGGCACACTGGTGTGCCGCGGCAACACCCAAAGAGTGCCGCAATCATCCCTGAGAGCTGGAGTTAAAGTTCCCTACCAGCTCAGCCCAGCCATGTGGGCTGTTCAGGGCTGGGAAAAGGCAGGGGTTAAAGTAAGGGGGAAGGCACCTGAACACAGTTCCAGGGCCCCATATTTTTAGGCAGGCAGCCTTCTGGCCCCCCAAACATAGAGGAAGGCAGTGGAACATGAAGTTCCAGGGGTCTCCCTAAAAATAGCAGGAGCAGCCCTAATGCAGTGTTCTGGTGGCTGCACCTTAAGCCTAGCCAGCAGAGAGCTGCGGGAGGTTGGGAGTGTGTGAATCGCTCTCTGCAGGGTGGAGCAGCTTGTCTCAGGCAGCCTCCAAACAGCTCAGGTAAGGGCTTTGGGTGGGAGGTGTTGAACCCCGGGTTCACGATGTAACTGCGATGGACCGGCGACACCCACCAAGGAGATGGACACCAATTTTCAATAGACAAAATTTTATAGTGGTCTCATAAGGGCATACAACGAAATAGCAACAAAAATGCCTATGTGGGGGGAGTAAACAGCTACACGGTGAAAAGGACTATGCAAGCTACAAGTGGGATAATAAACAGCTATGAGGTAAAAGGACTATACAGGGTACAAATGAAAAATCACACTTATAAACAATGCATAAATGGAAAAAACTACACTTATAGACAATGCATAAATGGGAAAAGCTGTACTTATAAACACTGACTAAAAAAAAAGACTAGACTTATAAACAATGCATAAATGGTATTATAGAGAAAAGAAAAAAAAAAGGAAAGAAACAAATTGAGAGAGGTAGAATAACTGTATCAGTTTAGAATACCTGTCCTAGCACCATAGAGGAACCCAAAGCAAGGAGGCAGACCAGCTGCAGCATCCCAGTACGTAATTGTTTGGCCGGCAATTCGAGTACACCCAAAAGTCTCGCGGGCGGGAGCTCCCTGTCTCAGTTGGGGGATCAGTCCGACCGGTTCGTGATGTGCCCTTTCGTGTTTGAGGGTGGGAGAATGCTCGAGCCAACTGAGGCAGGGGCTTAAATAGTGTACAGCACGGCCAGAGTGTAAAATAGCCTATTGGAAGAGAGGTGCAGGTCAGGACCAATGATAAAACTGGGACCCTGGACAATGATCCCTCCTTCGTGGTGACGGGGGTGCGGAGAAACTGTTCAGGGGGATAGAAACTCACCCCCCCTTGATGACACAAGGCAAGGGGGGGTAGAAACTCACCCAGGAAATCGAGGCCCATCGGGGAGATCGATACTTAACATTCCTCCTCTTGAGCTGAATAGCCCGGAGATGACACCCATCAGGGAGATCTATACATAACATTCCTCCCTGTGAGCTCCATAGTCTAGAGGGCTATGTTGGGGCGGCGGGGGGGGGGCATTATGTCTGCCACCTCCGTTGACAGGAGGGCTGCTGGGGGTTGTGTGCAGCAGATGTGTGTGTCTAGCAGAGGTGGGTGGGAGTGGCTGTGTAGCAGAGGCTGTGTAGTTGGGGTTGTGGGGTGGCTGTTTGGTTGGGGGGGTGTAACCGGAGGGTGAGGTGGTTGTGTGTGGGGGTGTAGCTGGGGGCTGGAGGCCTAATTCTGACCCTTGCAGTGACGGGAGGGTCCATCACAGGCAGCAGGGGGCTGAGGGGGGGGGAGGACGGGACCCACTGGGGTGGGAGGGAGCAGCAATGGGGTGAGGATTTGCCCTGGGGGGCAGGGAGCCACTGTGGAGAAGGGGGACATGGGGGCTGCACCATGCTCCCCTGCCCTTCCTTCCCACTCCCCAGGTTTCCCCTGCTCCCCAACAGAAAACTGCTTTTGTTCTCCCTTCTTCTCTCCTCTCTCACCACCCTTGTGCTGTTCCCCACATGGCTGCCCTTGTCCTCTTTTGCCTCCCCTGCCCAGCTTTGCTCCCCACACTCACTCCTGCCACTGCACACGACTCCTGACCTTCCTTCTTTTGCCTGCTCTGCTGCCCCTGCTACCGCACATAGAAGCATTTCTCAAACACTATGCCATGGTTCATGAATATTCATAAGTAGTTAAAGTTAATTTGAATATTCATGAGTTTTTTAATGATGGTGTGCCTCCAAAAATTTGAAGGTATCAAAGTGTGTCACAGCAGAGAAAAAGTTGGGAACCACTGCCCTAGACAGGGGAGATAGACAGTCTTTCCAGCACTGTTTCCAATGTCCATGATTTCATAGTGATCCTCACAGTATTTGGGATGAACTTCTGGTCCCACTGAAGTCAGTGGGTGTTTTGCCATTGACTGCAGTAGGAACAGGATTTAGGAATTTTCTCAAAGCCCCAGCTCCCAGAATCATGTGATTATTTAAGAATCTCAGCACTCATTAGCCAAAAAAAAAAAAAAAAAAAAAAAAAAAGACAGTTTCTAGCCATCCTGGTTGCAGACGAAAGCTTGAAAACAGATCCAAGTATAAAGATACAAACAACAGAAAGCAAACACCCAAACAAATTGCTCTAATTCATAATTTTTTAAAGCTTGAGTCATAATAGCTGTACATCTGAGGCTCACCCATTTTCGAAGCATCTGAGGAAGTGGGATCTTCTCCCATGAAAGCTCATACAAAAAATAAATCTGTTAGTCTTAAAGTGCCACACAACTCCTAGTAATATTATGCCACTAATCTAAAAAAAAGAAAAAAAAAGAGGAAAACAAAACAAACAAGCAAACAAAAACACATTTAAGGAGGGGTGTTAATTACCTTCCTGGTTGTGATATAATTAATACCCACCTTTTCCTTACTAGGGCTAGGAGAAGCAATGAAAACTATCTTCCTGTACAGCAAGTAGCCTTTTGTGAGCTCCCTTTCTAACAAGCCTGCTGCAGCTACAGGGCTAGGGATGACTCAGCTGTCTGGACTTTTGGATAATTGCTTGTTCATGTGACTGTGAGAACACTAATGGAAAGTGAACTCTTTTAAGAAAGTTATGAGGGAAGTGGGAGAGGTTATAAAAAAGCTTGACTCACTCAGACAGTTTGAGCTGGAGATACTAGAAAGGTGCTGAGGGTAAAAAGCAGGGAGTGGAGTTACTGAGGATGTGGTTAGCCTTGTTGTCTCTTGAGAATATGAAGGAAAGCAGCACTGAGCCTTGCCCTAAAGGGCTGAGTCTTGCATTTTGTACTGGAATAATGTTTCTGCGTCCCAAAGTACCTTAAATAATCTCAAAACTTCTCTGATGTGAACTCTGTTGTTTTCAGCCCATGTATATTTTTTGTCATGGTTTAAAACATTTTATTTTGTTCTTTGAAGAAGAATGGGGAAAACTACAATGAGATACACAAACAAATTAAAACTCAACTAATCCAAGGCTAATACAAGGACATTAGCTTTTTCTACCATGCATAATTGACATGTGGAACTCAGTGCTACAATATTTCAAGGAGGCCAGAATGTAGGTGGGGTCAAAAGAGGTTTGGCAGGAGGAATGACTTAAGTAACTGCAGTTTATTACATGGGACAAACTATTATGAGCTGTATAACCTCTAATTCTTAAGGATGTGAGTCAATTATTAAGTATCTTGGATTAGGAAGAAACTTTCTAGATGAGCAGATTATTTCATAATGCTCTGTTACAGGGATTTTACAAGTTACAGAGAGGGAGCCATGTTAGTCTAGTTCAGTAAAACAAACAAAGAGTCCTGTGGCACTTTTAAAGAGTAACAAATTTATTTATTATCATGAGCTTTCGTGGGAGAAAATCCCACTTTGTTCAAAGAGTCTGATGAACTGGGATTTTTCTCTCGTGAAAGCTCATGCAACGATGGGATTTTACACTTTCCTTTGAAGCATCTGGTATTGACCAGTGTCAGAAAAGATAGGACACTAAAATAGAAACACTATTTGTGGTTTTCTACCACTTTTGCATGTTAACACCTTTTAACAGAGACTACTAACATAAGATTTTAGAGAAGTGGCATGCCTCAGAAACACAGTGCATATGGAGAACAGGTTACTGAGGGTCAGTATAGTGTTATTAGGAGGGAACTAGTGGAGTTTAAGACAGACAAGTATGACTGGTGAACACTATTATGCTACCTAATGACATGGTACCATGCAGATGCATATAAATATTAGATCAAGATTGACAAAGAGGAGTTTGATGCCCATTTGCCTTCACTAATTATCCTAACTAGACATCTGAGTCCTCCAGAGAAAACCAGTTGCCCATCTGTCAGGTTGTCATTTAACGTCTGACACAGATTAAGCATTAGAGCCATTTTGTCTCTTTCCCACAACACCAATTTAAAATAATCTATACATCCCAGGAGGAAATGCTGAGACTGCATAGCAGCTGCAGGAAGGGGCTGGTTGGATGCGATAGAGCACTTGTTTAAAAAAGAATTAAGAAAAGATACTGAAGCCATTAGAAAATCACAGTGAAATGATTTCTTCTTAATGCAGTTATAGTCAAGGATGGCAGGAATCTTTGGGCAAAGATTTTGAAGAAGTCTGTCTATTTTTTTCTTCAGAATTATTTGGCAAATATGCAGTGTAATGATCTTGAGGGTTCATTTCTCTATATGTAGTGAATAAGAGAGAGGTAGTATTTCTTTACATTAATTGGATCGCCCTGCCTTCTACTGCAGAAGCCAGAAGAACCAGAGAGAGCAACAGTGTTTCTGTGTAGCTAGCATAATTAGCAAATCTGGTTATTTGGGATCCAAATGTGTCTGTGTGCTTTCTTTATGTTCTTAATGTTGTACAGGGAGAGAAGAAAGAACAGTTTATGCAAACAAATTTCAGATTATTGGATTCTTGATGCGCCATTCACTTCCACACTTCTCTGTCCATGGTGTGTGACTGGCAGTAGACATAATTTCTGCTCATTGACTAGATGAATGAAACACTTTTAAAACAAGGCAATAATGAATATTAAAAAGCAAGCATGGAATAGCAAATGAAGAACAACAGATTTTTCTTCCTTTGACATAAATACCTCTTAGTTGTATGTGAATACAAGTGATCATACAAAGAAGAGTTATTTCCCAAACATTTATGTGAAAAACAAATCCAGCTATAGTAAATAACAAGACATGCAAGCATGCCTGAATCAATGAACCATTCAGAACAGGAATATTTGCCTCCACTGTTCCACAATATTTAACTCTTTTCCAGGTTAGTGTCTAGATTCCCAGACCAGACATTACACTCAAATGAGTTCAACATCTTCATTAATGAGCTGGATGAGGGGTCTCCAACATGAGGCCCATAGACCTCATGAGGCCCCTTAAAGCTATTTCCTGCGGCCCACAATGACACTGTAGTTACCGATATTTACAATTTGATTGTATGAATAGATTTCAGTGGTGCGGCCCTCAGGCTAATGTACTAGTCCTCATGCAGCCCTTCACTAGTCCTCATGCAGCCCTTGTGGTGATTTGAGTTTGAGACCCTCTGATCTGGATGGTGGGATAGATTGCACGCTCTGTAAGTTTGCAGATGACATCAAGCTGGGGGGAACAGTAGTTATACTGGAGGGTAGGGATAGAATTCAAGGAGATCTAGACAAATTGGAGCATTGGGCCAAAAGAAATATCATGTGCATCAGCCAGGACAAGTGCAAAGTCCTGCTCTTAAGATAGAAAAATCCTATGTACTGCTGCAGGCTGGGAACCGATCAGCTAAGTATTAGCTCATAGAAAAGGGCCTGTGGGTTATGGTGGACAAGAAGTGAGATATGAGTCAACAGTGTGCCCTTGTTCCCAAAAAGGTCAATGTAATATTGGGCTGCACCAGGAGAAGCGTTGCTAGCAGATCGAAGGAAGTGATTATTCCCCTTTGTTTGGCACTGGTCATGCCGCATCTGGAATAGCGTGTCCAGTTTTGGGCTCCCTACCTCAAAAAGATGTGGTCAAATTAGAAAGAGTCCAGCAGAGGGCAATGAAAATTATTAAGAGACTGGGACACGACTTGCAAGGAGAGACTGAAGGAACCAGGCTTATTTAGTCTGTGTAAGAGAAGAGTCAGGAGGGATTTGATAGCAAACTTCAACTACTTGAAGGGGCACTCCAAGGAGGATGGAGCTCAGCTGTTCTCAGTAGTAACAGAAGACAGAACAAGGAGCAATGGTTTCAAGTTGCAGCTGGGGAGGTCAAGGTTGGATATTAGGAAAAACTTTCTCACTAGGAGAGTGGTGAGGCACTGGAATTGGTTACTTAGGGAGGTGGTGGCCTTTTGGGAAACTTTTAAGGCCTGGTTAAACAAAACCTTGGCAGGGATGATTTAGTGGAAGTAGTCCTGCTTTTAGCAAGGGGTTGGATTCGATGATCTCACAAGGTTCTTTCCACCCCTAATATTCTATGATTCTGTGGATGGGTAGAAGTAAAAACCACATATATCCTCAGCCCTTCAGAAGGAAATGAATTAACCTTATTGTGAATTTCTTGGACTGCCTGACTTGACTGAAATACATCAACACAAGTATTTGTAAAGGAGCTATATGCAGTGATCAGCAGTATGGCAACAAGATATTAGACATATGGAAACTGCCCCAAGCAAGCTTCTTATGAATAGTAACAGCTATGGAGTATATCACATTCAATGCACTGTCATGTGAAGCAAGCTCCTTCACTCTGGTTGGTCATCCTAGTCACAGTGTTTCACCATGGCTGTGATGCCCGCTCCATTAACTTGGAATAAATCAGTTTGTAACTTGTGTCCCTACTATGCAGGGTGTATTGAACTAGACACAGCTAGAGTCAGCACTCACTTGTGCATCTAGATTAGGATTCAGACTAGATGAGTTTGGGTCTTAGCATAATAGGCCTTAGTTGACATTGATATTTCACAATTTATTCTCAACCAAAATTTTAGTTGGATAGAGCAGAAATCTTGCCTTGACTGCCTGAATGGTAGAAAACTCACCAATTTGGTCTGATTCCCTCCATCTTGGACCAAAATCTCTGGAGGGAAGCTCTTCCCGTGAGATCTTGACTAAGAGTGGAAAATACACCCGTGACAGGCTGCTTCCCAGATCTGGTCTGGTGTGCTGCTGTGAGGTCTGCAATTCCTACTCCTGAACCCCAATTCACCCTACTTTGCAAAGTAACCACTCACTCCTGAGTCAGTCCACTCTGGCCTCTGACATGTAACTGGTCCCAAGCAGTGGGTTTATGCCCTCTGGCTACTCAAGGATGGTCTCCCTTCAAGCACTCCTAGCCCCAGTTACCATACCAGGAGCCACTGTCTGCAGAGATTGGGGCCCATTCCCAACCACAATGCACTCAAGTCTGTATATTTAACAAAGAAATGGATTGTGCCTATCTCTTTTCACTCACACCCTCTAAAGATCACACAGCTTTAGATAAAATAACTACAAGTTTATTGATCAGACTATAATTCTAAGTGAGAATATGGTCAATCATGGCAGAATTGCAATATAAATGAGTCCGGAGTGACCACAAGGAAATAAAAGGTAAAACACACATATTAACCTAATATCTCTACTCAAACTGACCTCATAGCCCAAGTTCATGCTCAAAGTGTTTGGCTGTCAGAGGTTTGCACAGTCAGTCCCTGCCAGAGACCAGGCAGGGCCCACATGTTGCTTGGAGCTGTTTCAAGATGGAGAGTCTCAGGCCAAAAGCTCCAAATCCCTCCAATTGTCCTTCTTTGTTCCAAAACTTGCTCTGACTCCTCCTCTTCTGGGTACAGGTGTTCTTTTTGTCTCATCCTAGCCAGTGAACTAAATTAGCATATTTTTTTGTCTCTTCCAGGTGCTTGCTTGCTCACTGCTATTCTGTCTGTCTCCCACCCCCCTGAGCCATGTTAAACATGCTACATTATGTCAGTGCACGTGCATGAAGTTGTAGGAAACATGATATCATACTGATCATGTA
Source organism: Podocnemis expansa (assembly GCA_007922195.1). Taxonomy (NCBI): domain Eukaryota; kingdom Metazoa; phylum Chordata; order Testudines; family Podocnemididae; genus Podocnemis; species Podocnemis expansa. The sequence goes on from ML682017.1 coordinate 11,641,339, forward strand.
GAATAGGTTATGAGCATCCAAAAAGAAACCTTGTATGGTGTAACTGGCATAAAAACATACAATCCCAGTGTACAGGTGAACAGAAAAATCATATAGACCATAACCCAGGGTGCACAGATGTGCATCCCGTGACAGCACCCTAGTCTCATCAGGCAGGTTTGTCTCCATGGACGCTAGCTCCCTCCTTGTGAAAATTGAAGGGGGTTCGGTCCGACAGTCCCATTTTGTTTTAGCTCTCCGTTTCACAAATGAATATTATTACCTTTACTGAAGAATCTCCTGCTCCCTGTTGTACTCAGATTGCAGTTTAATCTAATAATTGTTCAAGAAGTTTTAAAGATAACTTATTAAAGTGCACATTTTTTCCTACTGTCATCATTCAATAATGACTTTTGCCACTGATTCTTTTCAGTCTGTGTTAGTCTGTGTGTGTGTTTTTCACTGCTGTGGAAGAAAGCTCCTCAGTCTGATAATATTCCACAGGAACACAAAGGAAGGAGAGACAGCCATGTGTGGGGGTGAAATTCAGGTGTTGACAGGCCTCCAGCATGGGGCAGGTGACAGATAATGAATTCTGGTGATCTATAAAGATGCTGCCCTTTAGAATTTGACATCTGTTCATTGTCCCCTTGTGTTTCCCTCTGCACAAAAGAAGGTTTGAGATGATTCACCCAGGATTGTTTGGGGTTGCCTGCAGATTTTTATAACTTGCTTTCCTGGAACCAGTTGATTGTTGATATGTACGTGCAGAGATAGATGAAAGTATTTCAACACTGTGACAGTCCAGTGGGTTGTGAAACAATGAGGGGATACAGAACTAAAATGACCACTTTTTATTTGACTCTGAATGAGAAGCACAGTTTTCACTTGAGTGACAGCTTTGCCCCCTACCAAGACAAAAGACTATGGTAATTGAAAATGTTCAGGTGCTATGGCAACATAATAAAGTGTACTATCAACTGAAGACTAGAATTAAAATGAGTCAATCTGTTCCTTTTTGTAGCTTTCAGTCTTGAGTAAGGTGAAGGAGAAATTAGGGATTGTTTTAACCTTGTTAACAATGATAAAAAATTGTGTGTACTAGTAGGCCAGGATGTAGTAGTCTGTGAATGGGGGAGAGCATGCCACTCTTATGCACAAGTCCTTTTCCTGAATTGCAGTTTTATTAAGGGAGAAATCAGACAGTCACTTATTTTTATACTTTTCCAGTTCCATGTCATTCACGAAGGGAATAAAGGGCTAATTCGGGCGATAAATGTATTCACAGGGTTATCCGATGATGTGGCTGATAGCATGATGACTTTGGTGGTCTCTTTTCAGTCCTGTATCCTTTTCTCCTTGTTCCTACATATAGTGCAGTAGGAAACATCCATCTACTCCAGGGGTCTCAAACTGAAATCACCATGAGGGCTGCATGAGGACTAGTATGTTAGCCCAAGGGCTGCACCACTGAAACCTTTTCATACAATGATATTGCAAATATTGGTAATAATAGTGTCATTGCGGGCTGCAGGAAATAGCTTTAGGGGCTGCATGCGGCCCAAAGGCCATGTGTTTTAGACCCCTGATCTACTCAGAGCTATTTAGGAAAATGTTTGTTTCCTTCTGAATCTCTTCAGCACCAGCAGAACTAGCTGCAGTTTGGGTCAAAAGAGGGAAAAGAGAAAAACATCTGTGCTTTTCTTTACAGCTTTGCTGCTTGCACGCTAAAGCAGAATTTTGACCCGCAACTTTTCTTTTTTTGTGGGCCTACCGCTGACATCTACTGGCCAGACAGTGAAGGTACAGGCCCGCCGGCAAGGAGCTATTGTATAGCACCTTTTAGGGCTTAAATTTAATGCTAAACACAATCAGAAACAAAGTCTTAAGAAGGGCCCCCACGTTTCCCACAGGCCAACCTGTCTGGATCCAGGAATCATTTAATCTTAAAATGTATTATCAGGGCAGTGTTGATGCTCTGAGGAAAGTAGTTTGGAAGCCCAGCTGAGAAAGGGAGCTTTGATTTGCTTGTTCACATCATCACATTCCCTCCACTTAATCCAAATTTCTCTTCCAAAATCTTAATCCCATAAACCTCTACTATGGGGCTGAGCATCATTCCAGGAGTGAAGGTTCCTGTCATACAGGAACTAGGGTTCAGTGACTGAAGGAGTGTGTCTGTACAGAGCTGTTGGAAACCAAAGAATTTGTGTGAGCTAACATGACCTATGGGAAAATTCTGTCTCATGGCCAAATGGATTGTCAGACCAGCCATGTAACGTTAAGCAAAAACTACCACAGTTAAATCCAGCTGTACCTGAATGACCCATCCATATCAAAGCCACTAGAATAATTTTTTCTTGTCTTTTAGAAAATAAAATAGATTGTCAGTGAAAGGAGAAGAAGACTATACAGATAAACAACCTCATTTCAACATCACTAAATTAAATGACTTTAAAGGTCATCAGTATTAAACTTCTGATTTTTCCTTTCCTACATATAAACTACCTATTTAATTTGATATTATACTGCCACTTCTTTATGGGAAGGCTATCATTGATTTGATTTTGTCCAGGGCAGAACTCATCAAAACTGCATTAGCAGTAGACAGACAGAGTTTCTGTGCTAGGCTAAGGAACAAGGTTGTGGCACTATAAAGAGAAGCTGTCTGGATTCTCAGGTGTAACCCAAGCAGCTTTGAGATTAGGTTTCTATGTTGAGGTCAATACCAGAGGTCAGAACTTGTTTTAGGGTTCCACATTCAGAACGAGGGTGAGAATCCAAGTCAGTGCCAAAAATCAATTCTGGGAGGTGTGGAATAGTGTTGGTCATGAAAGCTCACTAATAATTTATTTTGTTACCTGGATGCTTCTGGGTATGCCCTATGTGCTTATGTGGGGTCAAGGGGCCAATCAGGAGCTGGCCAGGCAGCTGCCAATCATGTCTCTTGGGTGGGATGTCCGGTAAGGTACATCTGCTGTGAGTAGTGGGTTGTAAGAAGCAGTGACAGTTGCTGAGTTATAGTGTCAGTTGCCTGGTGACTCTAACTAACCCCAGTTCAAATCCTACCAACCTCTACAGAAACAAAGTACTTCCACATACTCTTCAAGCAACTTGATAGGACAGCATTATGGTGAAGTTTGTGTGGACAGCGGTTGGCTTAGTACCTATAAGTCATTGAAGTAGAACATAAGGCAGAGCCAAATGGAGAGAGTCAAGAAAGGAGCAGTGTAGACCTGAAAATGGGTTGCTCTCCTTCTGAAGACTAGTGTCTAACATAACTGGGAATCACCAGATGATCGTATGGCCATAAGTGCTTATGTTAGCGAAAGTTACGTTACTCAGGGAAGTGGTTTTTTTCACATCCTTGAGTGATGAAAGTTTGGCTGGTGTAAGTGCTAGTGTGGACAAGGCAGCCTTAAAGATGACAGGCTTCATTATAACAGAAACAGAATGCCTGAAGCACTTTCAAGATTTAATTCTTAAAGGGTTTTCTATTAGAATTGCATGTTAGATCAGATACCTGTCCATTGACAGTCTCTTTCTGAGGTCCTTTGTGGGCAGTTCCATATGTTTGGAATGTTTCAGGAAGGCATAAAAAAGTTTGTTGTGGACAATTGTGCCACTAAGGGAAATTTCTTCCTAATGCTCACCAATTAGAGATTGTTTTATGGCCCAAAACATGAGGGTCTATGTGCCTTTTAAAAACTCTAGTGTGTGCAACTGTGGATATTTTTGTTACCTGTACAAATGCCTAATCTTTTATGAAGCTCTCAGTCTCAAAGATATCTGATGGCATGTTAATGATATAGTGCATAAAAATGTCTTTCCTTTTATTTGTTTAAAACTTGTTAATTTCAAAAGGGATAGCCGTGTTAGTCTAGTCCAGTAAAAAAACAACAAGGAGTTGTGTGGCATTTTAAGACTAACAGATTTATTTTTTGCCTGAGCTTTCGTGGGAGAACTAAATTTAGTTTCATTCCTTTCTGTAAGTTCATCCATCTTCGAAGCCTCTGAGGAAGTGGGATCTTCTCCCATGAAAGCTCATGCAAAAAATAAATCTGTTAGTCTTAAAGTGCCACACAACTCCTTGTTGTTTTTTAAAACTTGTTGCCTTTCAACCTCATTAAATGACCCGTGGTTATGTATTATGAAAAACGAGGAATGAGAGCCTACCTTCTCTATACCAGCCATTCTTTTGTTTACCTTTGTCACATCCCCCCTCTGACTCTTCCTCCCAATACTGACAATCTTTCTAATTTCCAAAGGGATAATCTTTCCAACTGCTTTTCATACAGAAGACTTTTCATTTATTTATTTCTTCTCCATGCCTCCTGTTATGCTAAAAGGTGCTAATGGCTGCCATAAGCAGACAATCACAGACCTCTTGAAAGTCAATGAGGGTGCTCAGTTCTCTTTGAGACTCAACTGAATGAACAGTTAAGCCTCTTTATAAAGAAATCAGCACTACAAACAATGGAGAAACTGCCTCAGACACAGGTTCAGAGCTAAAATGGGTGAGACGTGGAGTTGCAAACAGAGGTCAAGGGTAATGGCTTTGCACCCTGTGTGTGTAAGAGAGAGAGAAAGTGTAAGAGTGGTGAACATGACCCCAAAAGGCTCCAGAGCCAGAGCTTCTGGGGCATATGTGGAGATTTCTGAGTGAGGAAATGTCTAACTGAGCTCATTTCCATAGTATTCAGGGAAACAAGACTTTGTGTAAAAATAATACGCCGCAGGACTCATTGTTTGCATTACACAAAAGAAAACTCCTGGCTTATAGCTCAAATGTCTCATCTTAATGGAAAGAAATACTACAAAGTCCTGAATAGTGTCTAATTGCTTGGGCCAAAGGGGCCACAACTCCCAACATCCACATTGTCCATCTCCCTATCCATTTCTACTATATCCTTTTTGAGATGGGATGATCAGAACTGAAACCAGTGTCCCAGCTGAAGGTGTGCCATGGATTTACATCATGGCATTATGGTTTCATTACATTCCTAACCCATTCTTTATAGATCATAACTTTTTGTCTGCTTCTTTGACTGCTACTGCATAATAGACAGAAGTTTTCCTCAAGGGCTGAGGGGTCATCTTGACAGCTCTCTGAATATGCTGTTTGTGAGGGGGAAGTAAATACCATCCACTAGGCTTCTCTCAAGCATCCAGTGGCTGTGGTGACATCCTTTGTGGTACAGCAGGCTGATATTTGTAGCAGAGTAATCTACAGGGATTTGACAAAAAGCTCATGAAATAAATAAATTTGTTAGTCTTTAAGTGCTACAGGACTCCTTGTTTATTTCTTTGAATATTAGTGATCCTGAATCTGAATGTCATCTGAATTCAGATAACAGCTTTCATTCTTATTGTCAGGTTAGGATTTGGTGGAACAGTGGTGACACTTTCTGGAATAAGAGAGAACTTTAGAACTTAGAGCTTTGTTTCTTAATTAATGAGTACAATGCAGTGTCATTTTATATTTTCCATGGTATAGTAAAGCTGAGAAAGAAAGAGATTCCTCCACATAGGAATGAGATCAGAGCGCAATTGCAACTCCGGATTGACATGTATGTTATGCATGGGAAATCCTGTTTCCCCTTATAGCCTGTCCTTTAAAAAGGAATTGTGAATCAGATGCTTAAGTTAAATGCTAAAACCAGCACAGCTGCCTCTCCAGCTTCCCAACTCGCTGCTTGCTCATATTGAAAACAAAAACAAAACTGGGAGACAGAGTTTGTAGTTCCAGTACTGGTATGACCTTTGAATTTATTTCAAAAGTCCATGAACGTTTGCTATTTAATAAGGTGTCTAATGGCCTCTAGTGGTGGATGGGTGTATATGCATTAAAAAGTCATCCTTTTTCTAATGGGGAAAAATGCATTTAATTTCTGCTAAAACTAAGTAGAAATTGAGCTGAATAGAGATGGTGCTGAACTGAAAATTTTTTTCCAGATGAGACCTAACAAGTGGACCTGGATCCTTCATGTAAAGGATGTAGTAGGAGGCAGCAAGTAAGTCCCATTCCACTTTAAATCTGTTTTTATAATCCAATGTCAGTCATGTTTCCACATCCTGGACATTACTTGCTACTTCCTAGCTTCTTACTCTCCTTTTCTTTACAGTCATCTCAATTTTGATGTCCACTTATTATATCTTGAAAACTAGACCAAAAGTTGTAGCATCAACCTGGGAATGAAATGGTTGCGGAAATAGAGCTATTATCAAACAGATCTCATGATCATGCTTCAGGAACAAATGAAGGCAAACACATCACCAGAACCCCAACCAGGAATATTCTGTCTACTACCTAAAATCCATAAAAAGGAAACACTGGACACCCCATCATCTCAGGCATTCGCACTCTTATCGCAGGTTATCTGGCCATGTGGACTCCCTCCTCAGACCCTATGCTATCAACATCCCTAGCTATCTTCAAGATACCATGGATTTCCTGAGGAAAATCCAAACCATCAGTGAGCTTCCTGAAAACACCATTCTGGCCACTATGGATGTAGAAGCTCTTTACACTAACATCCCACATAAGAATGGATTACAAGCTATTAGAAAAACCATCCCAGATGATGCCACAGCACAGCTTGTGATTGAACTTTGTGATTTTGTGCTCACCCACGACCATTTCAGATTTGAGGACAGTTTATACCTCCAAGTCAGTGGCACTGCTATGGGTACCCGCATGGCCCCACAATATGCCAACATTTTTATGGGCAACTTAGAACAACATTTCCTCAAGTCTCATCCAAAAACACCTCTCCTCTATGTACGCTATATTGATGACATCTTCATCATCTGGACCCATGGCAGTGATGCTCTTGATTTCAACAATTTCCACCCCACAGTCAAATTGAGCCTGGAACACTCCACACAGGAGATCCACTTTCTGGACACTACAGTACAAATTAGGGATGGACACATCACCACCACTCTATACCAAAAACCTACTGATCAGTATAGTTCTTCTTCAAGTGCTGCTCGGATACATTCAGAAATAGGTGTCTCTGTGCCAGAATGCAGGATTGGTCGGAACTTTTTGCCCTAGCCTGTCAGAAGAGGACAGGTGGCCACTGCCCCCGTGCCACCCCATGGCTATATATGTGGCCGCCACCCAGCCCCTCCGCAGTTTCATTTTTTCCGCCTTAGTGTCGGTTGTGGAGCTGCCTGCTCCTTGCTTCGCAAGCAGCCTGTCTGTCGTTGCTGTATAAGCCTCTTGCCTGACTGGGGGAACCTATTTGTGGACTTAGTCCCACTGAAGAAGGTCTCCCTTTCCTGGCCGGAACACCGTGCTCTGACACTGTCTGCCATGCCGGGGTTTAAGCCCTGTGCCAAGTGCAGCAAGGCATTCCTGCGAGACGATCCCCACAAGAAGTGCTTCTAGTGCCTGAGCGAAAGCCACATGGTCACTGCATGCTCCATCTGCCTGTCCTTTAAACTGAGGACAATCAAGGGCAGGGAGCAAATGCGCCATGCCCTGGCCTCTGAGAAGGGCCAGCACTCCTCCCCCAAGCCTTTGGGGTCTCCTGCGGCACTACGTGCCAGTTCGGCGCTGGAGCCCGCCGCCTGGCACCGTGCCGAAAGGTGACGCAGGACCAGCTTGGTACTGACCTCAGTACAGTGGCACTGACATAGCCCCGCCTCTTTGACATGGGGCTCTCCCCGGGACCGGTCAGCCTCGGTACCGATCCTGACGATCCAGGAGGCAGTGGAGGCAGTTGAGGGCGCTCCTCCTGTTGCCTACACCCCCTTCTCCAGCTCCGCCTAGAAGAGGCAAGCCAGCCTTCCTTTCAAAGGGCTGGGTGCTGCGCATACAGCACTGTTTGCCTTCCCCGTCACAGCCCCAGGCCCCCAAACACCAGAGCCCGCTGTGAGTCCTGGTACCGTGGAGCCATCCCATCCCTGTAGCACCATATCACTCTGCCGTCCCCGGTGCCGCCCCGAGAGTCCTGAGAGTTTTCCCCCTGTTCCAGCTCGGGGAAAGGGCTTCAAGGGGCTCCAAATGGCCTCAGCACTGGCTCTCAGCACCGTCACCCTTTCAGTACTGCCCCCAGGAATGGTCCCCTCAAGAGGCCCTTCTGACTTTACCATCACCATATAGATGGGGGAGGGGGGTAACCACGTGAACGGTGAACCTTTCCCCCTGGGAATCTCCCAACCTGGGCCACCGATCACCACTACCAAGGACATGCCCTCATGCCAGAGCCCCATACATGGGTTCTTGCCTCTCACAGAGGGGAATCGGGCCACTTTCCTCTCTCGATTCCTAAGGTGGCCGTTCTGTTATATCCCAATCAGGAAACCCTAAAGTCTCGGAGATCCAGAGGGGATAGCCTGATAATAGTGATGAAACCATCCGGATCTCTCCATTTGCCATTCAGTCAAAGGCAAGGAACTTGCCCTTCTGCCCCTCGCTACGTTCATAGGCTGTGTTCACACACAGGCATTATTTCGATACAAGTTGTGTTGAAACAACCTGTACTGAAATAATGCCTTATTTCGAAATAACTTAATTCGAATTAACAGTTTGTTAATTCGAATTAAGGAAAAAAGCTCAAAGCGAAATAGCGGTTTCAGGCAACAGTTATTTCGAAACAAGTCACTGTTATTTCGAAACAACATGTTCGGATGGCATTGTTTCAAAACAATCATTTCGAAACAACATTGTTTCATCCCACATGGGGTTTAAGTTGTTTCGAAACAACGCCGTTGTTTCGAAACAAGGGGTGCCTTTGTTTCGAAACAACCGGGCGTCGTGTGAACAAGCTATTTCTTATTTCAAAACAACCTCTGTTGTTTCAAAATAAGAGTGCTGTGTGAACACAGCCATAGTCACCACTCGCTCCCTCCGTGATGGTTTGGAAACCAGCCCTACAGACGTATACTCCCCTGGGGCCAATTTTCACCTCCCAGGGTTTCGTCCAGCAGTGTCTCTCACGTAGTTCACACCCCTGCCCCCCCGGGCATGGTCGTAGCACTGTGATTATCCCAGCTTAGCTACCGGAGATTCTCATTCAAGAGTCTCATGGGTACAATTCCTTCCTTCCTATTACAACCCAAGACTCTCCTAGTTTTAGTAGGCGTGTCTTAGAGTAACATACTCCTGTCCTAAGAGTTTGTGACAGGGTTTCGCACTCAACAAAGCCCACTCTACATCCACCCTGAAATTCCTCTCAATGACCAGAATTCAGGATCTGGCTCGCCCTTGATAAAGTTCACCTTCCCAGTATGATCTAATACCATCATTAACATACTCACAGAGTACACTTCAGTTATACCAAAAGTGTCTTAAGGGCTACGTTCACACACAGGGGGTTATTTCAATACAAGTTGTTTTGAAAGAACTTGTATCGAAATAAGGCGTTATTTCGAAATAAGTTAATTCGAATTAAGAAAATGTTCATTTTGAATTAAGGAAAAAAGCTCAAAGCGAAATAGCAAGTTCGGACAACAGTTATTTCGAAATGACCTACCGTCGTTTCAAAATAACATGTTTTGATGCGATTGTTTTGAAACAATCATTTCAAAACAATATTGTTTCATCACCAAATGGGGTTTAAGTTGTTTCAAAACAACGGTACGTCATGTGAACATGGCGTTTCTTATTTCGAAACAACCTCTGTTGTTTCAAAATAAGACTGCTGTGTGAACACACCCAAAGAGGAGTCGGCTGGATGTACCCCATCAGGGTGGCATACCCTTGCTCTGACCCTTTTGGAGGAGCTTATCTCCTCCCCCGTACATCCTGACTCTCCCACAGGGGCCTTCCTGAAGGGAGCCTCAATCCTGATGCACACCTCTGTGCAGCGTTAGCTAAGTTTGGTCCCATTACGGGATGGTCCTCCCTGATGGTGTGAGGCCATGTAGGCCAAAGTGAGTGGTTCCGTAGGCCACAGGTGATAGCATTTGGGCCTATCATGCTCATGAGCCCATCACCAAGCTGTATCCTTACCACGTCCAATCCCTTGCCTTCGCATTCCTGCTGCTGCCTTCCAGCTGCTGAATTTAAAAGAAGAAGAAAGGGAAGAGCATAGGTAGCAGTAATGCCATTTCCTTGTCTTGTGCAAGGATATGGACTCTGACATCCCACCCAAGGGATCTGTCACGGTGACCTTGGCAAGCTCACAGAGGCCTGATCACACTCTTTAGGCCCATAGAACGTCCCACCTGTGTTTCTCTTATCTCATACCATAGGATAGGCCAGGCATCTGGTCCCTCCACACCAGTCCTGCTGCCTCACTTATGAGTGTGCCCTATGGGGTCGTCGGCTGTTGCCGTTGATGTCCCGGCCGTTTCTTTGAACCAGATCGAAGTAACTTCTCTAGATTCCTCCCTCCTGCTCCTGGTAACCTACCTCTCCTGTGGGATACCGAGTGCACCAGATTAATGTACTCTATGTTCTCTGGCAGGTGTGTCACTGCCGCAGGGTCTGGGGGGGCCGCAACCCTCTCAAGTCCCTGGCCTAGCCCCATGACCTGCATGTGCCTTACAATACTGGACTGAGGGAAAGACAGTGTAATTCTCCTCCTCTGGTTTTCTGCAGTGCTGATAACCACCACTGCCAGCCCAGCAAGTTTCGGGCCTCAGGAACTTCCCCACAGGAATTACACACGTGTCACTGCCAGAACACTAAATCTTCTGGTGTTCATGAGGCATCTGCCAATACCCCCTCAGGAAGAGGGATTAGAGACGCATTCCTCAGCCATAGCCACAATGCATTAGTACCTCTTACGTGTAAGGTGACCTCGGGCCATCATGCCCATGCATACGAGTCGGTGCTCGGGCAACCCAGGCCTACTTCTCTCCACTGGGTTACGTCCTACATTTCCAGGCTACCCTTGCTGGGATGAAGGTCCTTAGGTCAATTTTTTAGACCCTCAAGCACCTGCTCGCTGGACAGTTACCCACGTTGGAGTTTTGCTGTGCTGAAGGCGGAAGAGCCAACTCCACCTGCCATCCATCAGTATGGCTAGCAGTCACCTATTTCTGAACGTATCCGAGCAGCGCTTGAAGAAGAATGGTGGGTTACTTACCAGTAACCGTCCTTTGAGATGGGCTGCTCGGATTCATGCAGAGCCCTCCCCCCATCCCCGCTTTTGGAGTTGGTGACTCTCAGGAACTGGGGAGGGGCTGGGTGGCAGCCACATATATAGCCATGGGGTGGCACGGGGGGTGGTGGCCACCCGCCCTCTTCTGACAGGCTAGGGAAAAAGGTTCTGACCAATCCGGCACGGAGACTGAATCCAAGCAGCTCATCTCGAAGGACAGTTACTGGTAAGTAACCCACTGTTCCCAACCTTTTGAAGGCTGGGAATCCCTTTTGTACCAAAAAAAAGCTTTGCAGCCCCCCTGGCTGCTTGGTATGTCAACGCTGCAAAGTGGCAGTGATGGCACAGGAAGAATATGGCCCACACCATCCAGAATCTGGCCCATGCCATGGCTCTGCTGCTTTGCAGCAGGGTCTGGTGCCCCACCATGGAGCGGGGTGCCAAAGGAATCTGGCCCTGCCTCAGAGTGGTAGGGCTGTGGTGGGGTCTACCCCCCCCCCCCACCAGGGAGCACCAGAACTGCAGTGGGGGGGCCACTGGTGGAGTCTGGCCTGAGTCACCCCAACCCCACCCCTACCCAATGCCCTGCCGCTGGCTTTCACCATGGCCCCTGGCCAACCCTCACCCTGCACCCTTTCCCCAGCTGTCTGTCCCAGAGCCCGACTCCCCCCATCCAGGGCCCCCTTACCTGGCTGCTGGAGCCAGGAGCAGCCATGTCACAGGCTGTTCCTCCTGCCCAGAGCATGATCTGAACATGCTCAGAGTGGCGGGGGAGTTTAAAAACTCCCAGCCTGGGGCAGACAGCTCCCTGCCATTGTCTAGTGTCTGGCTTCTGGCTCCCCTGGTTCCCACGGGCATCCTCCAGCCCCAGCTCCCAGCTTGTCCATGGACCCCTTTAAGTAGCTCTGTGGCCCCTCAGGGGTCCATGGACCCCAGGTTGGGAACCACTGCTCTAATTTATTTATTTATTTATTTATTTATTTATTTGTTGGGTCTTGTGATCAGGATTTGGGGCACTTTGCCTCAACAGCACAGAAAAAAAATGGAGATTTATGCAGCATTCAGTCCACATCTACCTTAGCCCTAATGAATCTCTCTAAAAGAATATTCTTAGGGAAATCAAGTTTGAGTAGCTATTTCATTAACTTTCCAATTAAAGAAAAAACTTAATTAAGAAAAAAATTGTAAAATTCACACAAAAAAAATCTATTTTGATCTTTTTGTCCTGAAAAGAACAACAACTTTTTAAATGTAGTGAAAATACCTTTTCATGTTTCAGCTAGCTATAACAAACAGTGCTTAAAATATGATGTCTGCAATATGGAGCCCCTGATTGTCTTCATCTTTTGCTGTTGTTGTTGTTGTTGCCATATCCCACACATGAAATGCACATGTAGCTTGCTGCCTGTTTTCTATTATTTTCAGCCTGACTAGTTGCCATGGTTTTTCCAGTTCCGCTAAAGGTTCAGGGTTTGGTCCATCTCTAATTAAAATCCCATCATTTTGAATCATGGAAGAAAACCACTTTTCAAAAATAATAATGTAGTAAAAGTACATCTCTGATATATTCTGAATCATGCAACTGAAAATGAAGCACTTTGACAGTAAGTGAGAAGCCAGTGATTTCATTATATTTTTCATTGTAAGTTGTTATTTATATTAGTGCCCCAGTGAGCCAGATGTGATAAAAACATGTAAGAAGTCCATGGGCTATAAGGCTCACAGTTAGCAACGGGTAGTAAGAAATGGTTTTCCAACCTGGTGAAAATTTGACATGTATATAAAAAAAATCTGCATACTGAATTTGTATGAAAAATAGAACTCAAATTTTTTTTACAGTACCAAAATCTGAAGGGAAAGAAATCGGTTTGGTTCAATTGACACATTCTGTTTTGATAATTTCACAACATGTTATTTTGAATTTGGCTATTTTTATTTAATTTTTTGCAGTATAATTAGCTTAAAGTTTTAAACACAAAGCTTAGGTCGACCTTAGGAGAAGGTTTTATTAAGATGACTTAAGCAAGTGCTTAAGTTGACTAAATACAAGCCCAATTTGGGCCTGGAGTTCCTATGGTCAACTTATGTTGCTCTAAGGCTCCAGTTCCTCTTCAAAGCGTCTGACAAAGTAGGATTTTCTCCCACGAAAGCTCATGCGATAAATAAATCTGTTAGTCTTGAAGTGCCACAAGACTCCTTGCTTTCTAAGGCTCCAGTGTTGACATAACCACAGTTAGCACGGGTAGGAAATGGCTTTCTCACCTGGTGAAAATTTGATATGTATATGTATATATAAAAAATCTGCAAATTGAATTTGGATGAAAGATGGAACTCAAAATTTTTTGCAATAATCTGAAGGAAAAAATGGTTGGGATCAATTGAAACATTCTGTTTTGATCATTTCAAAACATTTCATTTTGATTTTGGCTATTTTTAAATTTTTTTGTAGTATAATTAGCTTGAATTTTTAAATACAAATTTATTGTGAACTAGAAAACTGGGATTTTTCATTTGGGAAATGGCAGAATATTTTGTTTCAACAATTTTGAACCTTTTTCCCAAAATTTTTGAGTAGAAAAATTAATAAAAAATGAGCTTTTCCCACCAAAAAATTTTGGTTTCAATGAATAATAATTTTCTGATAAATAAAAAACCCATTTTGTTGAAAATCCCCAGAATTATATTATGCCAGAGATTATATTAGGTCAGTTTCTTTCTATTGGATTATTGACACTACTGCTTTTCAAAATGTGAAATCCCCCCCCCATTTGATCGTTTTGTAGAGCTTTGGTTCCATAACAGATTTGCGTTTGCCACTGTGTTTTTGTGCTTTAGCAGTTTTGTTTTCATTCATAGAGACTTGTCTGGAAATAGCAGGTGTTGAAAGAAACACATTATAATGACACTGATGTTGTTAAACTTTCTAAACTTTTTTTTTTTTTTTTTTTAAAAGCCCTCACAGGTGGTCCTGGCAAGTAGAGGCCAGTAAGCCTTCAGTGTCAGAAAAATTCACTGAAACTATAGTACAGATAAAGAACAGCATTATCAGGCACACAGATGAACATGATTTGTGTGGGAAAAGTCAATGTAACTTTTGCAAAGGGAAATTGTGGCTTACCTATCCATTAGAATTCTTTGAGGGGGTCAATACACATGCAGACAAGCAATCCAGTTGATGCGGTATAGTTGGACTTTCAGAAAGCCTTTTTGGTGTCAAAGAATTTTTTGATAAGACTCATCATGGGATAAGAAAGGAATCTCTTTTCATGCATTGGTAAATAGTTAAAAGAAAGGGTAGGAATAAATGGTCAATTTTGATAGTGGAGAAAGGTAAAATAAGTGGGTTCCCCAAGTATCTTTACTTGGACCAGTACTGTCTGACATATTCATAAATGATCTTGAAAAAGGGGTAAACAGTGAGGAGACAAAAGTTTGCAGATGATACAAAATCACTCATGAAAACAAGCAAGGAGTCCTGTGGTGCTTAAATCACCTGTGATAGTTAAGTCCCAAGCTAATTGGGAAGAGTTCTGAAAGTATGTCACAAAACTGAGTGACTGGGCAACAAAATGGCAGATGAAATTCAGTGTTGATAAATGAAAAGTAAAGCACATTGGAAAACACAATTCCAACCATGCATTCAGAAAGATAGCCTCTAAATTAGCTGTTACCACTCAAGAAAGAGGTCTTAGAGTCATCATGGGTAGTTCTCTGAAAACATGTGCTCAGTGTGCAGTGACAGCCAAAAAAAAGCTAATGGAACCATTAGCCACCATTGGGAATCATTAGGAAAGGGATAACTAATAAGACAGTAAATATCATAATGCTCCTATGTAAATCCACAGTATGCCCACACCTTAAATATTACATACAATTCTGGTCACCCCATCGCAAAAGACCAGGACTGTTTGACTTGGAAAATTGACCACCAAGGCGGGATATGATCAAGATCAATAAAATCATCAATGGTGTGGAGAAAGTCAGTAAGGAAGCATTATTTACTCTTTCACATAACATAAAAACCAAGGGTCACTCGATGAAATTAATAGGCAGCTGATTTAAAACAAAATAAAGAAAGTACTGCCTCACACAGTACATAGTTATCCTGTGAAACTTATTGTCAGGGGATGTTGTGAAGGCCAAAAATATTAACAGGTTCAAAAAAGAATTAGATAAGTTTTTGGAGGACAAGTCCATCAATGTCTGTTCCCTAAGATGGTCATGGACAAAACCCTATGCTCTGGATGTCCTTAGACCTTTGACTATCAGATTCTGTGACTGGACAACGAGTGATAGATCACTTAATAATTGTTCTGTTCTGTTCTTTTTCTCTGAAACATTTGGCACTGGCCACTGTCAGAAGGCAAGAGGCTGGGCTAGATGAACCATAGGTCTGACCCACTATGGTCATTCTTATGTTCTTATGACTGAATAATTTAGGATATTGTTAGCATTACAGAGCTTTCTCACCGAGGGTCATTGGCTCAAATTTAGCCTGGCTCAGAAGCAAATGAAGTCTTTCCTATCAGATAGTAGTTCACTGTCCCGTATACAATTCAGTCCTTGATTTCACTCTAGTTTCTTGTAGACAGGGGTCCAGAGAACAAAACTACCCTAGCAAATGGAACTAACTGACACTGTTGTATGGCAGCATTAGCAGACTTCTCACTATTAGGTGTGGTTCCTCCGGGATGGGGTATAGGAACATTGGCACAATGTTCCCTCTAAGAGATGGTGGCAGCTGAGCAACTCATGTTGCTCACTGTGCGGCGCCCCCCCTGCTTGCTGCGCTACCCCCCTGTGGGCCCGCTCCTGCCCCCCCCACCCCCGCGGCCCGCTCCTGGTCACCCCCCTGCTCCCAGCGGCCCCCCCATCCCCGCTCCCGGCCACCCCCCCGCCCCCTGCTTCCAGCTGCCCCCTGCAGCCCCCCCACCCCCACAGGCCTGCTCCTGGCCACCCCCACTCCCGCTGGCCCACTCCCGGCAGCCCAGCAGCCCCACCGCCCCCGCGGGCCTGCTCCCGGCCGCCCCCCCCGGCCCACTCCTGGCTCCCCAGCAGCCTCCCCGCCCCCACAAACTTACCTTGTGGCTGGAGCCGCACGGCCCAGCCACAGCTCCTGGGGCCAGAGAAGCTCTACGGAGCATGCCCAGATTTTCTGGGCATGCTCTGTTAGAGCTTCTCTGGGTGGGAGTTTTCAAAACTCCCAGCCCCAGAGGAGCTCTATGGAGGGCTCTGGCTGCCGGCAGTGCGCTGCCGGCTGCCTTCCCTGCGCTGGCAGCTGCGGTGGGCTGCGCTGCAGCGTGCCAGCGCAGCTTAGAGGGAACATTGACTGACGTGTGAAGAGTCTCAGATGACTCCTGCCTATGCTGTTCTGTGTTTAAATAAAGGGACGTCGTTTTCTTGAAATGCAGCTACCGAACCTTTTGATACCACCTTTAATAGGTTCTTCAGATGTAGCCATAGGGATGCTTGCCTCAGGAGAAGGAAATCTGAGGTGACAGCAGCAGATACAGAAAGGTGATACAATTTTTTGTCACTGTATTGCTCTAGTCTTGATGTTAGCATGATTAACTATGACAGCCTTCCGCTCACCAAACTCTGTTGGTGGATACAAGGTACATCAGAGCCCAAACCCCCAACTCACATGAGGACCTCTGTTGATTTTCCATCATTGTTGGTGCAAGAGCCTTGTTTGTTATTATTCTTGCCAACTGGTACAGCCTTCTTATAGCTACTGATTATGATAAAGCTACTCATATGAGTAATCTGGTCTTAGTAAATATAAAGGGGCTGAGTACTATTCAGAAAAGTACCTGGAGAGGGGATCACAGCAGACAAGAAATCGGACATGAGTCACCAATGTGCCCTTGTTGCCAAGAAGGCTAATGGCATATTGGGCTGCATTAGTAGGAGCACCGCTAGCAAATCGAGGGAAGTGATCATTCCTCTGTATTTAGCACTGGTGAGGCCATATCTGGAGTCATGTGTCCAATTTGGAGTCCTCCACTACAGAAAGGATGTAGACAAATTGGAGAGAGTCCAGCAGAGGGTAATGGAAATTATTAGGTAGCTGGCTCACATGAACAACTGAGGTAACTGGGCTTATTTAGTTTTCAGAAGGGAAGAGTGAGAGGGATTTGATAGTAGTCTTCAGCTACCTGAAATGGGTTATCTAGAGAGCTGGTGGAATCTCTGACCCTAGAGATTTTTAAGGTACAGCTTGATAAAACTCTTTCTGGGATGATTTAGGTGGGGTTGGCCCTGCTTTGAGCAGGGGGCTGGCTGCTAGATGGCTTCCTGAGGTCCCTCTCACCCCTAATCTTCTCTAATTCTATGATTTTTCTGAATAAGAAAAACATGTGGCAGAACAGAGACAGAGTCATGACAACTCTTTGTACCCTGTTCTTGTACTATGAAAGTAAAGAAAGACTGTAAAACAGACAGTAGTATATGATCCAAATCAAAGCACTTTTTAAAAAATATTCTGGTGATGGTAGAAATGCTTGTTTCCTTTCCATTTTGCTCACCACTAGATGGCAGTAATAACACATTACTCCCTGATAATAACATTTAACTTTTGAACATTACTATTAAAGTGGCAGGTGTATAAGGTTCTGAATGATGGGCACAAAAGTTCATGTTGAAATGCCCACCAAATTTCAGCTGATGAACACAAATCCAAAACATAGTTGGAAACAATGCAGCCTCTACCGAACTACTGTTACAAACTGTGTAGGTACAAAAATGGAAGATAGAAGAATCTTTGAATTATGGCAAAATTGTGGTGTATGGGTGGGGATGGTTGTGTTAATGCCAACAGTATAAACCACATACATTTTAAACATAATTAGTTCTGAAAAAATGTAAATGTTTAATAATCTTGTTTAATTTTCTGTTTCTCAAGCACTAGCACAGTTCTGTTTGGGGTAAAACCACACAATAAGCATGTTTAAATAGTAAAAATATAACCACAATCTAAAACTACTTTTACTGAAGAAATAATAAGATAATAATTAATAAAGGAATCATGAAAGCATTGCTGTCCATATTAGGTTTGGGAACCCACTTTATAAACTTGGATCGGATTGTCAGCTGCTGTGAATCAGCACAGCTCCACTGAAGTCGAGTTATACCAGCTGAGAAGTTGACCCATTATTTAGATCCTCAGCCAAATAAACTTTGTTGCCTTAGTGTTGCTTGTCCAGTACACAAACTTTCATTTATATGAATTTACAGCCAGCCATCCCAATACCTAAATGCACTTTCAGGTCTACATTGCAGAATGAAGATAATTTAAATCAGCTTTCACCCCCTCAGCCTCAGAGGTCAGAGGAGCACAATCACACCATGGTTAATGAGTTGGGCATTTGTTTCCCCACTAGCTACGCCTGCATCGATAACAAAAGCAGTGTGCCAAGGGTAGCTATCTCACAGTGCAACTACCCGCGGTGACTTTTGGGGACATTGTCATCCTCCCATGATGTAACATGCTTCATCCTCCCTCCTCTCTTGTTCAAAACAAACTGGCACATGCTTTTTCACACCATTTTTCCAAGCCTATATCTGCTGCAAGCACACCATTGCTAGATAGGCATGGAGCCTGCTTAGCTGTGCATCACAAATACCTCATAACCAGTAGTTAAAGTATAATTTGACAGGTGCCAGAACCCTCCTATCTCTGGGCCCCTTCCCATATTGTCCAGCCCCCTTCATGCATGTGCGGGCCCCAGCCCAGGTAGGCATTTGCAACCATTTTTCAGTAACATATGCATCAGTTATTGCTCCATAAAAACACTGGCCCCGATCCTGGCCTCACATGCTGTCCCTCCACCCCTCTGTACTTCCCTGACATCAGTTCCAGCCTCACACTCTGCTCCCACTGCCCCTTGGCACTGATTCTGGCCTCACATGTTGCCCACTGCGCCCCTCCGTCCCCCCCAGTGGTGCTTGATTCTGGCATGAATGCAGAGGACTGGACTCAGTGACCTCTTATAGTCCCTGGCCAGGCCAGCATGCTCAGGGTGGGAGACTTGAAAATTCAGTCAGCCTGGCCACAGCTCCCAGGCCAGGGCAGGGTGGAAGAAGTGTTCTGCCTGACTTTTCTATTTTTCAGGGCCCCAAAACTTTCACCCCTCATATTTGTGGGCCCCTGAACTGTGTTCCAAGGTGTTCTGGCTTACTTTAACACCTGCTTTTGACTTATTTTGCAGTATTTTTGAGACAGAGACAGGAGGTGGAGTGTGGAAATTTGTGATGTTACTAAAGTCACCCAGTTACAAGCCACAGAATGAAACGATTCTCATTTGCTGCACACTGTTAAGCATCATCTTCAGTCAGTGGAGCACTGCTTCTGGCCTGGGAAACAAGCACTGACTGGTGAGATCACATAATTATGAAAGTGTGGGGCAATGAGCGGGGGCTGCTGCAGAACTTTCATACGCAAAAGGTCACTTTCACTGAACTTTTTTCAGAGCTGTCCCCAGCCCTGAAGTGAATGAATACTTGCTTGAGATCATCTCTGGTAGTGGAGAAGCGAGAGACCATCACTCTGTGTAAACTAGCAATCCCAGACCGCTGCTGGTCAGCTGGCAATCAATTCGGAGTCAGTAAACCCACTTCGGGAGCAGTTGTGATATACTTGTGCAGGGCCATTAATAGACTTCTGCTAAGAAAGGTAGTGACTTTGGGAAATGTGCAGGACATAGTGTATAGGTTTGCTGCAAAGCAGTTCCCAAACTGGTGTGTGTGTGTGTGTGTGTGTGTGTGTGTGTGTGTGTGTGTGTGTG
>ML682017.1:11661173-11697320 GCA_007922195.1 Podocnemis expansa
GTGTGTGTGTGTGTGTGTGTGTGTGTGTGTGTGTGTGTGTGTGTGTGTGTGTGTGGTGGGGGGGGAGGGGGATAGATGGGTTGCATATCCCTGTCTTAGCCCTGGACCACCATGCCACAGAGTAGATAAACCAAAAAGAAATACATCTCAATGGTGTTGCAGGCCCTCATGGATCACTAGGAATGCTTCAGCAACATCAAAGTAGGAAAGGTGCATGACACATGCATCTTTAGGAACTCAGGTCTGTTCAGAAAGATGCAGCCAGGTACTTTCTTTCCTGACTAGAAACTCAATACGGGGGATGTTACAATGCCAGTAGTAATCCTGGGGAAAGCCTGCCCTCCTCTTATTTTCCTGACTCATGAAGCCCTACACCAGGTATCTGGACAGCAAGAAGGAGCATTTCAATAATAGGCTCACCACGTGCAGAACGGTGGTGGAATGTGTATTTGGGTATTTAAAGGCTTGATTAAGCAATTTGCTCACTGGGTTAGACCTCAGTGAACTCCACATCCCAACAGTTAGTTCTGCCAGCTGTGTGCTCCTTAATGTGTGTGCAACACACAGTGAAAATTTCCTGCTGGATTGAGTCATAAAGGCTGATAGGGTAGTTGCAAATCTTGAGCAGCCAGATACCAGTGTTACACTGAGAGCCAGCCGTGGAGTTTTGCAGCTGAGGGAAGCATTGAAAGGCCATTTTTTTAATAAATCATAAGAAAGTTTCTCTGTCAGTGTTGTCCCTTCCCTTCTCATCCCCCACCCCACACTATCATTCCACTCCCCTTCTTTCCCCATCAACAATCCCCAAGCCATAAGTGAATAAAAAGAAACGTTTTTGTAAAAGCAGTAATATTTTATTGATGATCAGTTGCAGAGAGGGGAAAGGAAGATAATTTAAAAGTTGCAGAAGGTACTTTGGGCATCCTGAGCAAAGTGCGAACAGCAAAGCACAAACATTCCCAGTTCTTAAAGGGACTGTCATCTCCTTCTGCTTCCCGCCACTGACATGGAATGGTGCGTGTGCTGCACTCTGCTCAGCCTCCTCCTAGAGTGCTTGAGGATGGCAGCTGGGAAACACCTTGCTGGCTGAGTGTTTTGCAGGGGTTGCAGAGAGAGTCTCTCCTGCCAAGTGCCACCATGTGCCTCAATGTGTCAGACTAATCCCTCATAATTCAAAATATCTGCTCCTGCATTGCACGTTCCTGGGCTGATTTTCTGTTTTCCATGTCCATGTTCATTTTCAGCAATTATGGGGCACTGATTAGTTTGTTTAACATATCATAGCTAGACCTCCCCCCCCCTTTTCACCCTCTTATCTGGGAAAGATGTTCTGGAGGAGTAGAAACTGGGGTGAAAGCTGAGTTGTCCACTGTAAGGCAAGAAAAGAGCAAAGTTTCCATTGTTAGCTGGCCCCATGGACAAAAAGAAATGTTACAAAGTAAAAACAACTCCTATTCACATTCACAAGGCAAAGCCAGACCCGCGTATCGTTCTGTACCTATTGCACAGATTGGTGTGGTGTTTCAGCCAGGGTAAGAGAGGAGCCCTTACAACCATTCTAGCGAAGTCTCTATTGCAGGCATGGCCAAACTGCAGCTTGGGAACCACATGTGGCTCTTGAATGAAAAATTGTGGCTTCCAGAAGAACATCAGCAAATCAATTTAGGAAAGCCTAGGAGTTCAGGACGGGGGATCAGGACAGTGGGAAGAAGGGCAGCATGGTCAGGATTTTAAACAACTCACCACTAGCCTGCAGTCTTCTACATTGAGCAGCAGCTAAGTTTGTACTTTATAGGCCTAATTTTCATGGTAACCTTAAGTAATTATTAAAATCTGACATCAGTAGGATTGATATTTGTCCTCTTTTTATGATAAAATTAAAGTGTGCAACAAATTTTAGTAATTTTGGAATCTGTAAAAGTATATGGCTATAGGCCTCAGTGCAGCTCTCAAAGTTTAATAATCAACTTGTGTGGCTCTTGAGTCCCATAAGTTTGGCCACCCCTGCTCTATAGCATCACTTTCCCCAGTCCACAGTTAACCAAGGAGCAAGTTCTTTGGGCTCCACTTTACAGTCCCAAAGACTGGTTTTGGAAGAGGAAGTCCAAAGGGATTGGAGGAGGGTATGGGTGAAGTCATGCTGGAGAAAACATAGAGGCACCTGTTTCCAGACCCCTTAAAACCCATTTTGAGTGTTGGGTCCCAGGATACCATCCATGGCAGGGGAATAACATACAGTGACTATATTGGCTGGGTACTGTAAATCTGGCCTGGGGCTGAAGCCCTTAAAGCTCCTTTGTTAATCCATCTCTGATTCTAGGAGCATCGCTGTTCACATAAATAGTCTCCTTTGGAGAGGAAGACTCTGTTTTAATGGAGCAACACCCAGAAAGCCCATCTCCAAAAACACAGTCCTTTTTTTTTTTTTTTTTTCCAGAAATGAGAAGCTGGATTGGGGTCAAGACCATAGAAACACAATTTGCTATGTAGCCTCATCAGATGTGCCTTACCTGGCACCTCAGTTCCTTGCACTGATGTCTGGCATCTGGCTGGGCTGCTCTGGGGTTACAAACAGGTCCTGGCTCTCAGGGAGAATGGACACCTTGCTCTCCTACCCCCATCATCATCCATCTCCTAATTCATCCTGGACTGGGGTTCCACAGAGGCATCTATGCTGCCTGGTGGTACAGTGCAGGAGTCATCACCAAGAACTCCTTATAAAAGTGGCATGTCTTTTGGGATAAACCTCTTCACCTCCATAGATTTCCAATATACCTGCCTCAGCTCTTTGATTTTAATGCAGCACAGCTGCACGTCCCTGTTGTGGCCTTTCTCCAGCATACATGTGATATCTCCTCATAGGTATCCAGGTTCCTTTTGCTGGCTCGGAGCTGAGCTAGAACTGACTGTGCCCCACAGGCTGATGAGATCCAAGATGCTGGAGTGTGTTTGGGGCAGGCAGTTGCCTTGAGCAGTTCAACTACCAGGCTCTCTGCATGCTGACCAAACAGGAAATGGGAATTCAAATTTTCCTAGGGCTCAAAAGGACAAGTTGTTTCCTGTTTATGTGGCCACGGTGCAGCAGAGTACAAATGTCCAGAGCAGTGACAACAGAGCTTTCTGGGATACCTCCTGGAGACCAGTCACAGTACTGTACCTTGTGCTCTGCCTATACTGTGATGCTTATTTGACCCCCCACAATTCAACATCAGTGCTACACCACTTGCCAGTGGCAGCTTTTGGGGTAGGCAAAACAGGAGGCTGCCTAGGGCCCCAAGCAATAAGGGGGTCCCCATCTTCAATTTGGTGGACAGAAATGAAAATATAGAAAAATATAGAAATTGTTCCCATCTAGCAGAGCTAGTAGGGCTGGAAGCCTAAGCATTTTTCAGTCTTGGCTCATCAAGGCAAACTATCATTTGGATATGTGCTTCATCTGAATTGCAGATTTCACCATTATCTGCCCATTACCTTCACAATGACAAGAGAAAAAAGCAGGAGCAAGCAACAGACAGCACTATAGAAGGAACTTTTCCAATGGTTTAGTTCCTTACTGTGGCCATTTAGTCTCTATTTTTTAATCCTAATTTGAAATTTTGCCTTTTCCTTTTCTTTTTTACCTGTTCTTCTTTTGCCTCTTCTTTTGCCTTTATGACAATTTTTCCTTTGGCTTTGGTTAGCTCCGGTTACTAGGGAGGTCCATATAGACTGCTATATATAAATACAGTGCTGCCCACAAGTAATCATTACAGCTATGTGTGATGTCTGTGGCTGTACAGCTTTCTTCTGGTAATTAATTTTTTAGCTTCTTTTGTACTTACTATTTAATATTTTGGAGAGGGCCAGAGCCTTATAAACTTAAATACTTCAGAGAATTTCATTGTAATTTGGTGTTTTTCATTTGTAGCTACACACTAGAAACTTTCTTTTCACTTATTTTTATTTATTATAATTATGTGTATTAAATGTCTAGTGCACGTAAACCCAAGCTATATAAAAATTTGTAATATTTGACTGCCAAAATTTTAAATGTGGTAATTTAGTTATTTTTGAGCCATCATTAATTTTACTGCTTCTTCTTTATTAATTAATGCACATATTTAAAAAAAAATTCATTTAAACTTTGTAGTTCAGTATTAGTGCACTTATGTTAAATGAAGGATGATCAACTTACAAGCTTCATGATGGAAAGCTCTTTATAAATATCATACCCAAGAATAATTTATAAATTCCAGAGTGATAGTCATGTTAGTCTGGGTCAGTAAAACAAACAAGGAGTCTGGGGAGAGGGCATTTAGGGCTGCAGGGGGCAGTGTGGCCACAGGGAGGGTGGCAATGGGGGCTTACAGCAGGCCTTTTAGGGGGCCCCACAATGGGCCTTTGCCTTGGGCCCCCAACTGCCTAAGGCCGCCTCTGCCACTTGCTGAGATGATAGTATTAAGTTGAATTTTTCTGCAATTCTGATGACTGCAGCTGACAGGCCAGTGGAGATACATGCTTTATGTGCTCAATGTAAGATCCATTCTGTCAACCTATGTTGTCAGTGTAGACTGGGCCTTAGACTCTCTGCCTCCCTAACAAACCTCTTTGCATGTCCAACATACAAACAGCCACACTGGTCAAAGCATACTCTTGTGAATCACACTCAAATGCACAACTCCCGTTAAATTAACATAAAACTGGATCATCAGCTGGCATAATTTGGTATTGCTCCATTATAGCTAATTGAGTGTCCAATGCCACAATATATAATATACAGAAGTCAGTGGAGTTGCACTGATTCATTCTAGCTTAAGATGTAGCCCATAATCTTTACAGAAAAATATGCAATGGTAAAATATATTATTTTTATATAAAAAGTATGAGAGCATGTGCATTCAAATTAGTGCATTGGGTACTATGTGGAGCTTTTGGTGTGTCAGTGCCTCTGAAAATACATATTATTCTTCTTTGTCTACATCTCATAATTTCTCTCTCATTTTGTTTTTATGGCTATTACTTCCACTGTCCTTTTATTTGTATTTGATATATTTTCTCAGGTCTTAGGTTGTCAGAGAAGCTGTATAAAATAAAGTTGTACTATATTATATGGTATCAAATGAAATACTGTTAGTAAAAGAAAATATTTTATACACTAAATGATTTTGAAATTTATGTTTTTTCAGTTTTTGATAAAAATTGTGCGGTATCCTATATATTTATAGTCATAGGACATATGCAGTCAATTGTCTTAAATATATGTATTTTCTATTTCTGCACCAGCTGCAACTGTCCAATTCTGAAATTTATCAGGTGCAGCTGGTCTGTGGTAAAGACTAAATATCATGAAGGAAACATAGATCATGGGTTAGAAAAAATGGGTTATCTACTCAAATGTTCCTTTCCTGAGCATATGCATTACTCCCTGCTAGTTTCCCTCTGTGTAAATCCAAAGAAATCAATGGTGTTTCAATAAAGTGAAGTAATACAGTACCAAGGCAAGTTCATGTGTGAGACACATACATCTGAGTCACTGGTGTAACACTGGAATAAGGCATTGATGAATCAGATCCCAGATTTTCAAAGCACCCTGTTTAGTGCACTCCCAAACAAAACTGATGAGTAGTATAACTAAGGTCTGGTTTACACTTAAAACTTACATCAGCATAACCACAGCACTCAATGGTGTGAAAAAATATAAAACCCTGTTATAGCAAAACTGATTTAAACCCCCCACATAACTGCACATAGATCCACAGAAGAATGCTGCTGTCAACCTAGCTACTGTTGTTTGAAGAGATGGAGTTCCTAGAGCGATGGAAAAACTCATGCTGTTGCTGAAGGCTGCATCAACAACAGTAGGTTATGCCAACATAGTTACAATGCCATAATTATGCCATTATGATGTACTGTAGACATGACCTGAGAGTCATGATAAGAACAACTATGCAAATCAATCATGGCTTTGCACAGAGAAGCCATAATAATTTATTTAGTTTGTATTATTAATCCGTGCCAGGGAAAGTCAAGAAACTATAAAGGGCGAGAAGATGATCTGGAAACTCTAGGTTGTAATGCATTCTTTGTGATCTATATTTACAGAAATCTCTGAAGCAGTCCTCAGAGTTAAAGCTCTGTTGAGACTAATGGGTTAGCTGCAAAGTCTAGCCAGCCTTCCAAATAATGGAAACGTAATTGCACTATGCAGAAATAACAAAAAAATTGATAAGGTGCGGTAGAAAGTGTTCTTTTGTCATTTGGCAGCTGGGACTAAAATATTATGTCAAATGAATTTGGAGGATACTACAGGAATTCAGCCCAGTGTAAATATCTGCCGTAAAACATCTCCTAATAACGTCAAAGCAAACTTACTGGAAGGTCTCATTTCCTTTTCATAAACAGTCACTTCAGAAAAAAACAATTTTATTAGCTGATGGTTATATTAAACATTTTTTCCCACAAACATTTGCACCACAGTTAATAAAAAACATGAAGAAATTTGCTGATTTTTTTAACCTCTTTCACCTGAAAAATACATCATGTTTTTTTTATTTGTTCAACAATAATTGAGTAATGACAAGACAGTCGTTAATAGCTGTAACAGTTTAAGCAAGTAAATACCATCTCCTCAAGCCTAACTTTAGATGGCCTGTGGAGCCTCTCCCTGCACTTCTTATTCAAGTAAAACATTGCAGAACATATTTTTAAAGGTAATTAGGTACCTAAAAGTTCAGCTAGGCACTCACTGGGATTTTTCAAAAGTGTCTAGGTGCCGAAATCCCATTGATTTTGGACACAAGTAACTGGGAGCTTTTGAAAATCCAGCAGATGCCTTTCTTAATCTTTAGGCACCTAATACATTTAAATAATCTAGCCGACTGACATGATATGAACTTGGAACCCTAGAGTCAATTTTCACAGATAAAAAATATAAATATATTGTGCATTTTTGCTAGTCTCAATATATATTAAGTAAATAATAAGAATAATCACTGCCCCTAATAATTTACCCTTGGAAGGAAACAAAAAGAAATGAAAAGAAGGGGGAATGGGATGCAACATACAAGCAACATAGTGAGGGAGGTAATTTAAGCATTAGTCTTTATGTTTTTCATATGAGTGCAGACAGTATATGAAGGAAGGGATGGGGGTTAGAGGAATACTATCAAAGAACACGCAGTGGTCAGATTCCTAGCTGGTGTAATCTGACAACTCTCCACTGACTTCAATGGTGCTAATGTCTTCTGACCCAGTAAGACCTTGGCAAGATGCTGCCTCTCTGCCTTCCCAGCCCTACTCTTTAAATCCTGCAAGCTTTTCTGGGAATATTTGCTTAGCCTCATGCAGTCAGGCTAAGATCAGAAGGAGGCTTGGAAAGCAGATTAAGCTAAAGACATTAAAATAAGCACCTTGTGCCAGGTCAGAAGGTTCCTGGGTTTGACCTCCCATGGACATCTTAGTCAACTCTGAACTGAATCTGAACCAACCACGGTGGAGGAGGACATTTAATTAACAAATGGAAAATCAAGGAGCTCCTGGCATGCAAGTGTAGTTTCCCACAATGGACTCATCAAACATATCATCACCCATTGCCCAATTGATAAAAATGAAGGAGACATCACTGTAATAAATTCAGCCACTCCTGATGTAGCCATCTGGCTTGATCAACTCCGGTGTAGTTGTTGTTGCTGCTCAACACCAGCCATTCAAAAGAAGAGGAAGGGGAAGAATTGAGCCTAGCCAGTTTTCACCAGTTGAGGATCTGAACAAATAATATTGTACAAAAATCAGTGGATATCATCTTTAGCCACTTGTAAGTAACTTATTTATCAGCTGGCTGGTTTATCATAAGGATCACTGAAGAATTTATTTAGTGATTTAATTATTATTTTATCCTTGATAGTGACATAGCTTTGGCTATTCTTGGGTAGTGCTCCTAAGTACTGAGATGCATATTAACACTACATATTGAATTATTATAAAATAGGTGTAAACAGTCTCAGTTTGTGAGATTTTGGGTTGCTTGTTGTTTCTTATAATCTCCTTATAGGGTGGTTGCTTAATATTTCTGCATAGCTTGGAGCTTCCTTTTACATTTGGTAACCTTTTTGTAATCATGAACATATGAACAAGGTACCCAGCATATGTAAATAAATCTACATGGGAAAATAAAAAAATAGATTTCTAAGGACTTGTGTTCCTACTTTTCCCTTCCATAGTCCTCTCACTCACTGCAGTTTTAAATTCCTATCATCCTGCAATTTAAGGACCCCATAGTAGCACTTCATCTGGAATTCAATATTATTACTATTATACTGCTGTCATTCTTTTTAATACTGTAAACTAATGTGAACTAATAGTCACGACAGAGTTTGGTAGGTGAATGGGGGTAGTACTATCCTCTAGTGGACAGAGCCAGAAGTCCTCAAATGCATCTTTTATATACTGCCAGCAGCTACCAGAGATTTTCCTTTGGGACAAGTGGGAGGGTCCTTTGCATATTTCAAGTAGTACCCATGAAGTCTGAGATGACTATGACTTTGTTAAAAATTATACAATCGCCACTTATTTTTCCCACTCAAAGCTCATGACTGCTTAGGTAATGGTGAAACAAACAAAATGGTAAACAAAAAGATCCATTTTTTGGTGTCTTCTGATCAAGGCTGGATGCCTTTCTGGAAGATATGGCTTTTATTAATCACAAGGTATTGGGCTCAGTGCAGATTATTTAGTGGGCTCTTCTGCCCTTAAAAACTATGATAAATAGCAGATGACCATCATTTTCCACCAATACATTCTAACATGCTTTCCTGAAATATCTACAGATCTTTCAAAAAATTATCAATAAGTGTGTTCACTAAGGCCGATATTCATTTGTATATTTAGGATATAATATTTATAGCTAAAGAAACAGGAATTTAATGGATGAGCAGTTATCCTGCAGTTAAAGGCCCCTATCATGTAACTTATTGTGTGCAGGTAGGCTGTGGTTTCTGCAGGTATCCCCCCTGATTTCAAGTTTCAGGATTGGAGTCTATGGTTGAAAGGAGCATTCCATTTTTTACATTAAATCTTTCACCCTGAAATGTCACATATCACATCTTACCCTAGCATAGATTTTTTTTTTCCACCCAAGAAGTTTGTAAGTGATCACACAAGGAATTCTAAAGACAAGCTGCTTCCAAAATATTACTGGCCTTCACTTTTTGAAAGTAGTTTTATCCCCCTTACCCCTCCATATTTGTTCTTTAGGAATAATTGTTTTTTTTTAAAAAGCTTTGACCAAAAAACACTACAGCTGTTATTTTGAAATAAAATTTCTTATGTCCACACGATGTTCCGTTATTTCGAAACAGTAAAACTTCGTTTGAAATTGAAATAGCTGTTGTTTCAAAATGGCTGTTTCGAAACAATGGCGTTTGGACATGTTGTTTCGAAACAACACCATTGTTTTGAAACAACATGTCCAAACGGCCTTATTTCAAAATAACCATTTTGAAATAACTGCCGTTTCGATAGCAGGCTTTCTCTTAATTCAAATTAACATTTTCTTAATTCAAATTTACTTATTTTGAAATAAGGGCTTTATTTCGAAATAACTCATTTTGAAATAACTTATTTTGAAATAACAGTTTATGTGTGAACATAGCCTAAATGAGTCTAAATTGTTGACCATGTCAAGAGGAGAAATACACGTGTTAGTTGCATACAGAAAACCCCTTTTTATGGAGGTGTGGGCTGTGACTCTGTGGTTGCAACTGATCTTCCTTGATAGGGCTTATGTTGACCCTCACTTCAAACCATTCTTTTCCTCCTCACCCACACAAATATATGAGATCACCTCTG
The DNA here is from genome assembly GCA_007922195.1 of Podocnemis expansa. Taxonomy (NCBI): domain Eukaryota; kingdom Metazoa; phylum Chordata; order Testudines; family Podocnemididae; genus Podocnemis; species Podocnemis expansa. The sequence goes on from ML682017.1 coordinate 11,670,999, forward strand.
TGCTGGATAAACGCACTTCAGTAGCATTAAACACTCTTGAAAGCCCCATATCCAGCTGTGGGAATATTCCTTTGATGCAGGAACTATAGAAGACACAGGCTCCTAGGCACAGCATAGACACACCCTGGATGACTGAACTGCCATTGTTTAAACATCAGCTCTTTCCTGCACTGGGCTGCTCCAGAGACACAGCACTAACTCCTCACCAGTTTCTTTCCAAGGCATGCCCCTGACACTGGACAAGATCCTGTCTCACATTTCCCTCCATTCTTCAAGTCAATGGGAATTTTTCTGACTGAAGACAGTGCAAAAACTTTCGATTTGGCTCATTGTCAAAACATCTTACCAGTAATTCCACACTTCTGTCTGGAACATCCCACCGGGATCCCCTTAGAAATCACACTCTGTAACTCAGCAACCTAGGCAATCCCAGGAAATAGTCTTAGATGATGATTGAATCCCAGACTCAAGCAACCACTCCACTGACACACAGTTCAAATACCCTAGCAGTCCTCCTGGCACTCTCTGGCAGAACGTTCCTGATTAATAGTTTTTATGGCATGCATGCGAATTGGGTGTTGAGATTAGTGTCAGAACTGTTTATGTAAACTTAGCTTGTGATTCTGTGAGTTTTTAAAGTTTGGGAGGTTTTTTTATGGATCTGTTTTAATAGCATGCCTTCTTTTGAACTGCACTTAGCAGTCTTATCTCTTTTTGTTTGTGAATAATTAACCCTGTGTCCTACAAAGACTGAGGAGCTGTGTTTTCTTTTAAGTTCTCCCTGTCTCTGCAACTCTTTAAATAAATCAGGGACAAAAGATTGTGCAATGCCTTGTAACAGAAAATACAGCAAGACATCCTTTCACACGATGTTACAGAGCGGTCACATAGCAAGGATGAAAATTGCAATGGGGTCGGGGGAGAAAGGGCATAATAGGCCCCTATAGATAGCAAAATCCTAAATGTTGGGTCATATGGTCACCCTAATTAAATGTAAGAAATTATTTTTCTCAAACTCTTTCTGCTGAATTATGTTTGTCTTGTACTCGAATCAGATTCGGTTCCAAATACTGATTGGCTTTATGCAGCTAGTGCTGTGAGTAGTCATAAAAAATTACTCAGATTTGGACTGATCATCCACAGAGTGGAATACAATACAGAGTCAAGTTCTCAGCCCATTATTTGTGCTTTCTAAAAAAGAATCATTAGCTCCCAGCTCAGAGGGATCTATCAGAGAACCCAGTTTAGAAATTCAAAGGGCCAAAACAAATAAACAAACAAACAAAAGGAAACAAATAAATCAAGAGAAAGGTTCAAAGGCCAAATTGCAACCTTATTGTTAAATTGCCCTGATTTTACCACAGCTTCGTGATATATTCCCATTAGGCTCATAATTAAGAAACAATAGTCACTTATTGTTTTGTCTTGATGACAGAATGATTTAAGCAAAATTATATCTGGTCACTTTAACCAATTGCCTTAAAAATGACTGAGCCACTGAGGGTTCATTTTCTTCTCATAGCTGATATCCAGACATAGGTTCACTTCAAAGGCTCAAATAATGAGTACAGTTTGGCTAAGAATTAGAACTGCATGGTTTTTGATTCATATGTGCTGCAGCTAGACCTTGGTCCAAGACCAAAACATGAGATTTGAATCCCAGATTCAGATCTGAACATTGTGGCTTAGCTGTGTCTCCACAATGGACTCAAACCAGGACATTATATCCAAATACATATTATACCAGCTTTGGAGAGGTCTGGATTCAAATCTGGATCTGAACTCTGTGTTTTAACCCCTTCTGATGAATGTTTCTAGTTGCTTCAGTTCACATAGTGTTTTGCCCTTGGCATCTCACTTTGAGTCTAATATGTCCAACATGAAGCTCAACACTAAAAGCCCCCAACCTTTAGATGTGAATAACCCATATCAAGGGACATGGCATTACCTATCAATCTTTCTGTTAATGTTTTGACTCCTGTGGAAGAAACGAAAATTTCTACTGTATTAGCTCAAAGATTCCCTGAGATTTGCAGGACAGCAGGGTCATGTGTGTAGATACCAGATATCTCTCCTCTGCTAAAAGGCCCGCAGGCTTCTGCTGGGTCCAGGATAGCATAGCTACTATGAAATCCTGCGTCTTAGTATTCTACCAGTGAGAACTTCTCCTTGAGCATGAATTACACGGTCTTTCACAGTGTGGTGGGAAAGGGTAATCCAGAGGAGCCCAGCTGTGAAAGGCCAAGCATGGCGGAGTCCCTGTGGAATATTACTCCTGGAATGGACATACTCATGTCCTCAGCACAGACTCTCCTCTGTGTGGAGTTGCACTGTGTCTGAACCCTCTGAGGTTATGTGACTTAGTCGTTAACCTGACTGAAAGTGATTAACAATGATGGTAAGGGAAGTGGGGAAACATCCAGTCCTGGTTTCAACCATCTTGGGCACTCAGCAATCCATAAGCAGGTCTGTGCTACTGTGTTGATGTTCATTGCAAAATGGTGTAATCTGAATAGTACAATAGTGGGTTTGACTGCTAGGGCACAGAAGAGCCAGACACAATCATGCGACACCTCTCTTCTGCAATGAGCAAGCAAAGCAGTGGAGCAGTGCTCTGAATATTGGCAGTAAGGAGATGTCTGCATAATCTAGTGTAAAGCAGCATGGCGCTTTATCTGTGCCAAGATTCATCTCCATCCACCTGACACTTGGAAAAGAGTGGATTAAAAATGATGGGGTGAGGACAGAAAGCTTCAGCTGATGGGTGAGCAGAGAGAAGAAGGGAAGTGAGTAGAAACACTAAGTGGGGAAGAAGAAGCAAGGAAATGAACATCCTCCACCTTTTTCTGTCTCACCCTATCCATCTCTTTAAAGCAGTGGTTTTCAGACTTAGGGTCAGGACCCAGTACTGGATCGCAAACTCTCAGGCACTGGGTCACAGCATCCCCTGTTGCCACTGCCAAAAGACTGGAATGCATTGCTGAAAGATGTAATTGTTGGGTTGTGGTATAAATGATTTTTTTCAACGGGGTCCCAAGAAAAGAAGTTTGGAAACCATTGCTTTAAAGGGCTGACAGACCATTTTCTCCATACCTGAACAAACAACTTTCTTTGCCTGTTTACACTGAGTTCTCCTGGGCCAGGACTGTCTCTTCCTATATACATCTACTGCAAATTGTGTTTTACTAGAGTATAAATAATAATGGTACAGATGGGTCCAAATCAAAACCCTGAATCCAAACACTTTGGGGAGTTTGGATCCAGATTTTGCATCTGGCCCTGATCTGTACAACCACCTACAAGAAAAAGCCTGGATCTGAAAACATCCAGACTTTAATATATGAACTTAGTGGCTGAGGCTAATTGGTTCTTCTCTTGTTAATGGATCCAGCTTTAACTTACTGAAAGCAGAATTTTTTCCCCTTTCTTCTCTGCTGTAAAGGCCAAATAGCTTTTTAAACAGTTCATTCATGAAGCTGCCATTGTGTTGTCACTTAGTGACAACTCTTCCCACTCACCCAGTTAGATTGTTTCCTTCAACACATGGAACTCTATGAGTAAAACAAGTTTATTGTCTGCCAACTTATAATTTTTCCCTTTGGAAAAGCTGTTCTGGTGTTAATGGGTTAGTTTGTATCTCAGTATGTTCAAAAGCTCTCAGGGAATCAGCTGTTGAAATGCATGTTAGTCTGGCTTAAAAAAAAAGGAGGGGGAGTGGGCAGCAAAAATACATGGGAAACAGACCTACAGGATTCACTGTGAACACAGCAGTTTACAGGATACACATTTTTCTTTCCCTTCTGGCTCCACTTATAAGTCAAATTTTTACCCATGAACTGAAGAGAAATATTTGATCTTGATCTGACTTCTGGGATAGGTCACCCACTGTTTGGAGAAAACACATTTGTAGAGATGATATGTCTGTGCTTAGGGGTTCAAGAACTTGTGGTTAAGGAGAAGCAGATATGAAAGTCTATGCAATAAATAAAATAAATATATTTGTTCTTAATTGTGCTGAATTGTGCATGGTGCTCAGGGACAACTGAGAGCTTCGAAGAAAAGACTCAGTCATGAAAACAGCTTCTTCCTTTGTGTTATTCAGACATAGAATCTTACTTCAGAAGAAACAAAAGAAAGACTGGGTTTCAAACTGGCACTTATGACACTGTACAACATTGTATGATATGAGAGAAATGAGTTGCATCAGACCAAAGAGTAATGGTGGAAACTTGGCCTGTAGTTTCAAGGAAAGTGTGGTCGACTGGTGCACAATAAATGATGCTCCAGTTATAGAAGATGGCAATAAAAGAAAAAACACAAAGTAATGAGGGTTACAATAGGTAAATGTGTTTATCTGAGTGCTTACAATGGCATCCATCATAATAGTGTCTGAGGAGATGGAGGTGTGGATGAAGATACTGACATTTGCAGACACCATTATTGAGGTGATGATGGATGGGTTTAAAGGCAGAAGTTGTGAAAAAGAAGAAAAGTTCAAGACCCATACTTCTGGAAGCAAATAAGAGCTGTGATCAAACAATTGGAGAATGCTTCTTTTCCCTAGGAGAAGTGCTTTTATCTCTCAGATATTTTGGTGAAGGAATTAGAGAGGGGGACAACCTATTTGGCCATAATGAGGAAGGGTAGTTAGGTCAAGTAAAGTCCCACAAATAATAAAATAAAAATTATCTGCTATGATGCTTGCAGTGGTGGTAAGAAGCTCATTTAATGAGAATTTGTAATATGATCTTCAAAGAAGAGGTGTTACAACATTGCTAGGCATCTGATTTTTGCCTCTTACCATCAAGGCAAGTAGCAAATTACAATAGATCCTATTTCACTTTCATTTGTTGGGTTCCATGTCAAAAATCAAGGGGCCAAATCCTCAATTGACATAAACTGATCTAGCTCCATTGACTTCACTGAAACAACACCCATTTTCTCCAGATGAGGATTTGGAGGAACTGCTCAAGCTCTTGTAAAATGTAGGGTCATATATACTCCAAATATTCTTTTTCTTGTCAGCTACATTTTAAAAATTGGTGGCTTAGAAGTTAATGTGTATGTTCCAAGAAAGTGACTCTGTAAAATGGCATCATGTAGTTTATTGTCACTCACTGTCAAAGCTGCTCAGTTCAGAAGAGAAGGATGCTGTCCTTTAATCACTGCCATCACTACAAACTTAGTTTGAGCTCTGAAAATCAAGTCAGATTCTTTACAGCTCATGTGTGGGAAGAAAAAACTGTGAAAAAAATTAAATATTTTTCATTAATGAGGGGGTCAAAATTTCAATTTTTAAGAAATTTCAGCAGCCTTTATTGCCTTTGTTTCCCCCTGTGGCACCTTTTCCAGGTTTGGAAGGAATAGGATGGCTTCTCTATCCAGCAGAGCTTTCAGAGGTCTGCTTGGCAATAATTCTGTTGCCTTCTTCCACCCATAGTGCGTTCTAGGGTCATTAATCCTTACTGGGTCTTCTAAGTGCAGGACATGCCAGAAAGCCCCAATGGTGCAACAGGAGTGTAGAAAACATTCCCGCTTCTGCTGCTTGATGGCATTGGTGAGTTGTGGACAACAGAATCTCCCAAAGTGCCTGTGTTGTACAGGAAGTCAAACTAAATGATCATGGTAGTCTCTTCGGGTACACTATATCGATTTAAGGACAGTTAGGTGCCAACAGGCTTTTCTTATATTGAAACAAGGAGCTCCATCATTTCAATATAAGGAGCAGTCATAGCGATTTAATAAAACCTAGATTTAAATAGCTGTGCCGCTTAAATCAATTCGTTAAAATCGAAATAACACAGTTCAGATGTGTTATTTCGAAACAACGGCTAAATTGATTTAAGTGCTTCCTGACTTTCTTCCTCCCAGGATGCCCAGCTCCAGGAGGAGCAAGTGAGTTGGCATCCCTTCCCAGCGTGCTGCCTGGCTCGTGCTAGCAATGGCACAGGCACGTACTGGCTCCCAAGAAAGGAGGTGTGCCCCTGCCTGGGGCAACAAGGAGGCTCTTTGCCTCCTCCACATATGGGGGGCAGAGGACATCATGTCCAGGTTCCAGGCAAGGCACTACAACTGGGATGTCTACAGAGACATTTCCAGGGCCCTCTCTGACCAAGGGTACACCCAAACTTCAGAGCAGGTGCGGGAAAAACTCAAAATCCTACGTCAGGACTATGCCAAGGATCAGGGAGGCAAGGCAGCTCCAGGGGGCAGCAAGTAGCATCAGCTGCCCCTACTACCAGAAGCTGCATGCCTTCCTGGGAGAGGAGCCTGCTGGCCTGCCAGCCAGAACCCAGGACTTACGCAAGCACCGCCCCCTTGAGACATCCCTTGAGGAAGATACCACCGAGGGGGAGGCATCTGTGGACATGAGGGAGCCCAGCCGCCCTGGAAGCAGCATAGCAGCCTCGAGGAGCTTGCAGAGCCTAGAGTCCTCCCCTGCCCAGGAGGAGGGAACAACAGCCTCCACTGAAGAGGACAAGTTGGGGGATATAGAGGAGGCACCTCCCACAGAAGAGGATGTGGGCAACGGGACATGTCGGCGGACATCTGGAGCCCCTGTTGGTAAATGCCCCCTCCCCCTCCATGGACGCCAGGGAGCCATTTCTGCCTAACTGGCAGTGCTGGGGGGGGGGGGTCAGGAGCTGGGCATGGGAAAGAGTCCCAGAGAGAGGGAATCCAAACATTTCTTCCACAGGGCATTGGGCTGGGGGCCAAGGGGTAGCAGGGCCCGGAACCGAGCGGGGAAGGGACCAGGTATGAAAAGGGGTTAAGCAGCAACCTGGGCTGCCAGCCAAGGGATTTCCAGCCCCCCAAGCCCTCCCTTGCTTCCAGTCTTGGGGAGAGCACTGCCACCAGCTGCAGGCCACAGTCATGGCACACCTCCCCAGGGGAAAGCATCATAGAATCATAGAATCATAGGGTTGGAAGGGACCCCACGAGGTCATCTAGTCCAACCCCCTGCCAAAAAAAAAGCAGGACCACTCCCATTAGATCATCCCAGTCAGGGTTTTGTCCAGCTGGGCCTTGAACACCTCCAGAGATGGAGATTCCACCACATCCCTAGGCAGCTTATTCCAATGCTTCACCACTCACCTAGTAAGGAAGTTTCTCCTAATATCCAGCCTGGACCGCCCCAGCTGTAATTTGAAACCATTGCTTCTCGTTCTGCCCTCTGTTACTACCGAGAACAGTCGAGCTCCCTCCTCCTTGGAGCAACCCTTCAAGTAGTTGAAGGTTGCTATCAAATCCCCCCTCAGTCTTCTCTTCTGCAGGCTAAATAAGCCCAGTTCCTTCAGTCTTTCTTCATAGGGCTTGTGCTCCAGCCCTTTGATCATTTTGGTTGCCCTCCTCTGGACTCTCTCTAATTTGTCCATGTCCTTTTTGTAGTGGGGAGCCCAAAACTGGAGACAGTATTCTAGATGTGGCCTCACTAGTGCAGAATAGAGGGGAATGATCATATCCCTCGATCTGCTGGCGACACTTCTTCTGATGCAGCCCAGTATGCCATTGGCCTTTCTGGCAGCAAGCGCACACTGCTGACTCATATCCAGCTTCCCATCCACCATGACTCCCAGGTCCTTTTCTCCAGTGCTGCTATTTAGCTGATCACTCCCCAGCCTGTAGCAGTACATGGGGTTTTTTCGTCCCAAGGGCAGGATTTTACACTTATCCTTGTTGAACCTCATGAGATTCCTCTTGGCCCACTGCTCCAATTTGTCTAGGTCTCCCTGAATCCTGTCCCTGCCCTCTAGGGTGTCTACCGTTCCCCCCAGTTTGGTATCATCCGCAAACTTACTAAGTGTGCAATCTATCCCATCATCCAGATCATTGATGAAAACATTGAACAGAACTGGCCCCAGGACCGACCCCTGGGGCACACCACTTGTTACTGCTTGCCAACTTGACATGGAGCCATTGATTCCTACACGCTGAAACCGTTGATCTAGCCAGTTTTCTATCCACCTTACAGTCCACGCATCTAACCCATACTTCCTTAATTTGCCAATGAGAATGCTGTGGGAAACTGTATCAAAAGCCTTGCTAAAGTCAAGGTATATGACATCAACGGCTCTTCCCGCATCCACAAATCCAGTCATCTCATCATAGAAGGCGATGAGGTTGGTCAGGCATGATTTACCCTTGGTGAATCCATGCTCACTGTTGCTGATCACTCTATTTTCCTCCAAGTGTTTCAGGATGGATTCTTTGAGAAGCTGCTCCATGATTTTTCCGGGGATTGAGGTGAGGCTGACAGGTCTGTAATTCCCTGGATCCTCCTTTTTGCCTTTCTTGAAGATAGGTACTATATTTGCTTTTTTCCAGTCCTCTGGCACCTCCCCTGTTCGCCACGAGTTTTCAAAGATAATGGCCAACGGTACTGCTATCTCATCAGCCAGCTCCCTCAGCACCCTCGGATGCAGTTCATCCGGCCCCATGGATTTGTGCACATCTAATTTCTTTAAGCAGTCCCTAACCTGACCTTCTGTCACCAAGGGCCTCTCTTCTTCTCCCCAGTCTACCGTACCTAGTGTAGTGGGCTGGGAGCTGACCCTGCTTGTGAAAACTGAAGTAAAAAAAGCATTGAGCACTTCAGCTTTTTCCTCATCCTCTGTCACGAGGATGCCTGCCCCATTCAGTAAGGGACCTACACCATCCCTGATCCTCTTCTTGTTATTGATATACTTGTAGAACCCCTTCCTGTTATCCTTCACATCCCTTGCTAGTTGCAACTCCATTTGTCCTTTGGCCTTTCTGATTTTATCCCTGCAGTCCCGAGCAATGTCTTTATATGCCTCCTTAGTCATCTGTCCTAGCTTCCACTTCCTGTAAGCGTCCTTTTTATGCTTCAGCTCAGTGCAGAGCTCTCTGTTAAGCCACAGTGGGCGCCTTCCACATTTGCTGTGCTTTCTCCTTATCGGAATTGTATCTTCCTGTGCCCTTAGCAGGGTTTCTTTAAAATGCACCCAACTCTCTTGGACACCTTTCCCCTTCAGATCAGTCTCCCAAGGGATCCTGCCCATCAGTTCCCTGAGGGAGACAAAATCTGCTTTTCTGAAGTCCAGGGTCTGTGTTTTGCTTCTTTCCTTCTTTCCTTTAATCATCAACTTGAACTCAATCATTTCATGGTCACTGCTACCCAGTCTGCCATTCACTTCTACTTCCCTGATACATTCTTCTCTATTTGTGAGTAGCAGATCGAGAGGTGCAAGGCCCCTAGTTGGTTGCTCCAGCATTTGTACCAGGAAGTTGTCCTCAACACTCTCCAGAAACTTCCTGGATTGCCTGTGCACTGCTGTATTGGCCTTCCAGCAGATGTCAGGGTAATTGAAATCCCCCATGAGAACCAGGGCCTGTGCTCTAGAAACTTCTGTCAGTTGTCCATAGAATGCCTCATCCACCTCCTCCTTCTGATCTGGTGGTCTGTAGCAGACACCTACCACAACATCCCCCTTGTTGCTCTCCCCTCTAAACTTAACCCACAGACTTTCAACTGGCTTGTTTCCACTTTCATAATGAAGCTCTGAGCAGTCTTAGAGCTCCTTTACATATAGTGCTGCTACTCCCCCTTTCCTTCCCTGCCTGTCCTTCCTGAACAGTTTATACCCATCTATTGCAGAGCTCCAGTCATGCAAACTATCCCACCACGTCTCTGTTATCCCAATCATGTCATAGTTCTTTGTCTGCGCCAGTACTACCAATTCCTCCTGCTTGTTTCCCAGGCTCCTTGCATTTGTGTATAGGCACCTAAGATACCCAGCTGATTGCCCTACTTTCCCATTTTGATTTTCAATTCTATTATATCTACCTCCCTGGATTTTCTTTTCGTGTTGACCTCCCCCACCTGCCTCAGGCATTAGGGCTTCATTAGAGCACCTAAGAACGTTATTTGCTTCCCCCCGCATGTTCCAACTATCCTCTCTTCTATCCCTGTAGTTACAGTCCCGACACCCCCCGAGTTCCATTCCATCCCCTTGGTCTCCCACATAGTCACTTACCTGTGGGCTTTGGTCTCCTTCCCCCTTCAGACCTAGTTTAAAGCCCTCCTCACTAGGTCAGCCAGTCTGCGTCCAAATACGCTCTTCCCCTTCCTCGAAAGATGGAGTCCATCTCTGCCTAGCAGTCCTTCTTCCTGAAACAGCAACCCATGGTCAAGGAAGCCAAAGCCCTCCTGACGACACCATCTTCACAGCCAAGCGTTCATCTCCAGGATGCATCTGTCTCTGCTCAGGCCTCTACCCTTGACCGGAAGAATCGAGGAGAACACCACCTGTGCTCCAAACTCCTTCACCCGCGCTCCCAGAGCCCTGAAGTCACCTTTGATCTGCCGAGGATCACCTCTTGCAGTATCATTGGTTCCTACATGGATGAGAAGCGTGGGGTAGTAGTCAGAGGGGCGGATGATTCTCAACAATCCCTCCGTAATGTCTCGGATGCGGGCACCTGGCAGGCAGCATACCTCTCGAGAGACCTTGTCAGGGCGACAGACGGGTGCCTCCGTCCCCCTCAGAAGTGAGTCCCCAACCACCACAACTCTATGTTTCCTCCTAGCTGTGGTGGCTGTGATCCTCCCAGCCTCGGGGGTGCATGGCCTCTCCTCTTCCACCTCCTTCACCGTCTCTAGCACCGCATAACAATTCTTCACCACAACAGAGGGTGGGTTGTGGGCAGGGGTGGAGCACTGCCTACCGCCAGAGGTAGCCAGCTGCCAGTGTCCTCCCCCTGCCACAGGCTCCCCATCCAGCTCCAGTGTTGTGGCAGTAGTCTCTGGTACCTGGTCAGTGCCCTCCATCTTGCACTTCTCCTCGTGGATGCTGTCGAGGAACTTCTCCAGGGTGTGGACACTCCTGAGCCGAGACACCTCCTCCTGTAACTCTCCCACCTGCCTCCTGAGAGATTCCACCAGCAGGCACCTGTCACATCGATTCATCTCCCCAGCCTGATCTTTGGAGACAGGGAACTGCAGGCTGCAGTCCCTGCAAGTCCACACCAGGGTCTGGGTAGAGATATCTATGGTCAGGATGTCTGTCTGGCTACAGGCACAGGTAGAAGAGACAGAAGGGGCACTGGCAGCAGTGCGGCTCCTCTTCACCATCGTGGCCTCACAAACTCGCTCTCAAACTCCCCTGTTTGCTGTCCTCTGGTCGCTCAGCCACTGGCTTTTAAAGCCTTCTCTGCCTAGGTCAGCCCTGGCCCCTCGTTAAACACACAGGGGAAGGCTGATCACAAGGCTGATTGAGGCTGGTGCTCAAAGGTGATCAGGGAACAATGGTGCAAGCAGCCCCCACCCACAGTAAGAAACAACTAACAGAAGTCAGCTGTAAGGGAAAAGTCAAACAGATAAACACACACAGTTAGCAAACCCTCACCCAAGCAACACTCTGTCCCTTGCTGCTTTCAGCTAGGGGATCGCCTTCACCTCCTTCTCCGGGCTTCACAAACTCCTTCCCTCTCAAACTCCCCTGTTTGCTGTCCCCTGTTCGCAAGCGGGGGCATGCTGCCCTATGCCCACCACAGCGGGCACTGTGGCAAATCCAGAGTTTCGGGTGTGAACGCACAGGCCTTGGGGGGAAGTGTCTTCAGTAGGACAAAGTCACAGACACACGGGGATTGTAGGGCTGCATATGCCAGCTGCCGTCAGGGTGCCAGCAGCACTAGCAAAGCAGACAAGTGACACTAACCCTAACGTTCGCTTCCCTACAACAAGATGCACAGCCAGGCAGCCACAGGCTGATGGGAGTACCACACCCGCACCCAGCTGGAGGAGGAGGGCCCACAGGCCAAGGGAGGAGATTCTGCGAGAGCTCCTGGACTGCAGCCATGAAGCAGATTAGGCGATGCGCGCATGGCGGGAGTGAGTGTCCGTCCGGCAGGACCTTCCTATCAGTCTTCTGCAACGCTTCGCCATGCTGGGCGAGTGCATTGTGGCCACCATCAAGCACCAGAGTTGGGCCATGGTCGCACTCAGAGTTGCCCAGCAAGGTGCAGAGGCCAGTCTGTGGCGTGTTGCCGACTCCCTAAACCCACCACCTGTAGAGGGAGCAGAACGAGGGGAAACCAGCGTCCCTCAATGCCATCACACCCGTACTTGCGGTGGCTGTGGAGAGGGCTGGGGGACAGCTGCTGACCGTCCTGGCAAACCCCAAACCCACTAGATCTCCCTGACCCCATATTCTCCTTCCCACTACCCACACTGCCCCCCTTCAAGTTATAAGCACTTCCCCACCTCCCCCCTGCTCTCCCATGACCCCCTAGGACTCCCCCCACCGTTTGTCAATAAAAGTCCTTGATCCGTCATGTGGGGGGCGTGGTTTTTCCCCCACCCGAGTGGGGGGGGGGGGGGGGGTAGGCTGCATCCCCGACAAGCAGTACAGGCAGCTGCACGTCCCCAAGGGTTGTGTCATACCTTGGTAGAAAGGTGCCTGCCTCCATGCCCCTGAAGACCGCTGAGTTCCAGGCTGCCGTGCACCCTTCCCTGCCACCCGGTATAGCTATTGGTAAAGATGCCCCAGTGGTCCACCACATCCTGGAGTATCATGGAATGGTACCTCTTTCTATTCCGATATTCTGTGGCCCAGTGTTTGGGGGCTCGCACAGGTACATGCATCACACAGTTTGGGAAGCCGAGGCTGGCTAGGTCAGACGTGGTGTTCTGGAAGTCTCCAGGGGTGACAAGCCAGGGCAGCAGGATGGAGCTGATGGCTGTGCAGACCTCCTGGAGGATTGTGCCATTGCTTGACCTCCTAATTCCAAAAAGGTGGGCAACAGATCGATAAGACTCTGGCATTGCCATCTTCCAGAGGCCCATGGCCAGTCTCATGTCTGCAGAGGTGGCAGACCTCATTCGGGTGTTCCTGGGCTGTAGTGCCAAGCCAAGTTCTGCAAGCAGCAGATTAAAGGTTTCCCTGCTCATTTGCAGGTTCCGTTGCCACTGACTTGTTGTCCCATGTAGCAAGGACAATGCGATACCACCAGTCCATGCTGGTGGGGTATGCTTACATTTGACGGGGGGGTGGGGGATGTCAGGGGGTATGTGGAAGTATGCAGGGTCTGTGCTACAGCGATGTCGGACACTGTGTCATCAGTCTTGAGGTCCCAGAAAATTGTATCACAGAGCACCAGGGCAGCTTGCAGGCTTCGAGATGGCCTGGGCAGTGCTGTACCATCAGACACTTGCAGGCCCTGGTCCATGGCTGTCTCTCTTGGCTCCCAGCCAGCCAGAATGGATAGAGAGCTGAGGTCAGACCCTGCTTTTATGGGAGTGGCTGCAGACATGGCCCAGCCAGGGGGCCATGTTGCCACACCTCGCATGGGCCCCACTCCTAAATCGAACTAGCAAGTCCTGTCCCTGGACATGTTAGTTCAATTTCTGTTTTTTTGTGGGGACCTGTTGAATTGATTTAAGTTAAATTAATTTCATGATTTTTAAATCGAGTTTATTAAATCGATTTAATTTAAATCAATTTAACTGCCTAAGTGGGGACTTAGCCTTCTTGCTTTAAAGTCTATGAATTTACAAGAATTCTTAAATACCTGTAGGCATTCCATGCCAAAATGATACTGGAAGAAATGTGTCCTCATTCCCTGTGTTTTCCAGTCCCCATGCCAAGGATTATGGGGCTTTTTTCAGTCCTAGCTTAATAGAACCAGCTGGTGGAAGGAAGAATATTTTCCAATTTTCTGCTGCATGTCTGAGAGAGCTGCTACTTCGTGAAATTAGAATAACTTTTGGAGGAGGCAGGGTCCATATCAAGTGACCTCCTAAATACTCTGTTGGGAGGCTATCATCCAGCACCTCCTGAGAAACTACAGTAGGCAGGAAATGGGGCCAAATGACCTCATGAAGGAGTGGAAGGGCAGAAGGCAATTAGGCCTTTCATGAAGACAAGTGAGACAATTGGGAGGTCCTAGGCCATTTTGGAGGAAAGATGTGCTGTTCAGAGATTGAGGGAGGCCAGCTACATACAAAGTGGTTATTTGTTGGGTTTGCAGCTGTGCAAATATCTCAGACTACAGTCATAGATTTTTATAAGCCTGGGCTGAGGTTCTAGGATATATCAAACATCTCATCCAAGGCTCGGTAAAACTGGGTTTGATGATTGGTACAAAGTGTTAAACTAGAATGAATTAAATAAGGTTCTGGGTTCAAGCCCCAGGGGGTTGGACTCGATGATCTCACGAGGTCCCTTCCAACCCTATGATTCAATTCTATTCTATTCTAAATTTTAACATCACACTCGGCACTTTATTTGAAGCCATTCCTCGGCTGGTGTAAACTGGCATAGCTCCATTGATTTAAGTGGACCTAAGCTATTTTATATGAACTGAGGATCTAGCTCTTGCTAAAAAGAAATAAAATCTAGTATCACTGCACTTTTGGATAACTTTTCCTGGGTGCCCATCTTACTATTTTTTTTTTTTTGCATTGATTAAAAAACTAATTTCAGTTATGTAGCATCAAAGGATTTGATAATGACAGCTGAAAAGCCTTTGCTCCCACTTTTGTGTGGAATGGAATGGATATGGGATGAATGAACATAATTCCCTGTTGGCTTTTCTAAATTTTAGTTACTTATATGAATCTCATTGTGCTGCATGGGAGAATAAACTGCACAGTATTGATCATCTTGCATAATGGAAATGGATGATTGCAAAGTTAATGACATGCTCTGAGATATGCTGGTATAAATCTCATGTAACTGTTAACTTCACCGGTGTTATTCAGTACACATACTAATGTAATTGAAGCCAGTATTTGTTCTGTTTTTAACAAAAATATTAAACAGGAGACTAGAAAATGTAAACATAAAGATTCTAAAAAATCCATTTTACATTGCTCTTTGTCTTTGCTGGTGACTTGTTTATTTATTTACTTACTTTTTTTCAAACTGAGGTTTTCTTGGTCATTGACATAAATTTTCAGCTTTTCTAATACAGAACATCTGTGGTCACTATGCAGAGTCCCCTATAGGTCATGGGAAAGCTTTATCTTCCTCATACACTCCAACTCTCTATATAGTCAAACCAAACTGACAGGGGCCAAGCATGTTTATAAATAAATATTATCTTATAATGACCATTTTCATATGCCCCAGAGGAAAGGATATTTAGTCCTCACAAGCTGGCAGGTTGCCTCTTTTGCAACAGTGAGAACAAGTCTGTTTAACATTTGATTTGTGTGGAAATGAACTCACCAAAATGACAGGCTACTGATACTGAAAAATAAAATGCACCAAACCACAACATCCGTCATTTTCCTCATTGTCCAAGAAAATGATGGAGCATATTTATTAAATATACATAATGGGACTGTTGATATGGACTTGTCAAAGGGCAAAACAAAGATGGAGTTAAGAAAGGAAGTGAGTTTAATTTAAACTTTGTCATGTAATATTTCAGCTAGAATACCTATAATATGCAGAAGATATTACTTGGTTAGAGGACACTAAGCGTCGTGAGAAATTCAGGGCCATCCTTGTACTGATGACTTAGGCAAAAGTCCTGGCCACGTATTTTTTGAAAGAAATTATCCTGCAGTTGGTGGGATGTGTTGGATGGAGCACTTGGCTTCCCTTTTGCTCTGAAGCAACAAGAGGTCTCCATTAGCAGGTTCTAATCACTCAAGGCTGACGCCCCCATTAACCTACATCGGGGTCTACAACTTACAGCTCTGGAGTCACATGTGGGTCTTTGGCTGACCCCTTGTGGCTTTGGGCTCTAGGCCCCCCTGCCACTGGGAGACCCCGAGAGTGGCCTACTTCTGGTTCCCCACCACCACCAGGGGACCCTGTGATTAGCCCACACCAGGCTCCAGACAACTAGGGTGCTATACTGAGCTGCTCCCTTTTACTGCTAGACGGAGGACGCATTCCATGCTGCTTGCTCCAGGTGCACCCCGGGTGCCAAAATACCTAGTTCCAGTACTGACAAGAACCTCTGGTGGGCCCACTCCTGGTTGAGGGTTCCTGTTCTCCAGGGGATCCTGTGGCAGAAACCCTGACCCAGCTCCCCCCACAGAAGGCCGCACCTATTGTGGCTCTCAAAACACTTGGTTATTGAAGGAATTTTTTAAAATGGCTCTTCTTATCTTTTGGGTTGCAGACTCCCTGCAGCCCTAAATACTCAGCCTCTTTGGAAAAGTGTAGTCTGCATAAGACAGCAATGATGCGCTCCTGGCATGACTTTTGAGGGTTTCTAGTCATGCAGAGCAGCAGAGGACAGGAGATTCTGAAAGAGATTAATTGCAATCTTTGAAGTGTCAACACTTAGTCCAGGTGTAATGTAATATATTTTATCTACCTAGCTACATTTAATCTTTTTTATCACATATTCTTTCTTCCACACTGCATGTGTAACAATATATATGCCTCATTGTTGTAGTCACACTTGTCTCAGAATATTAGAGACAAGGCACGTGAGGTGTTAGCTTTTATTGGACCAACTTCTGTTGGTGAGAAAAACAAGCTTTCAAACTTACATAGAACTGCAATCTGAAGAACAGCATCAAAACACATTTTATTATCTTTTTCTTCTAGGCCTGTGAACTGGATAACAAAGAGAAAAAGACATACTCACAGAAAGTCCTCAGCTATTTATTTTTTTTGGGGCTTAGTTCAGTGTTCTGTTACGTAAAATGTATGATGTCCTTGCTTTCTGCTGGTGGGAATTCTTCTGAAAAGACATGTGTCTCTTTCTTCCTTTGGGAATTTTCAGAACCCTGCAGTCAATTTTTGTCTGAAGTTCTGCTTCACAAATGACACTTTTGATACTTAGATATACACTGTGGGTGGACCAACTTTAGTTGGTGAAAGAAACTCTTCTGAGCTTCCACAGAGCTCTTCTTTGATTCCTGTGTATTCTACGTAAGTACCTAACTATAAGGTTCTTTTCTCCACATTTCAGGATAAAATGGGGTGGCAGCATTTCTACAGAGCCACTCCTTCAAGCATCTGATGAAGTGAGATTTTTCTCCCACGAGAGTTCATCAGATAAATAAATTTCTCAGTCTTTAAAAGTGTCACAGAACTCGTTTGTTTTCCTTCCTTTGTGTGATCCCAAGATGTCTGCTGTTATAGAAGAAGTCATACACACTGCCCTATGTGTTGTGCCTCCACCTGTATGTGCACCCCACAAGGTTATGAGTCTGAGAAAGCCTCCTAGAGCTGACCCAAGCTGTAGATGATTATGCTAATTCTGAAAATATTTATGTTTCAATTTCCAGTACACCCTCCAAAATGGTGGCCCATCATGCATGATGGGGCTTTCCTGAAAACAGGCCTCAAAATCTTATCGTAAACATCCTCTGTTCAGAAGAATGCTGCTGGTATACATCACTGGTGAGTGTGTGTTCTGTGTCCGCCTCTTTGCCCAATCCAGAGATGTTATAGTTTTATTGCCACTCTCATTGCAAGAGCCTGAATCTTTACCTTGTGCTAAGAAAGACTCTCATTTTTAGCTTTGGAGGTCCCCAGTTCAGTCCTAGATGTTGGCCACTTGGTAACTATCACACTTTCTCTTGGACACTCTGGCCCAGATCCTCAGCTGCTGTAATTCAGGGTAGCAATACCAATATCAGTGGAGTGGTGCTGATTGACACCTGAAAGTTTGGCCTCATTTGTTGTTTCTTTGAATCTAAAATAAAAGTCATGTGGACTGAAAATACATGTATGTTCCTTAGCCATGGAGAATGTAACTTATTTTTACTGAATTAGGTACATTAACAGTGCCAGAATTTTGGTTCTAAAAACTAAAGTCCTGTATTCATGGAAGAGCAAATTGTGCCAGTCAGGGTTGAAGAGTCCTAGATTAGAAAAAAAGGTTGAGGTTAGGTTAGGGCAGGGGTCTACAACACATGACCTATGGGCCACGTGAGGCCCCTAAAGCTATTTCCTGTGGCCCACAACACTAGTGTTACCAATATTTGCAATACAGTATTGTTGTAGCAAAAGGTTTCAGTGATGCAGCCCTCAGGCTAATGTACTAGTTCTCATGCAGCCCTCATGGTGATTTGAGTTTGAGACGTTAGGGTTAGCTCACATATTTTAGCTAACCTGGGCCTCTTTTCTAATCCAGACAAACCTGTGTTCTCCTCGGTGTGGTATGTGAAGAGACTCCCTAATTAATTGCTTCCCAGGAGGAACTGCATTCACACAGGTACTAGGAAACACAGAGGAAAGTCACAGAGAAGTCAGGTACTAAAAAACAGCCACCCCAAACAGTAGATACAAATGTACTTTCATTGCATGTAACAAGTTATAGGAATAGGCCCCACGTCAGAAACAGCTGCAAGCTAAAAATGGTAAAGTCTAACTCAGCATTGAGTTGCTGTTATGATTTTCCAATAAGGCAAACATTAAAGTAAGCAGAGACTTAGCATTAGAAGGATGTAAAAAACCAACACTAACTCAGTAAATGTAAACTTTTCCATGGCTAGTCCATGAATAGTATAAGCTTGCAGAAACAGAGTAATTTAAAATACATTTTTAATGGTGCTGTGTTTAAAACCTCCCGTTTACCTTTCTAACCTGTTGGCAATTTTTCCTTCTCTTTGACATGATTCTTTTAAATATTATTAAATGGAATGATACATTCCCCTTTTCATTTATTTGGATTCCGCTAACACCCCTGCTTAACGTGCAGAAGGTCCTGGGTTCAATTCCCAGGGGGTTGGACTTGATGATCTCATGAGGTCCCTTCCAGCCCTATGATGATATATGATAATGCATATGATATGATAATGCATTAATAATTCTCCTTTTATTTTTATTAAAAGGAAGTAAAGTCTTTTGTTAACAGATATCCAGTTGCATCATTGGAGAAGCACATCCATTATGCCATTTCAAATTGCTCCAGCCTGTCCTGCAATGTACAAAGCACTCTCATTACCACATGGGAGGCTTTGTAGCATGATTTCAAAACCAGCATTGAACCTGAATATAAAAGGTAGAAAAAAGGCACATTTACTTGATTACTGAAATACTTTTTCTACTACTAATTTAGCTCCAATAATCTAAATGATTTTCCTTTCTTTTTCTTCATAGCATAGCTTCTATGAAGGGAAGAAAAGTTCTGCAGCTTCAAACAATAGGATACTTTCAAATTTGGTAATGATTTGCTTGAAGTTTTGGATGTAATGAGGTATATTTTTAATATAATACTTTTTTCTTTTGTCCACATTTGGACTGTTTTCCTACATAAGTCCTGGCTCTCATAGTGAAGTTCACAGAAACACTTTTTCCTAAATAAGGTCAGATTCTGCAGTGCACTAAGCACAGAGCCTGATCCAAAGTCCATTGAAATCAGTGGAAATCTTCCCAGTCACTTCAGTGAGCTTTGCATCTAGCTGTTATGCCTTATTACCAAGATTTATGTTGATTTATAACAAGTATACAGGAAGGCAGAGAACCTTTCCTGGACAGGAGTTTTCCATAGATTTCAAAGGCAATAGCTCAGGTTCCTTGTCTACTTCACATTCTGTATATTGCTGAATGAACTGGCACTGTCAATTACTAAATAGTAATGCAATTAAGGCACAGGACTGAATCTAGGGAATTTTCAATTTGGTTCTGAGAAGTGCTACACCCTTCCTTGAACAAACAATTTGAATTTGCTGGGCCTGAGTTTCTCATCTGTAAAATGAAGATGATTATTCTTTCATTTTTCTGTCTATCTTATTTAGATTTTAACATATTCAAAACATCAACTGGATCTGTGTGTGTGTGTGTGTGTACAGTGCCTAGCATAGTAGGGCCCTGACCTCACCAGGGCCCCTAGGCATCACAATGAAAATAACCACAAAAGCAATAATAAGGTATTAATATTTAATAGCTGTAAATAAATATACGTATTGCAGGCAAAATGGGCAATCAAAACTGCTGTGGGAATTTGTCCTTTTTTATTTCCTATGTTAATTGTATTGTAAGTTTTTAAGAGCATAATCCTTCTCTCCTTATATGAACCAAAGTCCCACTGAACTCTATGGGACAATTTTGTCTGATTAAAGGAATGTAGGATCAGGTCCTTGATGTGTAAATATAACATCCCACTAATGTAGCTATTTTTATTTACAGTATGGCTGTGTTCACACAGCCCTCTTATTTCGAAACAACAGAGGTTGTTTCAAAATAAGATTTACGCTGTTCACACAACGCATAGTTGTTTCGAAACAACGGGTCCCGTTGTTTTGAAACAACGGCGTTGTTTCGAAACAAGTTAAACCCCATGTGGGGACGAAACAATGTTGTTTCGAAATGATTGTTTCAAAACAACGCCGTGCGAACATGTTGTTTCGAAACAACAGTGACTTGTTTTGAAATAACTGTTGCCTGAACCTGCTATTTCACTTTGAGCGTCTTTCTTTAATTCGAATTAACAAACTGTTAATTCGAATTAAGTTATTTCGAAATAAGGTGTTATTGCGATACAAGTTGTTTTGAAACAACCGTATTGAAATAACCCCCTGTGTGTGAACACAGCCTATGAGTAGAACTGGCCAAAACTGAATTGCAGACTTGTCATATGCTCAGGGAAAAGATTGCTACAGGATTGTAAAAATCCACAGCAGTCCTCCAGAAATATTTACACATTCTCTGAAATCCCATCGCCTTTTACATTAGCTTCTTGGACTGTAACTGAGTTGAGAGGCAATGTTCTTTGGCCCTGAGTCAGGACAACATGCCTATGTTAAAAAGCACTTAAACATCTGCTTAACCTTAAGTACATGTTTCAAAAGGGTAGCCATGTTAGTCTAGTTCAGCAAAACAAACAAGAAGTCCTGCAGCACTTCTCTGTCTACACTTGCAAATTAGTTTGAATTAAGGAGGCTTAATTTGGCCTAACTTAGTCCCTATCTACAATAGGCTTTCATTAGTTCAAATTAAGGAATTCCTTAATTTGAAGTAATGAAAGCTTAGTTCAAATTAGTAAGCCTTCCCCTTTAGGTCAAACTAAAGCCTTAGTTCGATCCTTAGTTTGAACTTGGAACAGTGTGGACAGGTAAATCCACTTTGTTAGCTCGAACTAAGGGCAGTTAGTTCGAATTAACAAAAGGGGGTAAGTCAAATTAACTGTAATTCAACTTAGTCCACGTTGTTAATTTGAACTACTAAGTTTGAATGTAGTTTGAACTACATTCAAACTTATTCATTCAAATTAACAAATTCGAGCTAAGTTTGGGAAGTGTAGACATAGCCTTAAAGACTAACAAATTTATTTATCGCATGAGGTTTTATGGATAGAATCCCAATTTGCCAGAGTCTTAGAAATGGGAAACTTACAGTAAGGGAGGGAATATTTATTTATTTATTTGTTCATTTCCTCCCTGCAATCATGGGGTTTCAGAGCCTGGGCTTCACCCTAAACCTGACTGCCTATATTGCATTTTATAGGTCTGCAGCATGAACCCTGAAGCCTGAGCTGACCCAGGCCAGATGCGGCCATGCTATGGGTCTTTATTGATGTGTAGATGAACCCCACAAATATGACCTATCAGATGTCATGCCCTGTTGCCTTCACCTATGCCATAATTCTAATTTTATCAGGCCCAGGGGTACAGTGATTTCTATATCAACCATTCTTACCCCATAGGCCTGACTGAATTCAGGCGTCTGAGGTCCCTCCCTTTGGGTCTTTGTGGTCAGTAGAAAATACGGTGATCAGACAGCCTTCTTAAAACAACATACTAATTATTGTAATAGGAGAAAACAAAAGTATTTACAGAAAAAGATTTTAAAACAGCCTACACACATGTATATACAGCGGGGATCGGTTTACCCATGAATTTGGTTAACATGTGCTAGCGTCATGTCCCCCAAAGCTACCAATTTAACACACGGGACTCATTAACACATGGTATCTAAAACTGGAAGTTGGCCTAGGCATGGAAACATGTGGAGTAAGCCTTATTAGCACTGCCTTCTTCTTTTCATCGCCATTATGGAAAGACGTATCATGCTGAATCACATTGTCATAGAACATTCAGTATATACTTTTGATTAGTTGTAGTTAAGTGCAATAGATATTTTAATTTAGACTTTAGTTCATTAAGTGAAATATTGTAGATATTTTAGTATAGGCTTTAATTCATTACGTTCAGTAGATATTTTAGTATAGGCTTTAGTTCAACAAGTCCAATAGATATTTTAGTACAGTATAGTACAGTACAGTATAGGCTTTAATTCATTATGTGCAATAGATACAGTATTTTAATATAGGCTTGGGTTCATAATAGGAGGAGACAAGCATCAGCGTTTGTACGCTGTTGAAGAAAAATTAGCAACTATAAATTGGATACATAATGGTGAAACCTAAGCCAAAATTTCTAGAGCTCTTGGGATTGCTGAATTGACACTATGAGGTTGGATAAAAAATGAAACAAAGCTGTGCAGTTTTGTACAACAGGTAGATTCTCAAGTTGGCCTGGAGCAAAAACGTGTGTGTTATTCAGCAAAGCCTGCTGTAGACAAAGCATTGCACACATGGTTTGCCCAAGAGCGAACTAAGAGAATGCCACTAAGTGGCCCAGTTCTCTAAGCCCAGGCAAGTAAATCTGGAACTTTAATGGGTGATGAAGCATATGAAGCCAGCAAAGGCTTTATAAGCTGATTTAAAATTTGCCACAGTACTTTGCAAGTTAGCATATCTGGAGAAAGGCAATCAGCTGATGAGACTGCTGCAAATGAGTTTCCTGCCAAATTAAAAACTATAATAGAAGCTGAAAATTATATCAATGAACAAACATACAACTGTGATGAAATAGCTTTATTTGCAAAGCTTTTGCCAGACAAAACTTTAGCGTTGAAATATGAACCTGAAAAAACAGCGGCTTTAAAAAAAATAAAAGACAGGATCACCCTTCTATTTCATACAAATAAGATGGGCAGTCACAAGCTCAAACTGCTTCTCATTGGTCAGTTCAACAACCCTCAGTGCTTTAAGCACCTTAGCAAAGCCAAGCTTTCTGTCATATATTCCAGTAGTAAAAATGCTTGGATGACCAGGACCATTTTTGAAGAATGGTTCCACCATTCTTATTCCACCTGTTTGTAAACATCTCCTCAAGAAAAAACCCAAACATAAAGCACTGGTGCTACTTGACAATTGTCCAGCCTATCCTCCTTCTAAATCATTGGTATCAAACCAGGAACAGCACTCTGCTTTGTGGTGACCCCTGCAGCAGAACGACGCCAGTGTAGACTAGTGATGCCATCAGGGGAGTGCAATGGCGCTGTCCCCTTTTGGTGCCCCTCAATAGTCAGCGCCCCCCCCCGCAACACTTACCAGGTTGCACCGGCCCTGCATCAAACGATGGACAAATCCGTGTGCTATATCTCCCATTCAACACAACATCAAAAATCCTACCCCTGGACCACAGCATTATTCAAAATTTTAAAAGCAATTATAGAAGTGAGTTGGTGAATTCCTAAAAGAATTAAACATAAAAGAAATAATTTATTTGGTGAAAAAAACTTGGGATGGTGTAAAACAAAAATCTATTGAAAACTGCTGGATGAAGGTTCTTGGGCCAGCTTTTTCTGTCAATGGTTCTGCCCCTGAAAACCCAAACTGTAGTGATTCAGAATCAGAATTTGAAGGGTTTACAGAAGAAGACATCCTGCTAACAAAAACTCAAGTGAAAGAAGACAAAGCTAAATTTCTTTTTCAATTAATTAAAGACTTTAAATTAGACACATCTCCTGAATTCATAAATGAGTGGCTAGAACTAGATGGAAATGGCACAGCTACAGACGATCTGACAGAAGAAGAAATAATTACAGGTTGTGAGGCTGGGTCAGACCGCAAAAGTGCTGAGTAACAGTTACAGGAAGAAGCAGTAGCTGGCAATGACGATGAGGACAATTATGTTGAAAAAGCCAAAATTTCCCATTCAGAAGTGCTAAATGCTGCCAAAACTCTTGCATGATATATGGAGGAGCAAAATGCGGAGAATATCCAAATTTTACACTTACATGGGATGATCAATTTTGTGAGGAAAAAAAAAGCCAAACACAGAAAAAAGCAGAAAATAACATCATACTTCATAAAAACTTCATCCCAGCAAGATGAACCTGCAAACTGAATAAACTTTATACTGTATAAGCACAATTTTTGGATTATGAACTCTATCGACTCAATGCGGAATCATGTACGTACGTAAAATGTCATCTATGGTAATACCTGTACTGTACTGTACTGTAAATATTAAAAATGAATTCACTCTATTTATTAGTATTTTTACGCATTGATATGTACAGTATTTATTTTCATCACTGTTTTCATGGTTAAATAAGTATGAATTCTTAAATTTGTTTAAATAATTTATTATGTTTTGGTGATTTCTCTATATTTTTGCATATTTTGTGTTTTAAAATCAGATCATGAATTAAAATTTATATTTTAATTTCGCTAAACAAAATCCATTTTTGGTAGCCTTGTAGCTCATGTTAAGGTACACCAACTGCACTGTGAATGGATTTCTTTCAAAAATACTGTACTGTACTGTATTTTAGGACATTTCACTGTGGTCCTGTTTACACCCGGTCTGTTTTACACCCAGTCATGGTGGCTTGTTTCCAGACATCCACATGTTAACCAGTCCCTGCTATGTTACATAAAGGCTCACCATCTCCTGATGCTCACAGGTACCTGAGTATCAATCTGCTTTGAACAGCTACGGTCTGTTTTGAAAGAGTATGTAATCAGTAATAGAATAATAAAAATAGGATGACATTTAATAGTAGGAAGTGCAAAGTCACGCACTGAAGGACTAATAACAAGAACTTTTGGCAGGAGCTGGGACACCTGAGCTGTAAGTGACAGTGGGGGAGAAGGACTTGGGTGCATCCATTATTCACAGGATGAAAACGAGCTGCCTATGTGATGTGGCTGTGAAAAAAATCTAATGCAGTCCTATGATACATCAGGCGAAGTGTTTCCACTAGAGACAGAGCTGTGTTAATACCATTATACAAGGCTCTGGTGAGACCTCATATGGAACACAGTGTGCAGTTCTGGTCCCCCATGTTTAAGACAAGGGAATTCAAACTGGAACTAGTGCAGAGCAGGGCTATTAGGATGAGCCAAGGAATGGAAAAATATGAGATGAGACTCAAAGAGCTACATTTGTTTAGCCGAACCAAAAAAAGGTTGAGTGGAGGTATGATTGCTCTCTATAAATACGTTAGAGAGATAAATACCAGGAAGGGAAAGGAATTATTTAAATTCAGTGCAAATGTAGACACAAGAACAAATGGATATAAATTGGCCTTCAGGAAGATTAAGCTTGAAATGAGACATAAGTTTCTAATCATCAGAGGTGTGAAGTTCTGGAACAGCCTTCCAAGGGCAGCAGTGGGGGCAAAAAACCTAATTGGCTTCAAAATTGATCTTGGTAAGTTTATGTAGTGAATGATATGATGGGACAATCTAATTTAGCAATTAATTGATCTTTGACTACTAATGGTAAATATGCCCAATGGCCAGTAATGAGATATTAGATGGAGTGGGTTTTGTGTTACTATAGAGAATTTTTTCTTGGGTGTCTGGCTGGTGAGTCTTGC
Organism: Podocnemis expansa; assembly: GCA_007922195.1. Classification (NCBI taxonomy): domain Eukaryota; kingdom Metazoa; phylum Chordata; order Testudines; family Podocnemididae; genus Podocnemis; species Podocnemis expansa. The sequence goes on from ML682017.1 coordinate 11,696,555, forward strand.
CCATATGTTCAGGGTTTAACTGATTGCCATATTTTGGGTTGGGAAGGAATTTTCCCCCAAGGTAGATTGGCAGAGGCCCTGGGGCTTTTTTGCCTTCCTCTGCGGCATGGAGCATGTGTCGCTTGATGGTGACATCAACTAGCCCTGAAAATGGATGGCACTGGAGCGTTGGACCCATATCTGACTGTTGCCAGCAATGAGAGCCATGGGAGCTATGCCGCAATGAGTAGAAGGGCTGCTTGAAGCCTAGGGTGCAGACCTAGGTGGAGTTGCTGCAGGTACAGATCTTGGTAGTAGTAGCAAATATTCAAATGAGAACTTTGATGGTGAATTCTCTGTACCTTGAAGTCTTTAAACTATGGTTTGAGGACTTCAATAACTCACTCATAGAATCATAGATACTGGAAGGGACCATGACAGGTCATCGAGTCCAGTTCCCTGCATTCATGGTAGGACCATGTACCCCTATTAAACCATCTCTGACAGACATTTGTCTAACCTGCTCTTAAAAACCTCCAATGCAGGAGATTCCACAACCTGCAGAGGCAACTTATTCTAGTGTTTAATCACTCTGAAAGTTAGGAATTTTTTCCTAATGTCTAGGCTGAACCTCTCACTGTATTTTAAGCCTGTTGCTTCTTGTCCTATCATCTATGGCTGTATTCACACACAGATGGTTATTTCGAAACAAGTTGTGTCGAAACAACTTGTTTCGAAATAACGCCTTATTTCGAAATGACAATTCGAATTAGCAAAAAGTCATTTC
>ML682017.1:11704351-11749299 GCA_007922195.1 Podocnemis expansa
CTTGGGACGAAAAAACCCCATGTACTGCTACAGGCTGGGGAGTGATCAGCTAAATAGCAGCACTGGAGAAAAGGACCTGGGAGTCATGGTGGATGGGAAGCTGGATATGAGTCAGCAGTGTGCTCTTGCTGCCAAAAAGGCCAATGGCATACTGGGCTGCATCAGAAGAAGTGTTACCAGCAGATCGAGGGATGTGATCATTCCCCTCTATTCTGCACTAGTGAGGCCACATCTGGAATACTGTGTCCAGTTTTGGGCTCCCCACTACAAAAAGGACATGGACAAATTAGAGAGAGTCCAGAGGAGGGCAACCAAAATGATCAAAGGGCTGGAGCACAAGCCCTATGAAGAAAGACTGAAGGAACTGGGCTTATTTAGCCTGCAGAAGAGAAGACTGAGGGGGGATTTGATAGCAACCTTCAACTACTTGAAGGGTTGCTCCAAGGAGGAGGGAGCTCGACTGTTCTCGGTAGTAACAGAGGGCAGAACGAGAAGCAATGGCTTCAAGTTACAGCTGGGGCGGTCCAGGCTGGATATTAGGAAAAACTTCCTTACTAGGCGAGTGGTGAAGCATTGGAATAAGTTGCCTAGGGAGGTGGTGGAATCTCCATCTCTGGAGGTGTTCAAGTCCCAGCTGGACAAAACCCTGACTGGGATGATCTAATGGGAGTGGTCCTGCTTTTTTTGGCAGGGGGTTGGACTAGATGACCTCGTGGGGTCCCTTCCAACCCTATGATTCTATGATTCTATGATTCTTGAGCTGCCCAATGGTCAATGAGCAGATCCGGCCCTGTTCCCTGCTAGCCCAGAGTGAATGGGGAATATAGGAGGAGGGAAGGAAGGCAGGGGGGTGTATTGTGTATAGCCCCCTGAGAAACAACATGTGATGCTCACCCAATAACCCAGTGTACAGCGGGCACACAGGACTGAGGGCATCTGAAGCACACTGGCATGAGACCGGTTTCCCCCTATAGTATGGCAACTTCTAAGGAAAAATTATAAGGGTCCCACTTTAATATTTATAGGATGCCACAAGAGTGCTATCTTTCCCTGTGATTGAGCTCTTTGGGGTTGTTCCATGGCTTGGCCAGATCTTCGTCATGCCCTCACAAGGCATACTAAGCTAAGTTATGGAGCACTGTAGCCCTGAACGGAGAGAATAGGATTTAGGGTTTGAAGCAAAGAGCTAGAATTGGGAGAACTAAGGGTGGAAGAGTGGCGTCTTGACACGTCAGTCCCCAAGCACTCTTGGGGAAACAGGAAGGAACCCAGAAAGTAGAGGGGGCAATTTGCCCATATGTACTAGGAAGGCAGTAGAGTCTGCTGGGAAAACTGGTTAGTCATACAGCAAAAGAGGGATCCCTTGTCTATAGGGATATAGGGGTCCCTGGTCAGATGTCCCATTGTAATATGGGGAAGTGCAAGGAGGTGGAGAAGGTATTTGAATGCCCCTATCTGAATTGCCAGCACCCCTGATAATCACTGGGGAACTTCTGCCTAAAGAAGGAATGAGGTTGTCTGAAGGTGGTGGTACAGTCTCGGGGAGGCTATCTGTGTGGAAGGTGGTATAGTCTCAGGCAGGTAGTCTGGTGGACTAAGGTGGGGAGCCCCGTGAACACAATAGCTCAGAGCCCCCAATAGGTTCATCTTGAGCCCTACCCAATCAGGGTAACTCACACCCCCTACGATGGCGAAGACTAAGATGGTGGGTAGGTGTTCGAGAGGGGAGCATACCCAGAGATCAGAGGTCCGACCTGTGGTCCCTGGTGCCCCTTAAAAGGAGGTCTGAGTCCTCTGCAAACAAAGACTATTCCTCGAAGGGAAGGTCCTGGATGGCCTGTTGGGCGGTTTGTGTTAGGCCTGCCTCCTGGAGCCACGTAATGCGTCGGGTACCCAAGGCTGTGGCTACTCCCCAGCTCACTGTATCTGTGGCATCCCAAGTGGTTAGCAGAGCATCGCGGGATGCCAAGGAGCCTTCCTCGAGGAGTGACTCGAAATCCTGTCTCTCATCCTGGGGAAAGAGGCCTGTTAGGGAGTCCCAAATGTCTGAGGTGTACCTAGCCACCAGTGCCTGGTGGTTTGCTATATGCAATTCGAAGGCCGAAGTCGAATACATCTTTCTGCCCAGGATTTCCATCTGCCTGGCCCCTCTGTACCTTGGAATGGGATCCAAAGAGGGTTCCACCCCACACCCTGGGGTGGTCTCAATTCCCCGTGCACTTGGGCTTGGGTGATGGGTGAAGAAGGAGAATTCCTCCGGTGGGACCTGGTACTTGTAAGCTGCTATGGTACAGGTTTCAGTTCCTCCAAATACAATTTCAGGTGCTGTTGTTTTGTTGACTTCTGACATGGAGATCTGATATGATACGCAGGGTGGATAAAAATTAATTGTTTTTAAAAGATAAAAAAAGTGATTTTTTTAAAATGGAATTTTATTTTTAAATTAAATACATGTTTAAAAAATAGTTAACAATTAAAATTTTAAATTGACAGCATATGTAAGGCCTAAACTCATTATTCTATTAAAAATTAAAATTACATTAAGAAAAACTATATTAGCCACTTGATAAATTGTGGGTGTGTTTGTTGTTTGTAGGTGTGCTACTTTTTTAAAGCATTCCCATCATGTCAAACTTTGGTCCCCTGTGAATTATAATGATGAAAAACTACCACTGGAAATGAAACTGTTAAAACAGCCTGTGTTAACTGACATAGACAGATACAACAGAAAGGATGGACTTTCAGCTGTGTTCAGTGTTATTTTTTCTGTGATCAGGGAATTTTAATTCAATATCTTGAAGATAAATAACTTTTTTTAAAAAGCAGTTTTCTTACAGAAGCAGTGATTGTTTTTGGTTTTGACTTTTATAATACGAGTAGTTATAAAATAAGGTGCAATTTTTGCATCATCGGATTAGAAATGTTTATAATTGAAGGTGAAAACTTCAGAGGGATAGCCATGTTAGTCTATTTCAACAAAACAAATAAAGGAGTCTTGTGGCACTTATAAGACTGAGGAAGTAGGCTGTAACCCACAAAAACTTATGTTTTAATAAATTTGTTCATCTTTGCAAGTGCCACAGGACTCCTTATTTGTATAACAGAAGAAAATGCCTAAGTATCATCTTTTGAAATACCTGGACTTCTTGGTACAACAGATTTGAATCTTGGCATGCCTGACTCAGTTCTACTATAGTTTTATTACTTTATTAAGGTTTGAATGAAAAGACATCTATGCATTTCTTTTGAATTAAGGTACTTAGGCATGGCTGATGCTTCTGGTGGTATGGGAGGCATGAAAAAATTGTTGCCCATGTGATGCCATGCCTCACAAATTGCTGCTCAGCAAACACAATAAGTTGCTCAGCTGCTTCATCAGCTTAGAGGGAACATTGGCCATCAGCTAAGTCGTTGATGTTGAACAAATGTTGAACAAAATGTTGAACAAAACTGGACCCAGGACAGATCCCCGCAGCAACCCGCTCGTTATGTCTTTTCAGCCTGAATGTGAATTGTTGATAATTACTCTCTAGGAGTGGTTATCCAACCTGTTTTTCATCCATCTTATAGTAAGTTGCTGCATCTACTTTATACATCCCCAGTTTATTATTAAGAATGTGATGGGAGACTGTATCAAATGCCTTACTAAAGTCAAGATATACCATACCTACCGCTTCCTTTCTATCCACAAGGTTCATTACCTCATCCTAAAAAGCTATCAAGTTGGTTTTGCATGATTTGTTTTTGACAAATCCATGATGACTAGCTGTAAATACCTTAGTCTTTTCTAGAAGTTTGCAAATCATCTCCTTAATTATCCTTTCCATTATTTTTCCTGGTAAAGAGGTTAAATTGACTGAACTATAATTCCCTAGATTGCTCTTATTACCTTTTTTGTAGATAGGCACTATATTTGCTTTTTCCCAGTCCTCTGGGACCTTACCCTTCTCCCATGATTTTTCAGAGAGAATAGCTAATGGCTCAGATATCTCCTGAGTCAGCTCCTTGAGTAGTCTAGGGTGCATATCATCAGGCCCCAGTAACTTGAACACGTCCAACTTGTCCAAGTAATTTTTAGCCTGCTCTTTCCCTATTTTGGCTTCTGACGCTATCCCATTCCTACCGCCCTGCTCTACATCAGACATCCAATCTCCACCAGCCTTCTCAGTGAAGATCAAAACAAAGAAATTATTTAGTTCTTCTGCCATTTCCACATTTTTCATTTACTGTTTTACCTTCTTTGTTGAGTAAGGGTATTACACTGTCTTTGGTTTTCCTTTTGTTTCTGATGCATTTGAAGAATGTCTTTTTGTTACCCTTTATGCCTGCAGCTAGTTTGATCTCTGTTTGTGCCTTGGCCTTTCAGATTTCTTCTCTACATAATTATATTATTTGTTTATAGTCCTCCTTTGTAATTTGACTTAGTTTCCACTTTTTGTAGGACTCTCTCTTTATTTTTAAATTATTGAAGGTCTCCTGGTTAAGCCAAGCTGCTCTCTTGTCATATTTCTTGTCCTTCCTACACAGTGGAATGGTTAGCTCTTGTGCTCTTAATACTGTCTCTTTGAAAAACTGCCAACTGTCCATGGTAAAGAGGTTATAGGTCATATGTTAACGGTCTGTTACAGGAGGGGGTGGGTGAGGTTCTGTGGCCTAGATTGTACAGAAGGTCAGAACAGATGATCATACTGGTCTCTTCTGACCTTAAAATCTATGGGTATGTCTAAACTGAAGCCTTAGGTTGACTTACCCTTCCTTAAGTCAACCTAAGGAAAGCTGCATCCACACTGGGAATTTATTAAGTTGACTTAAGCACTTCCTTAATTCAACTTAATAACATTACCTCTTAAGGTCAACTTGGAACCACAGAATCATAGGGTTAGAAGGGACCTCATTAGATCATCTAGTCCATCCCCCTGCCAAAAAAAGCAGGACCACTCTCACTAAATCATCCCAGCCAGGGTTTTGTCTAACTGAACCTTAAATATCTCCAAAGATGGAGATTCCACCACTTCCCTATGTAGCCCATTCCAATGCTTCACCACTCTCCTAGTAAGAAAGTTTTTCCTAATATCAAATCTCGACCTCCCCAGCTGCAACTTGAAACCATTCCTCCTTCTTCTGTCCTCTGTTACTACTGAGAACAGCCAAACTCCATCCTCCTTGGAGCACCCCTTCAAGTAGCTGAAGGTTGCTATCAAATCCTCCCTCAGTCTTCTTTTCTGTGGGCTAAATAAGCCTAGTTTCTTCAGTCTCTCTTTGTAAGTCTTGTGCTCCAGTCCCTTGATCATTTTTGTTGCCCCCCCCACTGGACTCTTTCTAATTTGTCCACATCCTTTTTGTAGTGGTGTGCCCAAAACTGGGCACAGTATTCCAGATAAGGCCTCACCATTGCCGAACAGAGAATAATCACATCCCTTGATCTGCTGGCAACACTTCTACTGATGCAGCCCAGTATGCCATTGGCCTTTTTGACAGCAAGAGCTCACTGTTGACTCATATCTAGCTTCTCATCCACCATGACCCCCAGGTTCTTTTCTACAGTGCTGCTAACACTTAAGTCGACCTTATTAAGTGGATTTAAGTCAATATAGACAGGGAGTAGCCCTTAAATCAACTTAATAAGGTTGATTTAAGTGGTAAGTTGACCTAGCAGCTGCCAGTGCAGACATGGGCAGTCTACAGGTGTTTTCATTGTGAACACTCTAAGTCGACATATAAAGGTTGACTTTAAGTCAGTTTAAATTAAACCTTGTTAAGTCACCTTAACAGAGCCTCCAGTGTAGACATACAAGACTCTATGCCTTTTAAAATCCTTCTACAGTTCTTTTGATCTCAGGTGTCCCTGGGTCATTTCCTATGTTGGTACTGGAGTGGATTGCATGGGCCAAATGGTCCCATGCCCAGGGGCCCACTACAATGTACGAGTCCCTCCACCCTGCCAGCCCAGAGGCCAGGCTCCATGCTCCCACTCCACCCCAAGCCAGCTGTTCTGCCCCGGGGGTGAGGTAGGCTGACCACAGCCTGGCCAGTCAGCCCCTGGGAGTGGGGGTGTCAACTGCCACGTGCTGTATGGCTTCCAGTGCAGCCTTCGGCTAACAGAAGCCCCACCGATGGTGAGCTGCCCAGGGGCTGTGCAGCCCCTGCTCTGCCACTGCTTGGTATTGCCTCTTAACAACCTTCAGATGTTTGCAAAGCACTGGCTTATCTTGAGCCATTCTTTCTTTTTTGCTTGTTTTTCTCAACAGTTGCCTATTAAACTGAACCGATGTATTCATATAATAAGTTCAACATATAGTATTCATCATTTATCACTGAACAGTTCCAAATCCTTCAGAGGGATTAAACCAATAAAGACTATGATCAAGAGGACATAAAGGAATATTCCATATCACAATCTGTATATAAAATAATCAATATGATAATATGCATATGAAAGGAGTATATAAAGGGATTCAGGAGTGATTAAGTGTGTTTCATAGTTCGTGTGTGGTATGTCTAAAATCATAAGAGATTTTCCTCTAGGACAAGTATTGTGTGTGCTTTGTGCTTCTTGGAGAAGGGACACCTGAATTAAGGCCCCATTGTTGCTGGGGAATGCAGCAAAGTCATAGTAAAACACCATGGCTATGTCTACACTGGAGGCTTAAGTTGACTTAGGCAGGCTTAAATTGATTTAAGCAACTCGCTGGCCACCTTTGGAGTTCATTAAGTTGACTTAAGCACTTGCCTAAGTCGACTTAATAACTCGCACCCTTAAAGTCAACTTTAAGTTTTAAATCAACTTTATCAAGTCGATTTAACAAAATTTGGCCATTAAAGTCAATTTTATAAATTCAACTTAGGGCAGGAGAGCCCATTTAAGTTGACTTTATAAAGTCGACTTAAGACAGGGGACCCATTTAAATTCGACTTTAAGTCAACTTTAAATGGGTCCCCTGGCTTAAGTTGACTTTATAAAGTTGACTTAAACAAATGGGGCCTCTCTAAATTGACTTAAAGTCAACCTTATTAAGTCAACTTACCTGAGTCCTCCAGTGCAGACATAGCCTATGAATTTGTTACAACAATATAATGAAAATTTTACTTCCTAAATCCAACTCATTAAACAAAATCATTCTGTTATAATACTATATGTTTATTGGTAACAAATAGTCCACCATTGTGAAGGTGCATTTTCATTCACTATAGTGTATCAACATTCCAGTCTTTCCCCACAGATTACACTGTGTATGACAGAGGTTTGCCTGTGAATGTCAGTTTGGCTGATCCAGCTGATCTGCTTTGGTATCTTAACCAAGTTCGTTTTAACCTTATTACTTCTGTGGGATACTTTGTGTACTGAGTGCTGGGAAAGAAACGGTTTAACTGGCTCCTGAAATGTGTTTCCCCTAAAACAGTGCATTATGGTGTGAAAGAGGCATGGAATAATATATAAGAGAAAACACCCTAGCTAGGTAGTTTGCAAGCTAGTTAATCTTTTTTTTTTTTTTTAAATATTCTAGTCAAAGAATACTCATCAGGGTGCCCTTGATGTAAATCTCAAACCACACACTACAAAGATTTAGAGACAACAATCAATCTCAAAAGCAAGACTTCTGTCCTCACTTGCAACCTCCCATCTCACTAATGATCAGCAGGGCCAGATTGTCAAGGGGGCTTTAGGGGCTAACGACCCAGTCCTTGACCAAAAAGGGGGCACTAGGCTTCAGCACCTAAAACCTTGAAATTCTGGCCCCCACCTGACTCAGCACTGGCAGGGCAGGATGCTGAGAATGCTCCTACCCTGCTGGTGCTGAGGGGTGGGGCAGGGCCCTAGATGCAGAGGCCAGGCTTCATGCTCTGCCCTGCCCCCTTGGCTGGCTGGCCCACCCCTGATGGTGGGGAGGCCCAGTTCTTGTTCACTCCACAGGGGAGAAGTGGGGCCTGAGGCCAGCTGCCTGCCAGCCAGGCCACTGCTCTGGTGCAGCCCTTCAGGGCCTGTGGCCCTGGGGGGCTGCTTTGGAGCCCCCCTGCTGTGTGCCAGTCAGCTGCACCCCCACTCTTGGGGCAGACTGGCAAGAGCAGGACTGGGGCCGGAGTGCTCTCTGGCCCTACCCATCCCCAGCAATGGGGGATGGGGGATGGCCTGTGTAGTGAGGGGGCCCAGGCAGGAGGGGACCCCATGCTGGGAGGCAGCCCTGAGCTGTAGGAGTACATTGGTCTAATGAAAAGTAGAAATCCCGTTTCACTGCATGTTGCCCATATCAGAAATCCCATCAGTCTATGCATTAGCCTCCTTCAGTGTCCATCATAATGGATGAGTGTTGTAGCCTTTCTAGAATCTTAATGGGTTTGGGTTGTTTCAGACCAAGGGTGGGAGAGCATTCCAAAATGATGGGTATTTTAAATGGTATTTTCTTCTCTAAATCAATTGAGTGGCTTTATGAGTTAAGATAGTTTCTGGTACATTTATTTTTTATGAAAATACATAAAAACTTACTTGCAGCTGGAGATCAGAATGTTCCCTCAAGCTTTTAATGGCATCTATTGGCCAAAAACCCAAAATGAAGTATAAACTGGAGAATCCCTTCTACCAGATCTTCAGCAAAATGACTTATCTCTTATTTACATAAATGTAAAGTTAAATCAGCTTTTCTTTGTTGATTTGAAAATATACATAAGGGTTAGTTAAGGCTAAGGAATTTAGTGTAGTATTAATAGTCTTCTGCTGAAAGTGGAATCGGAAAGAATGTAATAATATATACAACTGTCTTAGATTTGAAAATACTATAGAGAGCTCTCACTAACATGTAGCTGTGTGATTCTTATGGAGTGAAACCAGTTTGTATGACACATTCAGTCACTTAATATGCAGAAAGTAAAAATGTGATTGTGTTAGATACGTCTAAGTAAATATAATCACAGAGGTTGACATTACTGTCATAACCCATCTCCCCTGCTAAATCAGGATTATTATTATCTTTTGTAGATTTACAATCGCTTTGCCCAGTCTAATCTGCAACCTCTCCAGCAATGAGGCTCCTAACAGCCGCATGTGGATTATTCTAGTTTATTTGAAAATTTTGATATTGTTCTTTTTCTATTTTTTCTATTTTAGTTTCATCACATTACTCCTAGAAATCAATAGCCTTGAATATTAATCATGGAGCTGATTCAAAGCTCATTGAAGTCAACTGGTAGCAGAACACTGGTTGCTGAACACATACCATTTCAACTTGCTGTTTTCATTTACCTACAACTTTGACAATGCTAAATTTTTGGGGGATGAAATTTTACAATAATTGGCATATGATTCAATTAACTTTTGAAAGCCTAACCAGATAGGGTTCAGGAATTTTCATGAATGAAGACAATAAGAAATCACTGAATGCCATCCATAGTAGACTGGCTGAGGAAGTCTCCTGTGAAAAAAATAATATGCATTCAGATGATTAAAGATTCTATCAAAATGCTTTCACACAAGAGGGCAGAAATAAGGTTGCATAGGCAACTTTAATTCTGGCATCAGCTTTGCAACTATAATAATTGTTCTTAGCTTGTTTTTATATAGATATCATTTTAATGTACCACATAATTAGCTTCATTCAATAAACTCTGTATTCATAATTTAGACACTGATTCAGCAAAAATCTTAAGCAGGGCTTAAAGTTCCATGAGACTTTGATCTTGTCTGCATTTAGCTAAAACAGTTTGACTGGCCTCACAGCACGTATTGCATGATTGAACTAAATTGGGGTTAATTGTCTTCAGCGGCCCCAGGATTTTACACCTGGCTTCTAAAAAGATTCATTTAAATTGGTGCAATTTTTTGTCTGTGGACAAGGCTTTAGGCCTGATCTTGAAGTTAAACACATTATTAAATACTTTGTAAATAGGGATGGTATTACTTACATGCTTAAAGTTAAGCATGTGCTTAAATGCTTTGATGACTCAAAGCAGTGGTTCTCAATCTTTTGCAGGTCGTGACACACTTGTTAGCATATTGCCACCCTATAGGACACACCAGTCCACCCTCTGAGGCCAAATCCAGCCATCTCCCCAGCTCTCTGCAGCACACTTACAACTGTGTGAGGACCGAGTGGGTATGTTTACGCTGGAGCCTTAAGTTGACTTAACTCCCTTAAGTCGACTTAAGGAAAGACATGTCCACATTGGACTTTTGTTACGTCAACTTAAGCACTTGCTTGAGTTGACTTAATAACTCCAGCCCTTAAAGTCAACTGAAGTATTAAAGTCAACTTTATTAAGTCGACTTGACACATTGTAGATAGGGTTGTCTACACTGTAGGCTTTGTTAAATCAACGTCAACTTAACAGAGCCCTCCAGTGTGGACATAGCCTTTAAGTAGACTTTGTTAAGTTGACTTACCTTTTAAGTCAACTTTGTTAAGTCAACTTAAAGTCAACCTTGTTAAGTCAACTTAACTGAGCCCTCTAGTGTAGACATAGCTAGTGGTTGAGACCCACTGACTCGGAGCATTAGTAATGAAAAATGGCCATGGCCTAGAATGCAAATGTTTGGAACCACCAGTCACTACCAACCAACTAACAACTGGCATGTCATGTGCTAATTTATCCATGGAAAATGGACTTTTAGGAAAAAATGGCCATAGCAATGCTGTTTATTACAAAATTCAAAGAATCACAGTGTTATTTCACAAGCAATGGCATTGAAATTGTGCAATTCTTCAAAATATGCACTTGCTGTTTGCTTATTGCTCTTCTATATTATCTTTCTTCACAAGGTACGAATTAATATTTGAGCAGTTGTAGTATTATATTGGTGGGAAACAATGACTGTCAATGAAATATTTAGAATGACACTAGAAAACATAAATTGAAGGATACTGATTTTACGTTAATGTTTTCTTGTTGGTGTACAATTGATGAAAAGTAGCTGGAGTGAAGGAAGGATCAATCTTAGAGATATTATTGCTTCTCTCATTCATTGCTTCCATTAGTCTAATATAAAAATAATTTAGATGGACAGAATATGGTTGTTCTTTGTGTATGAAAAAATAACACTTTCAACAAACAATTTAATGAGAACCAGAGGCAGCTTTTGGGGTAGGCAAAGTGGGCACACACCTAGGGCCCCAAGCAGTAAGGGGGCCCATTACCTCCTTCACCTACCCTAAAAGCCGCACCTGCATTGGTGAGCAGCAGGAGGAGGAGCTGGTCCTGGGGCCAGGGGCCAGCATCAGAAAGCTGAGACCATAGGGGGTGGATTAACCTATGGGCCTATGGGACCTGGGCCCAGAGGCCCATACAATGTGGGGAGCCCTCAGCCGAGCAGTGCTGGGGAGGATTCGGAGCCTCCTTGGCCCAGAGGCTGGGCTCTGCTTTCCTCTCCCACCCTACCCCAGGCCAGCCAGTCCACTCCAGGGAGTTGGGAGGGCTGGTCCAGAGGCTGGGCTCTGCCTCTTTGTGTGGGGCTGGCTACACAGCACAAACTCCAGTGCAGCCAGGCCACACTGGAAGGCACCCCACATGAGCAGGGTGCTCTGGGAAAGCCAATCAGCCTGGCTGAGACGGCTTGGCCCCAGCTCCCCCCACAGCCCACGCCAGCACTGGGCCTCTGACAGAGGGCAGGGCTGTAGAGTGGAGTGGGGCTGAAGCCCCAGGTGAGTGCAGGTGGCCCAATCAGTATGGGAGGCCCAGAGGCCCCTATTCCCCCACTGGAGAGGGAGCGTTGGGGGCCAGGGATGGGGAGCCAGAGCCACAGGGGGACCTAGATGGGGGCCAGGGGCAATGTTCCTTCTAATTACTGGTAGACTGTGTGTGCAAACAATTTCTTTGTGTGCGCAAAAACATTTCTTTGTGAGCACCAATATTGGCACTATTGAATTTTTTTGCGCACACTTTATTTTGTTGTGTGTGCAGGTTTCATGACCTGTGTGTGCGCGCACACGTGCACAGCTTAGAGGGAAAAGTGGCCGGGGCCAATGGCAGGTACTGGAGCCATGGGAGGGGCCAGTGCTGTGGAGCTGAGGCTGCAGACGAGAGCTATGGGGGCCTATAGAGGACCCTGCAATGGTGCTTCACCTAGGGCCCCAGATTGTCCAAGGCTGCCGCTGTTGAGATCTGCCATGAGTACTCTCTATTTATACCATTTAGAAACACTGGCTAAGGCTGAGTGTAGGCTATCTCTCATTATGAAGCATATTCCTGGAAATGCCATGAAATCAAAAATGGGCCTCCTGGACAACTAGCAGTTATGAAATGCTCTTAGTGATATTCAAAAAGTTTCATTTATTCAGATGATATAGAAGATTCAGAGTTTTTCTTGGAGTTCTGGATTAGAATAATCCTAAAAACTCAAAGCGTGAGTTGGTAGAAACAGACATATTTTCCCAGGCTTTTCGTGAAACCACAACCAAACATCCAAACCCTAATGAGCTCACCCCTAAAATCATACCCTGAACAAAAATTACTTGGGGTTTGGTGGTGGTGGGCCAAGCCTGGTGTTTGTGATGAATTTTTATTATTACAATTTAACACGACTATAGCAATGCTACTTCAGTAGAGTGACCACATTTCCTTAAGTTGAAAATGAGGCACTGCCTGGCATCAACTGTTGCTTGAGCCTCACCAGCTCATGCAGATGTCTTGAGTCCCAGCAGCCTTCAGGGCTGGCTGGAGCTGCTTGATGTTAATGTTTGCCTGATTGGATATTATGACATTTTTGGTAAAACTCTGCATCTGTCTCTGTTGTCCTTGCCCGGACATTTCTCCACACCCTTTGAGAGCAAAAGCAAATAGGACAAATGTCCAGTTTTTCCACAAAGTCATGATGTCCAAGGCAGAGCTTAAAAGGATACTCTTCTGACCAAAATGGGACATATGGTCACCCTATCTTTAAGGAGAAAGATGTGGTGTCTTAGGGTATCAAGTTCTAGGACCTAAACCCTTTACAAGACTTTACAGATCAAGTCAATGTCATTACTTGCTTATTCTCCGCACGGAATATTAACAATACCGTTTAAGTACTGTCAAATTATGAACACAAAACAATGGCACGTCACTTATCCTCACTTTACTGATCCATACAAACTTGACTCTCCCCCATACTGTTTAGTGAAGACTTAATCGTTGAGGCTGCAGTAGGTTCCATGTTGCTAAAATGTCCTTGTTTTTACAAATTATACTACAGGATGTTTAAATGTATATTACAAAGTATCATTAATTAAAACTGAACTACTTTCATGAAAATTATTTTGATCATTATATTATATAATATAATATAATTATAATATTTAAAGTTATTTTAATTGTATTTATTAAGCTACTAATTTGGTAAGAGCACAGTCAAAAGCTCATTAACATTAATGGGAGTCAGCTGGCACAAGATGAAACATGATCAATTCGTAAGTCTCACTATAAATAGATTTTTAAGGCCAGAAGGAACCCTTAGATCATCTAGGCTGACTTCTTCCATAATACGGCTCATATAATTTCATTCAGCAGTTACCCTTTTGTTTAATCTAATAATTTGTATTTGGCTAAAGCAAAGCTTCCATAAAGAAATCCTATCTTGGGACCTCAAAAGGCATAGAATCTATTACTTTCCTTGATTTCTTCCAGTGATTAATCACCCTTCCTTTCAAAACTATTATTAGTATGAATTAAAATGTAGGGAGAAAAGAGTTGTTACAAAACCAGTTTATATATTTTTTCTCTTGCCTTAACTCTTACTATCGTCACTGATTATTTGAATGTATTTTCCTTGAGGGTTACCTGGCAAATCTTCAGTGCTTTGAAAAGCAGATTCCTCATTAGGAAAATACTTGAAGATTTACAAATTTAAAGCTTAATAATCTCTTCTGAAAATCAGGGAATAAAGTTCATCATCTCTTACAGTCAGAAGCCCCACAAAGGTATGTTCTAATTATATATTATAGTTAAGTATGTGCCTAAATCTTTATGGTATTTTTCAATGGCATCACTAGTCCTACGTCTGCAGAATTATCTGAGTAGTTGGACAAAGGAAAGTGGAAATACATATTGTGTTTCAGAAGCCTTCTGAGCAGTTGCTATGTGAGAGATCTTCTTCAGTCTCACAGATTATTTAAAGGGAAGTGGGAAAACATTCTTTTCTATGGACAGTTCGGAGACATAGGAGGGAGATAGGTGACAAGCAGGGTGGATGGTGGAGAGGCCGTTGTCTAGCACATTGATTAGTCTGGAGATGCCAGGAACATATCTCCCTACTAAAATCATGGGCATCTAAAGTGAGGGGGAAATTGAGAAGAAAAAGGGTTTAATCCTTGTTCCAGCTGTGCAAGCAGTGTTGACAAAGGGAGACCAGCTTCACATACAGGCCATTTTTGTGCTGGCAGACTGCTCAGCTTTTCTACAGAGCATGCATATCTAGTAACTGCCCTGTAAGATTAATGACAAATTATCAATACAGGAATTTACCAGGCTTCAAATATAAATCTATCCCAACTCACTACCTGAAACAATAGCTACATTACATTCTCACCTGGTTCCTGGTACTATGGATCACCCAAGTCTCCAGATAAATTGCCCTGGCACTGGTTCCCCCTAATCTCTCCAGGAACTCACAGACACCCCAATCTATTTGCAAATCTTCTCAGGTTAGCTTCACTGTAGTCTGACTTTCTTGTCCTGTCTCAGCCTACCTTGTCTTGTTTTAAGTTAGCTTTTGGTCTTGTTTGGCCTATTTCTGGTCCTGTATGTCTTCTTGTTATATGGTGACTTTGGTCTGCTCCAGCTTGTCTTGCTCAGAAGAGTTTTGGGCCGGATTTGCCCAAAATGCATAGCATGTCAGTGATCAAGTCAGGATTAGAACTTCCATGGCCCTCTATATTGCTGCTATTAGAGATTAACAACTTCATCTTCATTCATACTGACCTGGGTGGGAGATAAGTTAAAACGCTAGAAGTGAACAGCTTCCTAACTCATTATGAATCCCAGAGTCACCCATTCAGTCATCACAAAGATTTTGAGAAATTCTAATAAAATGTGAGCCTTTCTCAAACTGGTCCATGCTTACCCACAGTAATGGTTGTCAAAATGCTGGAAATGGCTATGCCACTATTATGAAACCGGCATGCAGTGATAGCCCAGAACAAAATCAAAGGTTAATTGGATAGGATTTTTTGCTTGACATTTCTTTCCAAGGCTGTTTCAGCTCTTTGAAAACATCATATGTGCCTCAGGGAACAGCAGAGAACATAATTTATCAGAAATAATGAAAGTTTTGTTCCTTCTGTCATTTATTTAAAAGTTTTGGTCCATCCATCCAGGTCTCATACCAACAGTTTTTCAGTAATCATTTGCTAATAATAATCACTTGAGAACTTGGAAGCTGGTTTCATGAAATGCCGTAAGTCTTACTTACTGGAAGAAGAAAATATATTCAAAATTGGCAACCCTGGGCCTGGCAGCAATGATTGGTCTGCGATTGCCACTATCCTGATTAAAAGCATAAAGGAAAACAGAATGTTCTGCATGAATCAGCTATAATAAAAGAATGAAGTGATATGTTCCTTTGAAGTAAGTTAAGAGAGGCGTGAAGTGTTTGCTGTCCCATACTTCGGGAGGGATTCACTGATAAGATTTTTCTATTAAATTAAAGGCTTAGTGCACAAATCAGACTTTGCCTAGAAATATAATTTTTGTTGTCCTGTCCTAGGTGCAACAGATGTCATGGAAAACTCAGAATGGATTACTCAGTGGTGAACTGGGGCTCTTGCATCAGAGTGAGTAATCTATGCTAAAGTAAGGGTGGGTGCATTGAGTGTACTTTCTCCTCCAACCCTGTGGACAGGGAAAGCAGCAGGAAGATGTACAAGGTTAGCAAGGCACCTAACTAGGCAGGTAGGTCAGGTGCCTAATCTGCACTGGTGCTTCTAAAAATCCTGCAAAGTGCCTGTCTGCATCTTCAGGCCCGTAAACTGCTTTGTAAATCTGGCCCCTTTTGCCTGCCTGAGACACAATCTCCATATTACTTTTCCTGACAAGCATTAGCTCTCCACAACCCCCTGCTCAGGGTTGTGGCATCAAAGCCACCACTTCGCCCTTGCTATTTATTTGTGCAGATATGCTACATTAAATTATAAGACCTCCCTCTCAAAAGCCACACAGAGTTCAAAGTGTTCTTTTAATAGCCTTGTTAAGCCTATAGTAATCACGTTTAGGCCAGTATAGTTTAAGCCAGTGGTTCTCAACCTTTTGAGGGTTATTACACATATAGCAGCATTTTGCAATTCTACAGAACACAGCAGACCCCTCACCCAGGCCAAATCCAGACATTTCCTCAGCTTTCCACCACACGCTTTCACTATGGTGACACAGTAACGCGTCCAAACACAGTGGTTGAGAATCGCTGGTCTAGGCAACCACTGTTATTAAGTTTGAAAAAATATTCAAGCCAGGTGAAGGCAGCAGTAAAGTGGACACATGTCCAATAAACTTGTATTTTGCCAAAGCTTCTACCACAGTAGGATCACAGAATTTGCCAGACTGACTCAGACTCAAGGTTCATCAAGTCCAATATCCTGTCTCCAGTAGTGGCCAGCACCAAATGGTTGAGAAGGAAGTTTGGGAACCCCTTACATAGCAGGCACTTATGGAATAGGGTGCCACCAGGGAAATTGTTCTAATCCTATTAGTCAGAGATTGCTTTATGTCCAAAGCATGAGACTTTGCAGCCCTTCCAAAATCTTTTTTCTTTAAATCCTTACTTTTGTAACCTTGTATGCTTTTGTATTCAATGCTGATGATACACATTCTTCCTTTGCATTTCTATTAGAGGAGGCCAGAGTCAACTTGTAATCTAGTCTGTTTTATTGGAGAGACAAAATTAAAAGATACTACATCTGCCCTTGAATCACCTGGTCAATTTTTGTGGATTTACAATTGTATTTCCCTCGCGTCCCAAATATTTTCCTTGCCACTATGCTGCTGTGTAAAAGACAAAACAAAAAGCTGAGAAATCTGACTGATTCTTTAGAGTACACTAGAGTTGATTATACACAAAGTGCTGTTGAAGGCATAAACAAATTACCTGGAAAAGGGAGACAAATATAGTATTTGTTCAGTGCCTTTCATTTATAGTAATCCTAGTGGTTATGGGTAATTATACTAGGCACAAAGAATTCAGAGAGATGTGTGAGCAACTCATATTTAGGCAACTCAACATATAGCCAGCTTTTCAATGGCACTGATTTCAGTGGAAGCTGCTGGGTACTCCACTTTTTAAAGTCAGTCTGCTTACTAAGAATTGTAGAAAATTACATTTAGAAGGGGATTCAGCCAGGAGGTCATCTAGTCTGATCCCCTGCTCAAAGCAGGACTAACCCCAACTCAATCAGCCCAGCCAGGGCTTTGTCAAATTGGGCCTTAAAAATCTCTAAGGATGGAGATTCCACCACCTCCATAGGTGATACAGGGCTGGACAATCCTTTTCAGTGGCAAAAGAAAGAAAAAAACCAACAAGGAGTTGTGTGGCACTATAAGACTACCAGATTTATTTTTTGCATGAGCTTTCGTGGGAGAAGATCCCACTTCCTCAGATGCTTCGAAGATGGGTGAACTTACAGAAAAACCTTGTTGGTTTTTTACTGGATTAGACTAACATGGCTATCCCTTTTGAAATTGAAAAGAAAGAAAAACCGTATCAGAAAGTCTGGTGTAGAGCTGCCGACTCAACCCCCTCAGCAGCTTGTGCTTTTTAAGGCACTGCTTGAATCTATGTGTTGCCTTTAGGTTTGGTGGGGAATGTTGCTCCCAACCTTCTTGATCTTTGGTGATGTCCTGAGCAATCTGTTTGCTATGCCAGTATCTCTGCACTGCTCCCCAATGTCTTCACTCATGATTGCACTGCTCACTAAGGAACAGTGCTGGCATCATTCACCCTGCTGTGCAGTGGGCTTGGTTCACTTCGGTTTACATGGTCGCATCTGGAATGTCACCAGTGATCACCAACTCACACTCCAAAACATACTCTCTAACTATATGTGGAGGGTGAGCTGAGCCTGGCTGTGGCTCTCATTCCACAGACGACAGGGCAACCAAGGATATAGAAATGAGAAGAGGATCAGGTTGGGATTGAAATGGACTATCTTTTTGTTCTGTGTTTTACAATAGGGCCCTGGCCAATGAGTGGGGCTCCATGGTGCTACCACAACTTAAATAATAATGATAAGAAATGCTGGTGGTAGTGAGGGGGAGCCCTGGCAGGTGCTAGGGCTATCAGCGAGGCCAGGATGATCAGGCCTGATTGGAAAGATGGGGGAGAGGGAATACACTGGTGAAAGGACAAACTGAGAGGGGGAGACAGAGACCAAATCAGGGAACAAAATGAGAAAGAGGATTATGAAGAAAAAAAATTGCAGCAGAAATATTTAGAGAGTGAAACAATATAGAAACATGAAACTAAGGGACCCTGGAAAAGACTAAAGAAGGAAAGAAACAAGACACAGAATGAAGAGTAGAGAACAAAATGAGAAAAGGGAAAGAAGGTTGGAAAAAAAGTGAGTCAGAGTAAATTATTGTTGCTCTTTTTATAACTTTATGGAAAATTTGATTTGTACAACAGTTGATGTAATGGTGTTTTGACTGTTTCAAACAAGAGGGTTAACAAATATTCCTGAACAAGTTAATAGCCATGGATGTGGACGCAAAGAGGTGAGATATTGATCCTAGGATATAACTCTTTTGGATGCTCTAGATCAGGGGTTCCCAACCTTTTGAAGGCTGGGGCCCCCTCTTCTACAAAATCCCCCCCACCTTTGTGGGCCCCTGGCTGAATGGTATGTCGCCGCTGTGGCCAGAACCTAGCCCGCGCCGGCCAGAATCTTGTTCACGCTGTGGAGCAGCAGGGCTGCAGCAGGGTCCGCTCCCCTCATGGAGCAGCAGTGCCATGGCATGGGGTGCCAGAGGAATCCAGCCCCACTGCAGAGGGGGGGCTGGAGGTGGGGTCCAGCCCAAGTCAACCCAGTCTCCTCCCTAACCTCCCACTCTGCCACTGGTTTACCCTGCTGGCCCTGGCTGACTCCTCCTTGTCCTTTCCCCAGCTGCCCATCCCCAAGCCCAACTCCTTCCACCCAGGGCCCCCTTACCTGGCTGCTGGAGCCGGCAGCAGCCGTGTCCTCGGCTGTTCCTTCCTCCCTGAGCATGATCTGAACATGCTCACGGCGGCACGGGAGTTTTAAAGACTCCCAGCCTGGGGCAGAGCAGCTGTCTGATATTGTCTGGCTCCTGGTTCTGGCACTGCCAGCATTGTCCAGTCCCAGCTCCCAGCCTGTGGACCCCTTTAAGTAGCTCTGTGGACCCCCAGGGGTCTGCGGACCCCAGGTTGGGAACCACTGCTCTAGGTCACAAACTGATAGGCTCATTATCTGCACCAGCTCACTGTTCACCATCCAAGAGGGTTAGCAGGCAGGGGTGGCAAGACTGGCACCAGTTAGAGAGATCTTGGAGTGGTGAACAGCACCCCCAGATTTTGACACTTGCTCAAAATTCCATAGACCATGAAGCTGGAGGGTTGGCGTCATGGTACAGCCACTTTTAAGCAGTCGTCCTGGGCTCAATCAGTATGGCTTCTGCTGATGTAATGTAGAGTGTGGCTCCAGATGCATGGTTGGAATGCCTTTGAAAACTGACCTGGTCACTTGTCTACATATAGACATAGGGGTGGCCATGCCAAACATCAGTGAGTCATACTGCGACCTGGCACACAGGCTGGGATGCCACTCAAGGCTGGCCTGTCTATCCCTCCAACCAGATGGAAAGACTTCTGGGCCAAATACTATTGTGACCTGGTACACAAGGAATCCGTTCCTATAAGGTTGAGCACAGGGAAGTCCACTGAAAACTTGACTTCTAGTGGCACTGTCAGAGAAACAGAAATCTGCGCAGCTCACTTATAATGCAAGTTGTACCACTACAAATTCTTCCAGAATACTCCAACAAGGTGCCCCTACCTCCAAATGAGGTGGCTACCTGGGAAAGAAAGGACAGTTCACTTTCCAGGCCCTTTGACTCTTTGGATTGTTTGCTGATATTGCCACAATGGTGCTAAATAGTGGAGTTTTCATTGCTGTAATTCAGTCAGTCTGGCTTTCTGTACTTAGCCCCACTGAAACTAGCAGGTGTTTTACCATTGACTTCTATGGAATAATACCAACCCCTAAAAACAGACCTTATAACAGGACCATTTTCACAAAGCTGAAAACAATTGAAGTAAATCAACTGAGAAGAAGAATTTAATTGGGAGGGAAAAAAAATAAAGGAAAATAATGGGAAATCGAGAACACTGTACTTAATTTCCATAAAGCAATAATGGGGTCAGCTGGACCGACATGATTCTTAGATGCCTAAACAGGGAATCTTGAGTAGAAATAGAGAGGCTATTTTATCTCTGTATTTGGTACTGCTGTGACTACTGCTGGAATACTGTGTCCATTTCTGGTGCCCACAATTTAAGAAGGAAGTTGATAAACTGGAGAGTGTTCAGGGAAGATTAGAAAAGGATGAGAAAAACAGTGGTAGACTCAAAGGTTCAACCTATTTATCTTATCAAAAGGAAGGTTAAGGGGTGATTTGATTAAAGTTTATTATTATCTACAAGAGAACAAATAGATGATAATGGGCTCTTTAGCCTAGCAGACAAAGGTCTAACAAGATTTCAAAGGCTGGAGACTGAAGCAGTACAAATTCAGATGGAAATAAGGCATACTTTTTTTTTTTTTAACAGAGAGTACAATTAAAATCATTTACCAAAGGTCATGGTAGAGTCTCCATCAGTAGTAATTTTTAAATCGAGATTTGATGTGCACTAGCAAATATTTTGGAGAAATTCTGTGATTTAAGTTATATGGGAATTCAGACTAGATGAGAAGTCCCTTCTGGCCTTTGGACTCTATAAATCTAATGCCTTAAATCTAAGCATCCCACATAAATAACAGGAAGATATTGAGTTCTAAAGGGGCAGCCATGTTAGCAGGAGCACCCCTGCTCTAGTCAAAGACCTGGGGCTTGGGCACTGGGATTTGGGACTCGCGCACTTTAAGTGTGCCATCACTGGAGCTGCCGCCGCAGACGACCTGGGGCTCTGGCACAGGGACTTGGGGCTTGAGTCCCATAAGCCCAGCGCTAGTGATGCCCCTGCATGTTAGTCTAGTTCAGTAAAACAAACAAGGAGTCCTGTGGCACTTAAAGACAAACAAACTTAATTCCTAGGAGCCCTGTGGCCCTTAAAGACTAACAGATTTATTAGTTAGTCTTTAAGGGCCGCAGGACTCTGAGGAAGTTATTGGATGTGTTTTACTTTTTACCTTTGAATTACTCACCATCAGACAGTGCTATTGAAAATCAGAGACTGTCTGATGGTGAGTAATTCAAAGGTAAAAAGTAAAACACAGTCTGTAGAAAACCATCAGGTGGATTTCCTTGAAAGGAAAAAAAATCTAACATGCCACTAAAACACATATTAATACAAAATACATTACATGAGTGAAACACGCTTCCTTTAGTCTGAGAGCCATTATTCACTAATTAATATGCCTAGTGCTGTAGTGTCTCCTATTGTCATTACGTGATGTTTTCAGTAAGTAATAGAATAAATAGCTCCAGTACAGTTCTACTTTGCATCTTTTTCTTAAAAAATATTTTTGGCCTCTCAACCTTTATTAGACACTTAGGCTGTGTTCACACACACGGTTATTTCGAAACAAGTTGTGTCGAAACAACTTGTTTCGAAATAACGCCTTATTTCAAAATAACATACTTCGAATTAACAAAATGTTATTTTGAAATAAGAAAAAAAGCGGGAAACGAAATAGCAGGTTCACACTGTGAACCTGCTATTTCGCTTTCTCAGGGGGCTGCAGGCACCGGCGGGGTTCAGCGCTGCACAGTGCTGCTCCCCGCCGGTGCCTGCAGAGCCGGGCTGCGGGCACCAGCGGGCTTCAGCGCAGCCCAGCACTGCTCCCCGCCAGCTTAAAAAGCTGAGTGTTCCCTGGCCAGGGTGCTGAGGGGGCAGCCCTTGACCTGTTGTTTCGGAACCTCTTGTTCTGAAACAACATGTTCACACGAGTTGTTTCGAAACAAATGTTTAAAACAAGGTTGTTTCGCCCCCAAACGGGGTTTAACTTGTTTCGAAACAACGGTGCGTCGTGTGAACATGGTTTTTTTGTTTCGAAACAACGAGGTTGTTTCGAAACAAAAGTGCTGTGTGAACACAGCCTTAGTCTCATGGGAGGCTGTATATCATGTTTCAGATGCGTTCTGATTCCCCTCGGGTGTTATAAACTGTACTTTGGGCACAAGAAGGGAAGAGTTGTTCCTCCTCATGGAGTTGTTCCTCCTCATGGAGTTGTTCCTTCTCATGGAATTGCGTTTCCGCAGAGAGTTTT
Organism: Podocnemis expansa; assembly: GCA_007922195.1. Lineage (NCBI taxonomy): Eukaryota > Metazoa > Chordata > Testudines > Podocnemididae > Podocnemis > Podocnemis expansa. The sequence continues at coordinate 11,726,743 of ML682017.1, forward strand.
GATGGGACAGCTCACTTTTCTGAAGAGTCTGAATGAGAATGGAAGGCTTTTCATCCAACTCCCTAGCACTGCACAATGGAGCTGCTACCTTGACTGTGTTGCCAAATTTGGAGTAATCAACTGCATACACTCCTTCCTCTTCTGTTACAATGGGCACGAAGCGGTGGCCCCACAGGATCTCCTCTGCTATGTAAGACGTTCTTGCTTGTGTGGTGATGCCAGTGGTTTCAACTACTCCTTCAAGTACCACTATAAGTTCTAAATCTTGGTTGTCAAGGTCACGAGCAGAGATATCATACAGAGGACTCCGCTTGTCTATGACGTGGCAAATGATTAATGGAGCCACCAAGAAAATGTTATTGCTTTCGATGGGGTTATCCACCGGGATGTCAAGCTGATGTATAGGGATGATCTCCCCTTCAGGAGTAGTAGTCTTCTTCACTACCTGTATTCTCACTGAGGCACTGATGATCATGCTCTTCCTCAGGTCTCCCACTCTGAACATGAAGCAAAGTCTGCCATTCCGCACGGCAATCACTGCATGCCGGCTGAAAATCAAGGTCTCTGCTCTTCTGTGGGCCTGAGCAGTCTTCATAAAAATGCAGCCCAGCATGACGGCATTGATAATCAAACCCACAATGTTCTGCAGAATCAGGACGGTGATGGCCATGGGACACTCTTCTGTCATCATTCTACCCCCAAAACCAATGGTCACTTGAACTTCTATGGAGAAGAGGAATGCAGAAGTGAAAGACCTGTGGAGAAAATTAAATACGCTTAGTTCTCTAAATATCAAATAGAAAAGGTAACTGTGTACACGAATAGGAAGCAGCTAATGGACTTACTCTTGCACGCTTAGAACTCCCATTAACTTCAATGGCAATTCTGCATTCTCATCATTTGCAGGAACAAGAGCTATGACCCATGGAAATCCTGAATATTGGCACTGAGTCTCTCTCTGGCCTTGGATAACTCGCCTAACCTCTCTGCCTAATCGTCTATGTTCATCCCCCTGTCAGTTCTGATTCTTGGAATCTTCTTTTCTTTCCATTCACCCAAGGAAGGCTCTACACTCATTCCCATCATCTCCTAAAGACTTGGGGCTACTCAACTTGAAGTTTGGTTCAGCTCACTGTTGAGATAAGACCACATGCAAAATTTTAATCTGGATGTAGGTATGTAACATGTATGTGAATGCTGCATAAGTAGCATGTGGTTTATTTCCTGGACATGCAATACATGGAATCATCTGTTGATGCATATGAACAAATATGATATGGCCTTTTTCACATATTATAGCTCACCCAGATGTAACATCTACATAACAGTACTATGTTGCTGAAACATATATGACCTTTCTACAAAAATGGATCTGAACCATCCTTATTTTTGGATTTGGTTTTAGAAGAACAAAACCTGCTCAACTTTTAACTAACTCTCTGACTGTGTCTACAGGATAGGTCAGAATCTGGAATCATGAATCTGGAATCACAGGATCTGGAATCATGAAGAAATTCAAAACTGTTTATATCTGAGGCAAAATCAGGGAGATTTATGTGTGGAAAGAGAAAGCTCATCTTAATGGAGGTGATTCCTAGTAATGAGACTTGCTAAATTCTCACTGGCTTTAATCCAAATTTGATAAATGTATTTTATAAACAAGGTCTTTTAAATTTTTTCATTTTATGGAGCCACCAGCAAAGTGGTATATTTTTCTGGGGCTTATTGTTTTTTTGCATGTGAGTCTAAAGAATTGAGGAATGAATGGGGTTACTATTATATTTAATGAACCTAATGAAAAGGTTAATATGTTGGTGAATATTCAGCCACGTGCAGAGTGACGTATATGGCTGCAACTTTATTTAGCCATGATGAAAACAAGGTAGTGTAAAATACTCTTGTTTTGTTTAAAACGATTAATTTTTTAAAAAGCATTTTTATAGTGTAAACTCAGTCCTTGAAGAAACTGTGGTCTTGTAGTCTGAGTAAGATGACCAGCTGTCTCAATTTTATAGGGCCAGCACCAATATTTGGGGATACATCTTTTATAGGCTCCCCTGCCATCCTGATTTTTCACATTTGCTATCAGGTCAACCTAAGCCTGAACATGTGAACATAGAAGTAAAAGCCAGGACCTCCTAATGCTAATAATCCCACATGCATTTGTGAATCCCATTTCAGCACTGGCAACAATCTTCCAGTTTGGAAAATGAGCAGGAAACAATAATTACCTATTACAGAGGGGTGTGGTAATAGGTATGCAACACTTTGCAAAGATAACGCACTGTATGGGTTTCAAGTGTTGGTACCAAGTCTTAAATCCAAATGTCTCCCAGAGCCACATTTTAGCAGTTATATAGACAGAATCTAGTTAGATGGTTTAATGGTCCAGCTTTAGGCACACTGGTTTTACAATTAATTAATTATTATTATTATGCATAGTAAAAATATCCAAAATTCTTTTTCAGATCAGATAATCAGCTTTACTTTGCTCTGAAAAAAATTAGTGACAAAATTTTTGTTCCAGAACTTTTTTGGAACAGGTAGTTTTAACAGAATAGAATCATTCACGGGTAGTGAAAAGTTACTTTAGATGCTTTACTAACTTTTGCAACACCACAGGTAAATACTAAATGGCAGCATGTAGTCTTTGTCAAGGGCTAAAGTAAAAAGTTATGGTAATCCTTCATTCACTTCTGTTAGTTATAACACTTAATATTTCCCTTGCAATAAAATGTTGTTTGAATAAGGTTTTTGTATTAGAAATCACAGAAAGCATAGAACCATAGAAACTGGAAGGGACCATGAAAGGTCATCAAGTCCAGTCCCCTGCACTCATGGCAGGATAAAGTACCCTCTTAAACCATCCCTGACAGGTGCTTCTTTAACCTACTCTTAAATACTTCCAATGATGGAGATTCCACAACTTGGCCAGGCAACTTATTCCACTGGTTAATTACCCTGAGAGTTAGGAATTTTTTCCTAGTGTCCAACCTAAACTTCCCTTGCTGTAATTTAAGTCCATTGCTTCTTGTCCTATCATCAGCAGTTAAGGAGAACAGTTTTTCTCTCTCCACCTCATCACATCCTCTTAGATACTTGAAAACTGTTAGTATGTCCCCTCTCAGTCTTCTCTTTTCCAGACTAAACAAACCCAGCTCTTTCAATCTTCCCTCATAAGTCAAGTGTTTCAGCCCTCTAATCACTCATGTTGCTCTTCTCTGGACTTTCTCCAATTTGTCCACATCTTTCCTGAAATGAGGTGAAGGTTTATCAGTGGTATCCCCATGGACTGAACAGAGAAAGGACCAGAATCTTGGTCCAGATACAGCCCTTTGCACCACCCTAGCAACGGAAAGTATCCATAAAACTGGCACAAGCAGGCAGTTTACCATTTTCCTAGTGAAAAAGACTATGGGTCATGGCTGGCAGAAGGAGGCATGGCTTAAAACTTGCTGTGCTCATGTGTTTGCCAGCTGGCATAACACTGAATGTTGTGGGGCTACCTCACAAAAAATTAGCACTGAGTCAATGTGAACTTGAGTGTACATATGTTCCATGCCCTGGAAGGTCTGCTGGGAAGGGGATGTCCTGTGGTAGCAGCCAGCAACAAAGTCCCATGGGAGAACATTCCTTTGGAGCTCTAATGCTGCCTTGAAGCTGAAAAGGCAAGGCAGGGAGTCCCACACCAAGTGTGGAAAGCCCAGTATCCAGTGGTGGCCCTTCCTTCTAGCAGATCCCCTGAGAGAGCTGCGCAACAGGGCCCTTTTTGCTGGGGCAAATCCTGGCCTGCTATTCCTTGAACAATAGAGAGGAGATGCCATGAAAAAGGAGCCTCACAGAGTTCTTTGCCAGAGGCTATCTGAGCCATAATTGCTCATTTCAGAAGCTATGGCTTGCAGCCAGTTGCTAAGAATAAATAAATGAAAAATCAACCCATATAATGAAACTGAGTCCAGCTTGGACATGGAATATTCCCATCAAGGAAAACAGCATAAAAACAAGGTAGAGGGTGGAGAATCTAGTCCATCTTAGGCCTGAAATAATGCCACTTGGAATCCTGGACATATAACCATGGTGTTTTCATCACCAACAGAGCGAGGGAAACGAAAGTGGACACTCAGATAACATGACTCTTATTTTATACTGCCTCGTCCATTGCGTAGTCGCTACACCAGTGAAAAGTGTACACACAATGCAATCAATTTTGACTCAGTATCATTTTATATCCCCCTCCCCCTTTCTTTGCACTGGTGTAAATGACAGAACAATGGTGAATCACAGCCTTTCTACTGAAAGACCAAGTACACGACAGAATAGTCTCACTGCTTGCCTGTAACTCCTATTAATGTTTACTCTTTCTATGTAAACATGTTGTATATATGTGGAATTCCCTCCTAATCAGTCATTTGACTGGTGTTCCAAAAAATGCTAGGGTTCTCAGAGTTGTGTGTAGAGTCAGAGTAAAATAACACACTCTTGAGACTTCTATCATAATATTCTGGGAGAGTTTTTCACACTGGTTCTTGTCCAAAATAAATACTGATGCAGTTTGCCATAGCACTTGTTCGGTAACAAAAATCAAAGGTCTAAATCTTCATAAGCAGCTAATGATTTGGGGGTATTTCCATTTTTGGCTTCTCTACTAGAGACATCTATGAGAGACTAAATATTCAGATGCTTTCCATTTTCTGCAAGTCTAGCCTCATTAGGATGTCATACATGGGATAAGCTGGAAAATGAAAACCCAGATTTTGTAGTCATCACTCAAAGTTTGGACTGACTTTCAGTGCTAAAATCCAGTTACCAAGAGAAGCCATTTCTTGTTGTGTCATGATGTGAACTTCACTGCAGACCTCATCATGTTCAAGGTGGTGCCATTGATGTGAACAGGACTAAAACATTTACAACTCACACCCAAAGGCCATTTTGCTGTAACAGGCTCTATCTTTATAGGCATGAAATATTATCAACAAACAGTAGAGATCGCAAAAGCAGCAGGGTGTCTCTCACTGTCACGTTCTGGGAGATCCTGTGAGAAAGGGGTCAGCAACCCGAAAAATAAAAAGAGCCATTTTTTAAAAAATTTCTCCAATAACCATGTGTTTTGAGATCTGCAATGGGTGTTGCCTCTGATGGGGAGAGCCAGGAGCTTGGCCAGGCCACATACTGCAGGAACCTCTGGTGGCGGGGAGGAGCCTGGAACCAGGAGTGGCCCCTCCAAAGCCTGGGGGGAGCCCAGAGCCAGGCACAGGCAGCCCATAGGGTCCTCCAGTGGCAGGGGGGCCCCGGAGTTGCCGGGGGAGGGGGGGCAGCTAAAAAGTCACATGTGGCTTCAGAGCCGCAGGTTGCAGACCCTTGATGTGAGGCACTGAAGAAGAATTCTGAGACAGAATAATTTCCAAGCCTGGCTGGCTTGCAGGATTTGGTGGAATCTAATTGAGAACATTACACTTTTCAGTTATCTACACTGTACAGAAGAGTACAAATAAATCAAAGTCTAGTATTAGCTTTGGGCCACATGGCATTCAAGTCAATGCTATTACTTATCCCTTCTGCTGTACTTTACCTGACACATGTCACGCACGGCGTCCATGAGGTACTTCCTGTACAATTCTCACTGATAGCATACATGTCTCCATGGGCAAAAGCCACCAGCCACCACACCATGGCAAAGAGCAACCAGCTGCACAGGAAGGACATGGTAAAGATCACCAGCGTGTGGCGCCACTTCAGGTCTACAAGAGTGGTGAAGATGTCTTGCAAGAAGCGGCCCTGCTCGCGGATGTTCTTGTGGGCCAAGTTGCATGCCCCGCTCTTGGCGATGAAACGAGCTTTCCGGGGCTGGTCCCGGATGCGTGGCTTGCGCAGGTTCTCAGCAGCAATCCGTGCCAGCACATATTCTTCTGGGATAATACTCTTCCTGGCCAACATCTTCCTGCCAACATAGTCCACCTGGCAGGACACAAAATGGGGATAAGCCCTCAAGTGCTTTTCCGCTGGTTTCCTTTTTGTTCCTTATCGGTCTTTCTGTATTCTGAGGAAAAAAAAGAACAAGATCTAGTTTGCCATTTATTTTCCATTTTCCTCAGACAATAGCATGATAGGCACATGGAGCAGATGTCTCCATTGGTACCAGCTGTTAAGTGAAATGTTGCTGTAAGATTATTCTTCAGTGCTATTATATCAGGGGTTCTCACACTGGGTTCATAAAGTTATTAGGAGGGGAGGAGAGTCATGAGGTGTCAGCCTCCATGCATGCCAGGACTGCGACTGTCAGTCACATGCATGACTGACAGCCAGAGCCCTGCTGATCTGGGTGGCTGGCGAGCAGTGATTGCTGACCAGGTACACTGGAAGCAATGCTGCCCCCAGCAACAGCACAGATGTGAGGGTGGGATGGCATGGGGGCTAGGGTGGCAAAGTATAGGGTGGGGGTTGTCACTTTTTGAGGGAGGTCTTCACAGACTGAAATATTTTCAAAGGGAGTCCATCCCAGGAAAAAAAAAAGCTTGAGATCCCCTGCATATATTATATGTACACTTTATAATGTGATTGTTATGAAGGCAGTTACAGCCAAATCCTAAAATGAATAAAAGTAGCAATTTATTTTGGACACTGGTAGAGTGAGGAAAGCCAGAGAATGATCTGACAGCTGTGGAACAAAGTAAATAATGATTCATATTATAAAGCCAGATCCTAACAAGACACTTAACCATACAAGCAACTGCACTATGTTGACTACTGGGTTTAGTGGGAGCGCTCCCATGAACAAGTGTTACTTGCATGCTTTTAAATTTGCAGAATCTGACTCTTACTTAATAAGGGCGGGAAAGTGGAGCTCAGGTAGGGATGCCTTTTCATATGCAAACAGCTCTGTTGAATTCAGCAAGATAACTGGTGTTTTCCTCACTAATATGAACAAGAGCTGCATGGTCTGGCTGCAAGCCATCAGGTACACATCACAAGAAAAGAGAGAAGTGTGGCGAAATATTACCTTACCTGGCTGGCTGGGAAATTATTGAGCACTTGTTAAGCTAGGGAGCAGTTATTTCACATAGGGGAATTTAACTGTCTTTTCTCCTGCCAAATAAATCAAATAACACTGAAAATTAAAATAAGCATTTTATTTTACATCATAAAACCAGACATGAGTCAAACTGCAAAAAAAGCTGGTCTGACATTGAAAACGTGCATGCCGCCAGAAGTGGGGAATGGGTGATGGGACGGATCACTTGATGACCACCTGTTCTGTTCATTCCCTCTGAAGCAGCTGGCACTGGTCACCATCAGAAGCCAGGATACTGGGCTAGGTGGCCCACAGAGCTGATGGTCCAGTGTGGCCATTCTTAGGGTGCTTTGCACACACGAGAGACCAATCAACCATAATAGTCAGGCACACGTTTCCCTAAGGCAGGGGTAAGCAACCCCTCGCATGTGTGCCAATAGTGGGACTTGAGCCCATTTAGAAAGGCACGTGGCCCCCTCTGCAGTACCACAGAAATTGCCACCCCTGCCCACAAAAGCCACTCAGGGCAGCTCCCTTCAGGCACAGCAGGGACACCGGGGGTCCCCCCACGCCTATGCCTCCACAAGACACAGAAAAAAGCTGCCCGCAGTGGCTCCTCCCTGTAGCACGATGCTCCCCAACGGTGCGGCTCCACGCGACGTCTTTCTGCAGCACGCCTGCGAACCCCTAAAAGTAGGAGCTTCCTTTTGTGGCACGTCCAGGACCCCCTAAAAGAAGGGGCTTCTTTTTGCATCATGCCTGCCACGCCAGCCGTGCCCGCGGCTGAATTTTCAGGCAGCCGCCAGCTTTTTTCAGCCCTGGCGGAGGGTGGGGGAAGCAGGACGGCAAAGGTTGCCGACCCCTGCCCTAAGGAGCCCTCCAGCTTTCTTTTGGCTTTGCTGAGAGGTGGCTTTGCATAGAGTGCACTAAACAAACACAACAGGGGCCAGTTAAAAGAATTAGGGAAAGACTTCACAATCCCCTCCCTGGTCCTGATCCGAAAAAGTAGTGCACCCCTGGGGTGGAAACACCCCCCCTCGCCTAGGGCACGCCGCTGGGTTGTGAAGGGGAGCGAGGAGCCCGGCATGGCCGTGGAAACTTACCCGGGAGCCGCCCAGCCGCAGCCTCCAGCAGCCTGGCTCGGTGCGCGGGGAGCCGCGTCTCCTCGGCTCCTTCCCGCAGAGGAGGGCGAAGGGGAGTGTGCTGGGACACAGCCCAGCCTCCCCCGCACCTTTGACTTTTCTTAGCAGCTCCCAGCTTCGGTTTCCTGCCCTGGAGGAAGGTGAGAGGGGCTGTGCTGGAGGAGGGTTTCCAGATCCCAAAGCCTGGAAAGGAGCAGAGGGAAGGAGGAAAAGGAGGATGTTGGAGGACACATGGGGAAAAGGGAATAGTCTTGTGGTTTTAGGGGGCCCTGGAGTGCTTTCCCTGAAAAAATAAGGATTTCGTGGCATGCCAGCACACTGTAAGTTAAAAGCCAGAGAAAATCATGCATTTTTAAAATGCCTGCCGGATGGAGGGTGTGAAGGTAAAAAGGAGGACCTGTCCTCCTTTCGCCTGAAATCTGGTAACTCCATAGAATAGAATCGTAGGGTTGGAAGGGACCTCATGAGATCATCAAGGCCAACCCCCTGGGGTTTGAACCCAGGTGCTAGCCACTACACTATTTGCAGGGCTGGAGTCCCAAACACCATCGCTTCAAAGGGTGATTTGATTTTCTTGTCATTCAGGAAAGGAGGAATGATCCGGCCGTCTTTATTCAGGCAAAAAACCCCCCAGTGCTCAGGGGGAGATGAGCCTGGTGAGGGTGGCCCTAAATGCCCTTTCCAACTCATCTAATAAGGGGAGGCAGGGCTGGTGCTAGCTGGTAAGCCAGTGTTCCCTCTAATTACTGGTAGACTGTATGCGCACAGAATTTCTTTGTGTGTGCAAAAACATTTCTTTGTGAGCACCAAGATTAGCACTATTGAATTTTTTTGTGCACACTTTCTTTTCTTGTGTGCGCAGGTTTCATGAGCTGTGTGTGCACGCACACACACATACCTTAGAGGGAACAGTGCGGGAAGCCAGGTTAAGTGTTGCAGGGGGTGCCAACCTTTGAGGGGTGCCAAAATGTAGGGTTACCAGATACCAAAGCATGGAAAGGAGGACAGGAAAGAATGAAAAGGACGCTGGAGGACCCATGGAGAAAAAGAAGTAGTAATGTAATATTCTTCTGTTCTTAGGGGACCTTGGAACACTTCCCCCGAAAAACAGGGTGTTCCAGGGCATTCCAGCATACGTTAACCCGTGAAATAAAAAAGCCAGACAAACTCATGTATTTCTAAAACACCTGCCAGACGGAGGACGTGAAGGTAAAAAGGAGGACATGTCCTCCTTTTTGCTGACATCTGGTAACCCTACCAAAAGGGGACAGCGCCATTGCGCTCCCCTGATGACGTCACTCATCTGCACCTGCGTTGCTGCACTGCAGGGGGGTGCCACAAGCCCAAGTGTCATTCCTGAGGGGAGGTAAGCACTTACCTGGTAGTGCAGCCTTCCTGTTTCCAAAAGCGACTTGGAGAGGGTTACCAGACGTCAGGCAAAAGGAGGACACGTCCTCCTTTTTACCCTCATGTCTTCCATCCGGCAGGCATATTAAAAATACATGATTTTGTCTGGCTTTTTATTTATAGGGGTTAAAGTATCCTGGAATGCCCGAGAACACCCTATTTTTAGGGGGAAGTGTTCCAGGGCCCCCTAAAAACAGAAAAATATTACATTAATACTACATTTTCTCCATGTGTCCTCCAACATCCTCCTTTTCATACTTCCCTGTCCTCCTTTGCATACTTTGGTATCTGGTAACCCTAGACTTGAGGCTGACCCTAAATGCCCTTTCCCAAGTTGTCTAATAAGGCAAGGTAAGCACTTACCTGGTACTGCAGCCTTCCTGTTTCAAAAAGTGACTTGGGGAGGATTACCAGATGTCAGGCAAAAGGAGGACATGTCCTCCTTTTTACTTTCACATCCTCTGTCCAGCAGGCATTTTAAATATTTTAAAAAGTTTGTCTGACTTTTTACTTACAGGGGTTAAAATATGCTGGAACACCCTTTTTTTAGGGGGAAGCCTGCCAGGGCCCTCTAAAAACAGAAGAATATTACATTAATACTACATTTTGTCCTTGTGTCCTCCAATGTCCTCCTTTTCCTACTTCCATGTCCTCCTTTCCATACTTTGGTATCTGGTAACCCTAGACTTGGGCATTCAGGAGTCTAAACACTGTGGGAAGCTGAACTGCCCTCTGTTGGAAAATCTCCATTATAACCGTTTATAGAGCTTTCCATTTCAATTGAAGTCAGTCGGACCTAGATTCTTAAGTGCCTAAGCATCTTTAAAAACAAAACTTTGGAACATAAGTTATTTGGGCACTGAATTTTTTTAAAAAATACCCCTTAAACCTGAAATGAAAGCATTAAACAGGGATTTTAGAGCTCTGGCAAATAATTTGAAACATTGGATTTTAAATTAATTTATTTCATGATCTAGTCAAAAGGCTGCCAAAACCAGTTAGTCAACCAATCATCCAGTGAACCCCCCCCCCGTCTTTTTTTATCTTATAGTTTTATAATCTAATTTATATTGATTATGTTCTATTTTTCATAATGTGGCACTTCTTTAAAGGCCCTGCTGGTTTGTTTGAGTACATTACTTTTGTAAGGACAGTGAAACCTGTGAACAATCCCTTAAAATATAATCAAACAACTGAATTATGTAAGTGTAGATTTTGGATTTTAGGCTTGATCCAAAGTCCAATGAAGTCTTTTCTGAGCCGTACAGAACTTTCTGTGAAGTGAGGATTCCCTTGAAGGATCAAACCTTTTGGCAATAGCTCTCATTTTACTTGCCTTTCCAATGAATTAGGGTTGTCTACAGTCTCACTGCCTAGAAAAATACAACTTTTAGGTTTGAATTAGGTTTTGTGTCTTTGGTGGGCAATGGAGAGTTGCCTTTACTCTTTATTCTTCATACTACAAACCATGCTAGCAAGTTCAATGACATAACTGGCATGCATAAAATTAAGCACATGTGCATAAGTGTTTACAGGAGCAAGCTCAAAATCTGTGATGGCTTCTGCAGCCCCTTTGCAACTAGGGGTAACTTCATAAATCTCCCTCCTGCTGCTGCTGTAACAGATCTTTTTTGTAGCACAAAACTTCCATTAATTTGAATGGGTCCATAATGGGCCCATTCTCCTGTTTAGCTATGGTAACAGTTACTGAGAGATATAAAATGGGCACACAAGAAGGTAAAGTATGCCTGGATGGGGATATGTAAACAAACAAACAATGACATAACTGAGGTTTGGTTTCTTCCCACAAGTTAAAGGTTATAATTTTGGCAATTTCTCAGCTTCTGTGTTTAATGGAAACTTATTTTCTTGGAAAGTTGAGATATTTCCCCCAACTAAGAAGCATAAACAGAACATTAGCTCCATAAAAAGATCTAAATTTAGGTTTTAATGAAGAAAGAACATCATGCTACTCTGTATCATGTCAGATTAATCTCTTTGTACACAGAGCACTTGCAGCTATGTGTGTGTGATACCTCAAATAGGCAAAGATTTATACACATGCTTAATTTTAAGCAGATGAGCAGATTCAGTTTGGTACTACTCATCTGCTCGATATTAAACACACATCATAAATTTCTGGAGGACCAGGGGCTATACCTGCTGCTGGGCACCACCAGCTATTTGAGACTTCTAATCCCAGCTGCACCAATGACTTTTTATATGACTGGGGGCAAGTCACTTTCTTGAATCCCTTTCTGTAGAATGGGGCTAGTAGAACTCACCTAACTGGGGTTTTGCTCAGGTTTATTTCTAGGGACTGACGATATGCACATGAATTCCCCTGGGGTGTTCAAATGCATAAAACTACTTGGGTCATTGTAACAATTTTGCACTGGGCTCCCTCATTGCTCAGGCCCTTGGCCCTACAAACCATGTCCAGACCACACCTTTGTGCTTCACTAGTGTAATTTATTTATAGTGCATGGCCTACCACCTTTGATATACTTTGTTCCAGTCAAAGGGGTCTTATGAATTTCATCTTTGTTCAGCAGGGTGCTCAGTTTTCCTTATCTGCAATTTCCCCTGATTCAGCTACTTGCTTCTTCCCCTGGGAGCTTTTATATCTCTTCCAGCTTCTCCAGTTGCTCCTTATTCCCAATTTGTCCCATTTTCCTTTGGTTAGGGCTCAGTAACAGGGGCTATCCCAGCCAGGCCAGCAGTACCCTGCTACAGTCATAAGTTTGGAGTTTTGACTTGGGCTTCCTGCAGTTGTAGAGGGCTTTGAGACTCCTTAACGGGAGAAGTAAGCAAAGCTGACAGTGGCAGTTTGGATGGGTTGCTTGCAGGGCTGTAACTACAGCGGGGCATGTGGGGCTTTGCCCTGGGCGCGCCAGAGCAGCTTCATTGAGCTGCTCCATTGAGCCGCTCCATTAAAGACTGCATTCCTCGCCACTCGGCCCAGGCGCCGGCCATTGTAAGGAGTGTGCTCCAATTGGAATGCGCCCCGGGCACCTAATTCCTTAGCTATGCCTCTGGCTGCTTGTTCAGCATGTGCTCTGTAATGAACCCACCCCTGTGCAGCACTCTCTGTGTGTAATCAGCGCTAATAAGCTCACAAGTTAAACAAGACATTTTGAACTAGCTGGTGATTTTCTAAGTTTTCATGAAATGTTAGCACAAGATTGGGATAGAAGCAGGCCACTATGGTGTGCTACTTTTTTTTCAAAGACATGAAGAACTACATGAAAATCACAAGACAGAATCTCTTACAACTAAGGGACAGTATTTTGTGTCTGTCACAAGACAAGCACATTTCCCACTGTATGATTCTCTGCAAGATAATTGCTGAAAGAAAAGACTTGATTTATGGAATCTGGAAAATTACATGCATAGAACATCTCTTTACTTCAGGAACAGAGAGTCACAGTACCTGCCATTTTCCAAAAAAGGTAATTTGGCTCCACCCACCTAAGATTATATTCCTTCCTTTTCCCCAGCTCAGATCTCTGAACCAATCAAACACAAGAGGAGAGAGGGGTTGTGGGAGTGGCTCACAGAAAGCCTCTCTTCATTCGTGTTGCTAATGATAATGCCATGGTGTAAGGTGCAGGTGAAAGTGACAGAATACTCATTCACAGCCTATCCCAGTCGAAGAAGAAGTGGCTTTCAATTTGAACGAAACGTTATCCATGCAAGCTGCGCTGCTCCTGTTTCACTTCTCAGCCTGACTTTCCATAGTTATTGTACATAGGGATATAACTCCAAGCCAATCAAACATGGTAAGTTCGGGGATAACATGCTATAGCCCAAACTGTGGATGCTGTCAGGGAAATTGCTGATGTACAGAGCTTGTAGTTTTCTCACAGCTCCAGTCAGAGCCAGATTAAGGGGCCTTGGGGACCCAGGCTGCCCACCATTGTGGGGCCCCCCTTGCCTGGTGCCCCAGTCCCCCACCGTGGCAGCCTGCCCTCGGGGCTGGGAGCGGCTGGTGTGCAGTGTGGTGGGGCCTTTGGTGCAGCCCTCCGGGCCGTGGGCTCTGGAAGTCTGCACCAAAGGCCCCACACAGGTTAAAGTGAGTTTGGAACACCCCGGACCACTATTTTTAGGGGCCAGCATTCTGGGGCCCCTAAAAAGAGAAAACCGTGGGTTCTGGCGCATTCCAGCAGGGCAGGCTGGGCTGCAAGCAGAGTGGAGGCTTGTCTGCCCTGCTCTAAAAAGTGCCCTGCCACCCCCACACCTGCCCTGCCAGCGGCCAACCTCCAGCCAAAACTTTGCCAGCCAGTCTGTCCTCCGGCTGCTGCTGCCTGGCGCTGAGCCCAGCATGGATGCGCTGCTGCTGCTGCCACCCGAGGAGTGACAAGGAGTAGAAATGGCCAAGGTAAGGTGGCGGCTTGGCCCAGGGGAGCCCCACGGTGGGGCTGGGGAAGGCAGAACAGCTGGGGCTCCCCAGATGTTGCAGATAGAACCACTGCATTCCAGAGTGCTCCTGTGGGGATGGGAATGGCCCTCGCCACCGGGCTTGGGGGGGCGGTGCTGGGATCAGGGGGCCTGGAGCTACTGGGGGATAGGAAATGCTGCTGGGGGTTGTGTGGGGCAGGGCGTGTGTGTAGCTGGGTGGGTTTGTGGGTAGCTCGGGGTGTGTGTGTGTGTGCGGAGCAGAGTGATAACTGATGCATGTGGTACTATGAAGTGGTTGCAAATGCTTACCTGGGCTGGGGTCTGTACATGCAGGAAGGGGGCCCAGCAGATATGGGAAGGGGGCCCACTGATTCGGAGGGTTCTGGGGCCTGCCAAATTATGCTTTAACCTCTGGCCCCACACAGAATAGAGTGAACATGCACTGGCCTGCCCTGCCCCTAGGAGCAGATCAGCTGGTTCAGGGGTGAGGCAAGGGCACCCTGCGGCCCAGCCTCTGGCCCCAGGACTCTGCTCCCCCTCGTGTTGGCAGGGGTCCCTCCCAGCAATCCAGGCCCTGCTGTCGCTGTGCTGGGCTGAGCGGTGTAGGAGGGGCCAGATCAAGGCAGGAGCCTTAGGGACTGGAGCCTGGTGTTCTCCGCTTTAGGCCAGGGCTTGGAGCCTCTATAGCCCCTGTATTGATCCAGTCCTGCCTGCAGTGGAAGGAAAGACTCCAAATGCAGAAGCAGTTCTGTCCATCTCCAGCTATTTGATATTTCCTCATAATGCGAAAAGATGCTTTGCTCTGTGTCACATGTGAGATTAACACTGGGAAAAAGACAACTTCCAGAGAAATTCCTGAGCAAGTATTTTAAAGTTTTCAATCATCTGCTCCCACTATATACACCTCATTAGCTTTATTAACAAAACAACAACAACAGCAACAACAATAAAACCCCTCCTTCTTCCAAAGTATATAAAGTCAGACCTTTCAGGCACATCATGCAGTTCCCAGGATCAATGCAGGAACATTGTATGCAGAAGAACAGCTACTAAAATCTTTGATCTTTGTTCTTTGAAATATGTTGCCACACATAGCTCAAAATCACCTAGGAAAATCTCCCAGAAATGTCTCCTTGAGCTTGTTGTAAGCACGCTATCTCCTTAGAATCATGACTACAATCTCCTAAAGTAAGAGGGGGGCGGCCCCCCCACCAGATATATACATTTCCAAATGACCCAAATCCCCATACTTTTATTGGTGGTTTTATGGTTAAAAATGCCAGCTGAAGCAGCAGCAAGGTGGCAGCCTTTACAGTTGTACCTGCCCATGTCTAACGCAAACACTTTATGCTGGATGCCCAGTAAGAATTTTAAATCTCAGCATAATTCATAGCAGTTTTATAATAGAATGAGTGCAGATGTGGTACTTCCACTTGTCAACTGTGTGGGAACAAAGTTATTACTATCGACCAGAAGAATTTTGTAGAAGGGAGAATAAATAGATTTCAGGGCTTTATGCAATATCAAGCTATTAGAGGTCAGATATGAGCATGTAAGGGTTTTACACCTTCGTCTGAAGCATCTGGCACTGGCGTCTGTCTGAGATAATATGTTGGAGTAGGTAGGCCTTGGATCTGATCCAGTTTTTCAGTTCCTTTCTTCCTAATCCTGAAAGATGCTGAGTGCTCTCAAATACCACTGATGTCAATGGGAACTGAGGGTGCCTCAACACCTTGCAGGATTGAACCCTGACAGTCTTTTAGTTTAAAAGCCCACATAGGACCTAATCCAACACCCTTTGAAGTCAATGGAGAATTGGATTGCACCCTTAGTGAAGTGCATACAATGTGTGTCCCCAAAAGGCATCTGCAGTTCATGCCACACAGCTTTCCTGCCATTTCATAGTGTACTACAGAAAGTCTACTTGGTTGTGTGATAAATTGCGCAGGAAATGCTAACCCATGCTCAGAGGTACACTCACTTTGCATGCTTTCAGAGATGTCATGAGTGCAGTGCTACTCTTCTGTGAGGATACTTTGCTGATAAAAATCATATTCTGATACCATGGACAAAGTGTCCCACAACTGAAGGGGCAGTAATTCATCACACATGAAAGAACAGAAACTCCAAGACTAAGTGCATGGATAATCCTGAATTATCTTTCTTCAGTCTTATTCAGCAGTAGCAGTGGGACAAAAATAGTTCTTATCATTAAAATCATGTGACTAGTATCAAGGACTTTCATTTGAACCAATGGTGACTGCCAAACAAAGTGTGTAAATGGACTATTGTGTTCTGGCAACTTAAAGATTGTTACCCTTTAAAACAATTACAGAGATTGTCTGAGAAGTATGCAAGTCATTCAGTGCTCGGTCACATTCTTTATTTGCAGGAAGAGCTACTTATTTCAGTTTCTTTGACCTCAGTCTCTCTCGCTCAAGCATGCACGTGTGTGTGTGTGCGTGCACGTCTGCACATCCACTTAATGGTTCTGGCACTGAATACAAAGCATCTTCACTGGGATGGCAGAAATCTCAGTTGAAGTATGATGTATTCTTAAATTGGAAGTTGGAACTCCTTGTTTTAAAGATCCACTCTCATTGCTCTATATTGCCTGGGAAGTCCCCTAACTCTTGTGGTATTTTCCTGGGTGCAAATCTGACCCTCTCTGTATGGTTGAAATGCTGCAAATTTACGAGGGTGAGACCATGAATTGAACTCTATGTTTAATAATGTAATGTGCATGAACTTCTAATTACTCTATCAGGAACAGCAGCAACTGCTATAAGTACAAATCGCAAAACAGTTTCCATTTTAACCCCATATTTTCACTCACAATTTTCTGAAATTCTCATCATTCAGGTTTAAATTTTCCATAACTAGTGGTGAATTTTAGTTTAGGTTTAAACCAAAGGAGGTCAGCCATTATCAAATGGGAAGTTAATTGGAAAAATATCGTTCCCTTTATTAAAACTGTCTTGCAGTCAGCATTTGAACTGCACAACAAGTGAAGTGGATGGAGTTTGAAACCTGAAACCTGGGAAGAAAAAAGTCCTCCTTGAGGAGAAATACCTTTGTTCTGCAAAAAATCTGTTTGATTGAGCCATCAATCTTTGAAGATCATGTACAGAGCCTGCAGGATGGAATGAATTTTACGTTTTCATATATGTTTTAAGATAGCTTGTGACTGATTATTTATAATAAAAATTAATCCTCACACCCACTCTGTGATTAGAGCGAGGCTGTTCATAATGCTAGAGACCTCAAGTGCAACTGTGCTTAACTGCTGTACAGGACATAGAGACAGTCCCTGTCCCAAAGTGTTTAAATAAAGTTAAAATTAGAAAAACAGAAACTGTGTTTAGTGACAACTAAGATTGCATGAGAATTCATCCCACTCACTCAAAAGCCTTGCAATCATGGGAATACTAAGTTAAGAGAAAAATCTTCGGCATTCCTCGCCATAATCACAATGTCTGCTATATCCATCTCTAATACATATACTCTGTCATCATCCAACTTGCCTGGTTCCACAGAACTGTAATGGTGAACTTTTACTCTGTTGTTTTAATAGTTCTACATGTTCATTGTCCCAAAACCCATTCATTTGGAAAATTGTGTGGTGGTAGTATTGCTGAGATCACTTCAGAGCGAGTTGGCTGATGTTGAGGATATGTCTTGCTTTTCAGAATGTGTTGGAGACGGACGTGAATCTCTCTTGTATTGTATTATTGTCAGTCTTATAGTTAATGGAAAGGGTCCAAAAGCAATTTTCCATTAAAAAAAGTTTTGATGCGAAATATCAATTAGTTCCGCTCAAAATATAGACTATTATATACTTTTTCACCCCTGTTAACCCTAGTGTAACCTTAACTGTCTTGGTGCTACTGCCCAGTTATAATAAGTAAGACAAAACATGGGAAGGGAAACAGAGAGTAGCTTAGCCAAGACACACAGGATAATGGTACATCTGGGAACAGAATCCTAGTCTTTTTACTCCTAGGTCAGTGCCCTTTCTTCTGAAGTATGTGGAAATATTTGCTAGCTGGCCTTACAATGTACATAATGTATGAAGTATTCTGAGTGTTTTCTCCTACAATGGTAAACACTGACTACTTACAGTTGGTCTTACTAAATGCTCACCATCATCCTTGCATTGGATCTCAGAGTGTTTCATAGCAAGTGATAGAATGACTTCTAGGCTCAGTGAGATCCTCAAGTGGACAAACAAATCCACTTCAGCAACAGTTGAGAGAGACAAGGAATTGAGAGCAGATTCATGATTTTCTCCCTCTACACCAGAAAACTGCCAATGCCTTTTTTAGTTCCAACAGCCTGATCCTTGGCTATTATCTAGGCCAGAGATTCTTAATCTGTAAGAAAATAAAGATTAATGCACCCAAATCACATAAATTCTAGCGTTATCCGATTTATGGAATCCAGCGTCCTTGAGGCTCTCATTCCCTAACTCCACCTCTGCTCCAGGGAGTTGGATGAGCCAGAAAAGGGGCTCAAAAACTACAAAGCCCTGTGTTCCAGTGAATGCCTTATACGCATTCTCTACATAAACCCTAATTTAATTTCCCTACAGAGATGACTGCATCACACTACATCCATGACACACACACACACACACACCAGACTCAGATTTTTAAAACTTCACACCCGATTTATCTCTGCTTTACTATTTGTCTGGTTGTTTGTTTCTAGATCCCCAGTGTGTAACATTGTTTGGAAAGCAAGGTCTCCCCTTTAATTTCACAAAACACATTTGAGCACGTCACAGCAATTTCATAGCAGGTACTTTGGGACTTCGTTTCCTGGCTCAGAGTTTTCTGTCAAGATACTGTTTTCCAAAAGGTTAGTGTACCGCACTGGTGTCTCTGTGTTAGATGTCCCCTTCTATGTCCAATTTACTGACCCTGTTACAGCTTACCACTTGAAATTCTGGCTCTTCATATCAAGCTGTAGCAATTCATACCCTTAGCTCTGGATGTACCCATGTCAGGGTTTGGACAACATGATGGATGTAACAGTGGTACCATCTTCTTATTGTGCCTAGGAAAGAGGCACCAATGCTCTCAGTCACACATAGCTGTGATCATTGTGATGTTACATATGCCTCTTCGCAGCAGAGTGGGGTTTCTTCCAAGGCTGTGGGAAGTGGGCCAGCTGTAATTTTGCTCTCCATGTCATCACTTTCCTGTAAAGGAAGTCTCTATATACAACTTTTAGGTAGTGCAAATCTGGTACAAATTTTCTTGAGGAATAATTGTGCTCAGCTTGACCAATTATATTTGGCCTTTGGTCTCTTTTCTCCTTTGACAGGCTATTGTGGTCTGAGTTTTTGTTTGTTAACAAGGGTATACTAGCTGCAGCCCCTGCTCCTTATGGCCAGTCACACTGCTAAGTTTATACTGGGCTATACACAAGAAGAGCATCGAGCGCTCTGAGTCACAATTCGTTCTCAGTGTTTTCTCCAGGTTGGTTATGCCCCTTGCCCAGTGCACTAAGCAATCTAGTCCATACAGAATATGTAGTCATCAAAATAGTGGTTCCCATAATGATACTTATAACAGGATTCTCCTGCTGTCCTTTGTATTGGTTAGAGATCCATAGACTTGAGGAAAACTAAGATCAACTCTGTCAGTCTCTCCACTGCATTAATTCCTCATTTTCTAGAATTATACTCAGGACATCTGTCTGTCTGGAAGTTAGGAGTAGTGGGAATCTCATGAGAAAGCCTGTTCTCCTGAGACATGCACTTGAATTTCATATGTGACGTCCAAAAAGTTTAGATAAACCTCAGAGGTGAAATTCTGGCTTCCCTGAAGTCAGTGACAAATCTCTCTTTGACTTCAGTGGGGCCAGCCCTGATCTTTAGGATGCTTTCCAAAGTGAACTCAGATTCTGTACTTTTTGAGATTTGCCGGTCAGTTAACTCTAATTTAGTCGTACAGTCTTTCCAATTACTTAACCAGCTTATTCATCATGAATAAACTGCATGATGGAATCAACCCTTAATTCTTCTGATCCTGATTACTTGATGCTCTTGTTATTCATATGAGTTCACCAAATTGTTTGGGATTAATGATTTTCAACTTATCCATTATTAATGAACTGGTTAAATTGTGCATGTGCATTTATTATTTGTGATGTATGGGTTACTGTCAGAGGTTAAAGTATAATTTGACAGGCCCTAGAACCCTCCTAAATTTCAGGGTCCCCTTCACACTGGTTCAGGCCCCCTTCACCCACCCCAGCTACTGCCCCCCCATGCCTGCCCCCCACACTGCCCTGCAAACGCCTGCCACCACCCCAACTACTGCCACCCCACCCCAGCTACTGCCCCCAAAACACCTGCCCCCATCAGACCACTCCTTCCCCATGTCCTCCTCAGCCCCAGTCCCCATACCCTAAGCTCTCTGCCCCCATGTGCCCACTCCAACCCTCCTAACCCCCCTACCCCCCCAGCTCCCCTGTCTTCCCTGCACCGTCTTCAGCCCCCCAACCCCCTCCACACCTCCCCGGCCCACCATCCTGACCCCTTCTTCACACCCTCCCATGCTTTCCCTGCCAGCTGCCTGCCTGTCCCCGACCACCACCCTAGCCCCCTTACCTGTGTCGTGAAGTGGCCAAGGCCCTGAGCTGGGGGTAGGGAGACTGTGGTGCCAGCTGGCTAGCAAGAGGGGACACAGGCCTGAGACTGGGTCCAGGCCACATACATCGCCTAGGCCCAGCAGGAAGAGGCAGGGCAGGGAAGGGGGGGGGTTTGCCTAGCTTGCCCCAGCCCCTAGCCCCTAGATTCAGCCCTGAGGGGAATACTCCAGAATGCCTCTATTTTTAGGGGGCCCTGGAATGCAGCATGCCAGTGTGTTCCCCTATTTTTAGGGGGCCTGGTCCCCTAAATGCTGGTCCCGAAAAATAGGGGGCCCCGGAACGCCGTTCCAGGGTGTTCTGGCATACTTTAACCCCTGGTTATTGTGAAAGTCAGTCACATGGCATTATTTCTGTTCCAAGACAGGGTAATTGAAATTTTTAAAACAGGAAAACAATTAATAAAGATCTACAACAATTCAATAAAGCCTATCAGGGAGGTTCAGCATGAAAATCTGGCCAGGACTGGATACGAGCTTCAATGTTGGAGACTACGGCAGAGAATGTTCCTCTGCCAGGCCACTCCGATCCTGCATGGACATCTTCTTAAGCTCCCTTGTGGAACAGATATTGCAGGCCAGTGGTCCAAAGCATCAGCTGGGTGATCTAGTATAGGAGGAATCCCTGCAATGAATCTAGCGCATTTCATTTAAGTTAGTAATAGCCATACATATGGAATTTGGATTAATGGACTTTAGACTGCATCCTCTCATTGCATCCTTCTCTATCTTATTGACCTGCTCTCAGCTGTGTAATTTCCATCCCTGTCTGCCATTGACCATTCAGCTGAATATTTGAATGTGCTCACTATATACAATGTCTTTGCACCCCTGTTTTCTGGAAAGTACACAATATGCTGTTCACTGTTGTGTGCCAAAGTTGCATTGTACTTAAAATGCTCTGTTGATGACACTCCTGCTCCTGATTCCACTGGTATAAATTAATCTTGCAAGAAAACACTATTTTGCCTTTCCCAAAAAACCAAACAGTCTGATAACACTTGTATATCGTGTCATGCCAGCAAGGACTCATTGATCTTGAACTGAATTATGTTCTCAACAATCCCAAATAATAACTAACAAGGCACCCAAAAGATCCTATAATCAGGGTAAACATTATAAAATAAATAATGAAATATAATATAAATTATGTATTAATTTAATTTTAAAAACAACCTACAACTATAATAAATGCCCAAAATAAACAGAACATAAAAAAACCCTCCAGCATCACCAAGAAAAATAGCAAGGAGTCTGGTGACACATTTAGGGTGTGTTCACACAGCACTCTTATTTCGAAACAACAGAGGTTGTTTTGAAATAAGAATTCTGCTGTTCACACGACACACAGTTGTTTCGAAACAACAGGAACCCATTGTTTCGAAACAAGTTAAACCTAGTTTCTCGGCAAAACAACGTTGTTTTGCAACTGTTGTTTCGAAACAAGGCAGTGTGAACATGTTGTTTTGGAACAAAGTGTTCCGAAACAACATTGGAGCCTCAGCACCCTGGCCAGGGAACCCTCAGGACCTTGGCCAGGGTGCTGAGGGCTGTCCCTCAGCCCCAGAAAGGGGGCTGCAGCCCCAGAAAGGGGGCTGCAGCCTCCGGTGGGGTGGGGGGGTAAACCCCTGCCAGGCGGCTCAGCCCGCAGCCTGGGCTGCCCCGCCGACTCTGCCAGCGGGTCCGGGGCGCTGGGCTCAGCCCGCAGCCTGGGCTGCCCCCTCAACACCGCCAGTGGGTCGGGGGTGCCAGGCTCAGCCTGCAGCCTGGGCTGGCCCCACCGATACCGCCAGCGGGTCGGGGGCACCAGGCTCAGCCCACAACCCAGGCTGCCCCCCGGACACTGCCAGCGGGTCAGGGGCACCGGGCTCAGCCCTCAGCCCGGGCTGCCCACCGACACCTCCAGCATCCCGGACCCACTGGTAGTGTCACGGGGGCAGCC
>ML682017.1:11749699-11817651 GCA_007922195.1 Podocnemis expansa
CCCCCTTTCTGGGCTGCAGGGTGAGCCGCAGCAGCGGCTCACCCCCAGGGGGCTGCAGCCCCCTGTAGCAGGTAACAAAATAGGATGTTCACAGTGTGAACATGCTATTTCGTTTCCCACTTTTTTCCTTATTTTGAATTAACATTTTGTTAATTTGAAATAAGGTATTTCAAAATAAGGTGTTATTTCGATAGAAGTTGTTTTGGAACAACTTTATCGAAATAACCCTCCGTGTGTGAATGTAGCCTTAAAGACTAACAAATTTATTTACTGCATGAGCTTTTGTGGGAGAAAATCCTAATTCGTCAGATCTTCAAGCATCTGACAAAGTGAGATTTTTTCTCCCATAAAAGCTCATGTGATAAATCAATTTGTTAGTCTTTAAGGCTATGTCTACACTAGCAAATTAGTTTGAATTAAGGAGCTTTAATTCAAACTAATTTGAACACTATCTACCCTAGGCTTTGCCTAGTTTGAACTAAAAAAAATTTTAGTGTGAACTAAGCAAAGCTTACTTTGAACTATTTAGAGTTCATCTGGTTAGTCTGAACTAACTTCTTAGTTTGAACTAATTTGCAGATTAAGTTCGAACTAGCATGATGTAGTCCTGCTAGTTTGAACTACATAAATTCGAACTAACATGATGTAGTCATGCTAGTTTGAACTAAATAAGTTTGACCTAGTGGCTAGTTAGAAGTGTGTTTTTAGTTCAAACTAATTTTTAGTTTGAACTAACCATGCTTTTTAAAAGTTACTTCAAACTGAAAAAAAACTGTGCTTAGGTTGAATTAACTTTCAAACTGCTTAGTTTGGACTAATCAAGTCTGAATTAAGATTTTAGGTGAAGATATAATCTAAAAGTGTCAAAGGACTCCTCGTTTGTTTTGCTGAGCTAGACTAATATGGCTACCCTTTTGGATCCAGAAGACTGGAGCAGATTAATTTACACTAATTTACCTTGGGGTAAGTTTTTCAAAGACAGTGCAATATGATGGCTTTTGATGATGCTGCCTTCAAGCGGCTGAGGAAGAGCAGACCGGGGACTTTTCATTACCTAAAGCACTTCTTCTTTAGCGTTACAGTTGTAGAGGCATGAATCTGTGCATCTCTGAAAATCTCGTTTCTAGTGCCGGGGCTGGACTGCGGGGGAGAACTGTTTAGGGTGGAGGGGCCTGCATGTTGTACCTCACCTGGGCTCATGGCAATGAGTTAAACATTCTGCTTCTTTCTGTGTAGCCCACCTCTTCCATGATATCACTAACCTCAGTGATCTTGTGAGATGCCACATTGTCAGGGGGAGTCAAGAGAGGGATTGTGCTGGCAATCCAAGCCTCTGTCCAGGCCCCAAAGGGATATGCCTTGTTTGAAGAAGACTATTTCCGTGGTAACAAGCATCATTCATGCCAATACATGTGGTAGGGTGGGGTGGGTAGGTGGGCGGACATGTTGGAATGTCTCCAGAGGGGCTCCTCATGAAGATTTCCATTCCCAGAGTTCTCCTTTTGCAGGTCTGCTGTTGGAGGAAGTGAACTACCATTTGCCAAAGGTACAGCTAAGAATCCCGCTACCTCTGTTTGTGTTACACAACAAACCTATCCAAGGTTTTATAACAGTACTTCCTAAGAAAATAAGCAAAGCAAGAGTGGGCATTTAGGCAGAGAATCCTTTCACTTAGCCTGTTTTTGAAGTGAGCAAAAAGCAAAAGAAAAATAATCAGCCCAGCATTAGAAATCCTCAGAGACACTGGCTTGATTTATTGTTCTTTCAAAAGTGTGACTTTCCCAATCATGAACAATATTGTTTGAAATGTCACATCCTGATAATTTTCATGCTTCCAACCAATAGCTAGCAGCATACAGGAAGCTATAGTTGTGGCTGCAGTACTGAACAAAGATTGGTTCACTTATTGAACGGGGAACCAAATGACAATACCAAACCTGAATAAATACCTTCATAAAGGGAGGGGTGTGGCAGGAGGGCTCGTAGCAAGATGGGGGCCTGGAGTAGGAGGGGAAGGTGTGGAGCTGTCAGGGAAGCGAGGGCCACACACAGGGTCTAGGCAGCAGGCAGAAATACAAAAAAGAAGGAAGCAGAGTGAAGTCGGCACCACGCAGCAGGGAAGCGAAAGTACTGAAAACAAGCAGAGAAAATAAGTCTCTGTAAAGCTAATTCTTTTTTTGACATGCTGACCCTGAAACCTCTGGGAACTTTTCCTGAAAAGGGGATACATTCAGGGGTTAAAGTAAGGGGAAACGCTCTGGAATGCCATTCCAGGGCCCCCTATTTTTAGGGAGTCAGCTGTTCCAGACCCCCTAAAAATAGGGGAACGCCCTGGAATGCAGCATTCCAGGGCCCTCCCAAAACTGTGGCTGATTGGGCCAATTTGAACTTTAAATAAACTGTCTGTGGCACACTGAACAAGAAATGCTATTATGGATTACTCAATTAATAATGGACATGATGTTGCAAACGTGTGTGGGAAGTTTAATGGCATTTGTTACAGTGACAGTCACATTTATATTGCTTACATACATGTATTGCAGTTGGTTTTATTATTTAAAGATAGTTACTTGGAGAAAGAAAACTTTCAAAAAGGTTAATGTGATGCTACATTAAATAGAAAATATTTGCACGTCGTTTAAAAATAAGCTATTAAAAATACAGCATGCGATTTAGAGCCCCTTTTTCACATGTCAGCCCGGACGAAAGATGCAAAGATGCCATCTTCCCGAGATAGTAGCTTCTCTGGTGTGTCATTCTCCAAAATAGTCCCTCGTTTCATCACAATGACCAGGTCAGCAGTTAGAATAGTGTGAACCCGATGCTATGGTAAAACAAAAGCATACAGAAATTTTCATTACAATAATAACATTAATTTAGGAGTTGATCCAATGCATATTAAAGTTGGTATAGTGTTCTATTGCCTTCTGTGGGCTTTGGATCGGGTCCTATTCAGCATCTTTAATCCCAAAGGATCTCAAAGCATTTTACAAACTATGGCTCCAAAATAAACCTGAAAATACTTTAGCAGAGTACTTAACTTTCTCTACATGAGACTCAAGGAAACTTCTCAGATGCATAAACTTAAGCATATTTATGAATCGAGACCCATCATGCATGGAGCAGAACAGATTCTAGTTCAATGCTGAATAACTAAGGAAATTCTCAGCACCTTCCATGACTGGGCCTTATGGAACTGGTCATTTGGAACTAAACTTGTGTGTTGTTACAGGAACAAGGCTTGCTATATATGTCAGGACCAGTTATATACACCTTCCTCTTTGAAATGTTTTGAACAGGGACACAGACAAATTGTACTCATAAAATGTACCATTTGTTCTTTTTGTGATCATGTAGATTAAACCAGAGTTTGAGTTTTATGTTTGTACTAAAACCACACACACTGCATGGAATCCAGTTTCTGTATCACACAGGATTCATGCTGCTGTGATTTGGACTTGTCTTTCAGGCCAGGCTGAAGCTTACACCACAAAATTGAGTCGTCTGGCCACTAGCAAGGTAACAGTTCATTTGCACTTGGGCTGAATCATGGGTCCTGTATCAAGTCCAAGAGACAACAGTTCTGTCATCTCAGAGCAATAGAAAGGTAGCAAAGCTAAGATAATTTAAGAGCTAAAGGTAACTACCAGAGAGCCAGAAGTCTTGCGAGCAGTGTGGATTGAGAGGGTCTACTTGTTAGTTTTCACCAAAGTGGTGAACAGGCCATCCTCTTTGAGGAGCAAGTTTGAAGCAGTATCACACTCAACAAGAAAACCATCGGAAAGAACTAATACAATGTCCGCATCCAAGATCTGAGAGACTCGGTGCTGAAAAGAAGAACAGATAGGTGGGGAGAGAAAAAAATAGGAGGAAGGATCAGCCATAAAGGAAGAAATAACGTGAAGCCAACTGAAGAAAAAAGGTTTGTGAAGAACAGGAAAGCCAAATACAAGCCAATGCTATTTTTCTTCAAACAGTGATGTGGGAAACAGAAGGCCATAGATAAGCAATATTTTAGTTAGAGAAACAGTACAAATCAGACATGAAGTGGAATGACAGTTTTATGAATGTGAATTGTTTCTTACTAATGTGATGCTTTTATGCATCTGAGATTCTTAAAACATTTTGTACATGAGCTAGATTAAGTGATTTGTCTAAGATTTCACAATAAGTCACTGATGTAGCAGAAAACAGAACACTGTAAAGCTGACTTCAATCTCCTGTTCTAACCACTCGATCATACCCCAGACAAAGCAAGAAAAACAGCTATTGGAGCATAAATTTATTTCACACACAAAACATTTGTCTGCCAACTAAGCATATCCCAGAGGGAATTACTTTAAGATATCTGTAAAATATACGTATACATTTAGAGTCACAGAGCTTATGCTCAAAAGAAGCACCAAATCATGTAGGACATGTCTACACAAACTCCAGAACATACAGGGCACATCTACACAATCAGTTTGTGTGGCAAACTGAGATGTAAACTGTACAGTGTTCCAGCATATCACATGCTAACTGTCCATGTGGGTCCTGATGCTGTACATGTAATGTTCCCCAGTGAGCACTCACATTCTGGGGTTTATCGCAGTATGTCATAGCACAGTAAGGAACTTTTAGTGCTCATCAGCAACTGCTCAAGGACAGTGCAGTGCTGTATGAAGCAAAGAAGTGGCTCACCGGCATGGAAGGGGTTAATGAGAACCTTTAGGTCCAGACAGTCCCACCCTGTTATACCTGCAGTCAATGCCAAGGCCCGGGGGGGGGGGGAGAAAAGGAGGGAGCTGGCTCAGTTCGAGGTTGACTGTTGAAGAGGCCAGAGTTAACTGCTTCTTTACCTGAGGGGAAGATCACTAGCATGCCACCAACACAGACACCAGGAACCAAGCACCCTCTTGGCCAAAAAAGATGGAGAAAGAGACCATTGAGCACCTGACCTAAGAGGAACCAGGTGCCTGAAGCTTAGAAAACTTGTGGGGTTCTGACCCCACCAAATTTATGGCTACCCCATGCAGAGGAACCTGGGGCCACAGCAGGAAGCTACACAGGGTCCATGATCCAAAGGGGCAGCAGTGTTAGTCTAGTAAAGCAAAAAAAGCAAGGATTCTTGTGGCACTTAAAGACTAACAGATTTATTTATCTCATGAGCTTTCATGGGAGAAAATCCAGGAGTGAGCCTGACTAGAGACAGCCCAATGCAACTTGGACCATAGGGGCCATACCCCAAACTGAAGGGGCAACGGTAGGAAGTAGCCCAGGGCAATGGACTTATACTCCCCACTAGGAGGCCCCACTTAGCTGTTGATGTACACAGAGTCCTGGTCTCGAGACCCAGAGGAGCAGAAGGGCCAGGTCCCCCTACACCAAGCTCCCTTAAAGACTAAGGCACTTTGACTACAGAAACAGGGTGCAGGAAGTCAAGTGTTTCAACCACTAGGCTGTCTGGCCCCCCCAACTCCCCTGTTACACTGGCACACTGGAGTGCTGTAGATTTACACCCTAAATTACTGTGCAGAAAGTGTGTGTGTAGACATGCCCATAGTCTGACTTCCTTTACATCACAGGGCACTCAACACTTCCCTCTCACCTCTAAACAAAGTCCTACAACCAGAATCAGATCAATGTGTATAGCCCTCAGGAGACAAAACTACTGTGTGCCATAGGTAGCGAACAGGACGGACTGAGATGCGCCAGTGCCTGAGGATTCCAGAATGGCAAGGATCCTATATATGTACAGAAGCACTGGCTTACACATTGGTGCCTAGAGCTGGTGAAAAAACAGAGTGGGGGGAGGAGGGAATTACAAACATTCAGCTGAAATCATTTTCCTGTTTGGTAAAAGAATGATGGAGAGAATAATCCAATTTGAGAAACTGCCCTGAAAAGCTTTCAAAGTCACAGTTCATGTTATGAATATATATCAAAGATGTAGAAACTAGAGATGGGCCTCAACAGCAAATTTTAAATCTGGTTTTTGAGCTACAGTATTGCTAAACTTTGGTGATGGCAGAATCCAGTATTTAACTTGAGCTGACTAGAGATATTGAACTCAATAGGAAAATTTATAATGGGATACACATTCAGATGTCAAACTCAACTGCAAAGTTCTGGTTGTTCCAGTCTGAGGGTTTCCACTTGTCTCAACTTGTAGACAGGAACTTTTGCAAAACTGTGGAATCGGATCCAGATTTGAGTCTGTGCTTTAGGTTTATTTTCATAGTAGTAATTAATTGGTGAAAAGCAAGTTTAACTCCTAGAAGAATGAGGAAATGAGGGCATCTACTGCAGTCTGTACTTACAGCTATCGTTACAACTGTGCGGTCCACAAATGCAGTCATCACAACCTTCTGCAAAATATTTTCCTGTCAAGGAAAAGGCCTATCAGTTATTCAGTTCTTTTAAATGCTATATACCCTTCACTGCCAAAGACTCAGGACCATACAGTATATTGCCTTCTACCCATGTAGTAGACTCTCACTGATGCAGTGCAACAAAGCTTTGGAACAGAACTCTTCCCTGATGTTGCTTCCCTCAGCACAGAAATCAAAATTAAAAACAACGTAGCTGAAAAATAACTGAAAGATAAACAAAAACAGTTCTCAGTCTTCCCCTGCCAAGGTGCCATCAATGAAGACCAGGCACACGACTTATGAGGAGAGACTAAAAGAACTAGGCTTATTTAGTTTGCAGAAGAGAAGACGGGGGATTTGATGGCAACTTTCGACTACTTGAAGGGGTACTCCAAAGAGGAGGGAGCTAAGCTGTTGTCAGTAGTAACAGAGGACAGAACAAGAAGCAATGGTTTCAAGTTGTAGCTGGCGCAGTCGAGGTTGGATGTTAGGAAAACCTTTCTCACTAGGAGGATGGTGAAGCATTGGAATGGGTTACTGAGGGAGGTGGTGGAATCTCCATTTTTAGAAACATTTAAGGCCTGTTTAGACAACACCCTTGCTGGGATGATTTAGTGGGAGTGGACCTGCTTATAGCAGGGGGTTCGACTAGCTAACCCCATGGGTCTCTTCCAACCCAATGATTCTATGACAAAGGAGTGAGTCCTCAACTTCTAATGTCTTTTCACCTCTTCAAAAGCAAATCAACTAGCCTCAGAGTAACTAATATACTCACTGTGGCCATGTCAATAGAAGCCGTGGCCTCATCCATGATGAGAATGCTGCTCTTGCGAACAAAGGCTCTGGCCAGACAGAAGAGCTGTCTCTGGCCCACGCTGAAATTTTCTCCCCCTTCAGTTACCACGGCATCTGTAACATAGTTAGATTTAAGGATTATGCCAGCTAAACGCTGTTGTCTAAAGGTTTTATTCAATTGTCTCTGCAAATGAAATTCCTATTGTGTCACAAATGATTTTCATTTATACCATAAAATCCATAAGAGCTGTTCAAATATCTAGTAATAACCCTGAAAAATACAAGGAATATTTCTGCTGAGTATTGGAATGAAGTGCTATTGAGGAAACAACACAGCTGTTGGGACCATCACCATAAGGACACTATACTATCTCATATTATCATGGAGTCAGGAGTTAACATATTTGATAGGGCCTAATGTTATGTTTTCAATATATGGAATGTATGTAAGTGGGTTTCCTTCATGAACCAGACCTGAAATGCAAAGGGAAATGCTTGATCAGTGACATAATTAGGAGACACAGCTGTTGGAGCTTCATTTGGCAATCAGAGTTGCTTCTGCAAAAGTAGTACAAAAGCTTTTAACTATTAGACTACTGGCCCCTCCCCATCTGCAGATGTGCCACATCAATATTTCACTGAAATTTACGGAAAGCAAAAACATCAATCAAGCTCAGAAAGCATATTCTGTCTGGCATACTGTGAAATATTCATTCAGGCCCAGCTCCTGAAAGCCATTTCAGTAACAAATGCTAAGCACCTTAAAATTTGGGCTCAAGTGCTTGTCATGCATTACAGGGAAGCTCAAAGCATAGGATGCATTGTACGCTCTCCTTGTCCTACAGAAAGACATTAAAAAGTCAAACTATTTCTTTATAACTATATTTAGATATGCCTCTTTTTATAGAACTGGCTTAGATTCATGGATAGTTGGCCTCATTCAGACATACCAAGACCTCCTGGCAATGATTTGACCATGTTCTTCAGCTGAGCAATCTCCAGAGCTTCCCAAAGTCTATCATCAGTGCACTTGCACTCTGGATCCAAATTAAAGCTGCAGGGAAAGAGTGACAAAGATCCAGAAAATATGCTTATATTCCAGCATCCTGGCCTATTCCAAGACTGTAATGAGTATGTTACTTGAGATCTCTGAAAAAATTGTGGTGGAGCCAGCAAGAGGACCATACGGTCCCCTCCCAAGTCCCATAGCTACTTCTGTAGAACTGACTCCCATGCATAACCCATGCAAACCCACAGCTCACAGAATGAGAATGGATACCTACCGAATGGAACCACTGAACAGTATGGGGTCTTGGAGAATAATTGAGAGTCTGGAACGGAGAGTGTGCAACGGCAATTTACAAATGTCTATTCCATCAATAACAATCTGCCCTGTTCAAAGGAGACACAAGTGAGGACATTGAAAGCATGATGCTATTTGAAAGAAGCATATGGAAAGATTAAACATAACTGTCTGAGACTGGCTCTGCAGTCCTTCAACCGTTTATTGCTCCATAGCCACATGGAAGTGATATATAATAACACAACCCAGAGGAAAACAGGAGTGTTGATGCCAGATAGGATTGTCTTTCTCTTTTTTCCCCTCCTTTCTTCTTCCCTTAAAGGACATCTTTTGTTTCCATGCTGCATGATTGATGATACCATTAAAATGATAATTTACTGTAGGCATCCACAGATCTACAGCCAAACAGAGGAAGAGAGAACAAGAGCAACTTCTGGTCCCAATGATTTCAGTCAAAGTAGAATTGGGTCCTTTATTTTAAATATACGTGAATGCACTCAAATAACTGTAATATGAAACATTAAACTATACCTAGAACTTTAGAAAGATTTATTTAACTGAGTAACTTTTTCACAAGAGGTGTCTGAGTAAATTAAAAACACATCCAGCTTTCTGGCATTTTAATCCCATTAGTGTCACTTTCCACAGATCAGTGTCATCTAAGTAGAGGTTAAGAGATGAATTACATATGCGTATTGTTTAGCTACCATAAGAGTAATGAAAACAGTTGCATTAATCAACTTGCAGAGCTGGCAAGTCATTCCAATAAAGGAAGCTGCATGTAACAGTCAGAATATTCACTAATGTAAAAAGGATTTCATCACTTCTAGTCAGTGAGTATATAGCTTTCACCTGAAAAGCTTCCACGAGGTGTGTGTGCTGTGACAAACCCTGGCATTAAGAGGAAAAAATACAAAAAATACAGGCCAGACTGCGACCAGCTGCTCTGCAAGTAGGAAAGGCTGACAAAAGAGCAAGAAGTTTCTCCTCTTCAGCCCAGGCATAGCAGTCAGGTACAAACGCAACCTCTTAGCTTCCCAAAGCACAGGAACTATGGGACTGGTATATAAAAAGGCAAGTATCTTTGTCTGTACTGCCCAATTTCTCCTGGAGTTTCTATATAGCTCTGGTCTGCACCTAACATGGCGAAGTGGCCAAACGGAACCTGTTGGTGCTGTCTGCTAATAGTTAGAAAAACCAGATCTCCACCATGACATGATAAATGAATGGAAATTCCAAGCTGCCCATCTGTAATCTCTAGTTTTTATCCTCTTGTGGTTTGTAAAACATACAAGGCTGTGCCCAGCAAGGTGCTGCATGTGAGATCACACACATCCTTAAAGTTCAGTGGGGCCAGGATTTATTCCATAGTGTTTACAATCTGATCATCCTACATTTTCACTGGGGCAAAATCAGACCATCGGCCTCTACCTGTGGCAGCATCAACTTAACCATCTGTTCCTCCCCACATGTAAAGAGGGAGATAGGAGCTTGAGGGGAAAAGAGTTTGGTGTGAGTGGAGGAACATAATCTGGAGGGGAAACCAGAATGATCTGTGGAGCTCTGAGAAGACAACAGGAAACGAGGGTGCCTGAGTAGGACAGTGGGGCAGGGCAGAAAGGAAATATGCAAAATAGGAAGGGGAAGAAACAGATGTTAGGGCAGGATGCCAGGGAAAAGAGAGAGGGTGGCTGAAAAGAGGATAAAAGAAGTGAGCTCCCTAAGACGAAGACAAAGTTGGGGATCCTTGCTGAGGAGGAGCTGCCACAGAATACAGATGAGTGCAAAGAACCAACTGAATGTGGAGGCTAGCCCATGTGATCCTGGCTCCACTGAAGTCAATGAGAGGTTTGCCAATGACTTCAGTAAGGCCAGGATTTCAGACAGAGAGCAGAAGAGATGGGAGCCAAAGGACCAGAGGCAGTCTAACACAGGAGAGAGGAAAGAGATGGACATTGCAAAGCAAAGGGAGACTATGAAAGAATCAAGAAAATATGAAAAGTCAATGCTTTTCAAAGAAAAAAAATGAGGCGCACTGGAAGAGTGGAAAGAAAGAGAGAAAGAGAGGTGAAAAGATGGGCATAAAATTGTGTATTAAGTTACAGCATCTGATTTATTTATCCTGCTGTTTCTGACTGGATTCACAGGCAGATATTTCGTAGATGTAACATATGTGGGTAAAAAGAATGGGATGCCTTAGGAGTAAGAGTACTGCAGGGGCCTTCAAAATCATAGGAATCCTGAGACTATTATAACAATGGAGAACCACAATAAAATAAAAATATCAAGGAACTGCTTTTATTGAATAGCTGTTTCTATTTTACTCCTACTGAGTCCCATTCAGTTATGGCAGTCCCCTATTTTGTGGTGAAATAATCTATATGCACCAGAGAGTTACATATTTTCTCTTCCCATCTATAGACTCTACATTTGTCTTTTAGACTGTAAAAATAGGGATTTAGTATCAGATCCTATAACAATCTGAGCACTTTCTGCATAACTGAATGCTACTGCCAGGATGTGCTTTGCATTTTGATGGACTGGGCACAATACAGCTGGTCCAAAACAAGTGTTCTGAGAAGAAAGAAAGCCTAGACATGAACCTTACATCTGTTTGCTTCTGAAGAAATGAAGTGGGAAATAGGGTAACAGTTTGGGAGCTATAACAGGCTCTAGTGAGGGGTCAAAAGCAACTAACCATCAAATATGTCTACCATTCTGAAGAAAGCCAAAGACAATGAAGATTTTCCACTGCCAGTGCGACCACAGATTCCAACCTGCAAAACAAAGAAAATGGTCACTGCACTGAAGATGTTGCGGGGAAGGGAACTGTAAACAAAACTCACAGATCTAGTAAGGAAATCTGAAATGTAACCATACTGATTAAAACACCAAACCAACTTAATAGCAAAGGGACAAACAATGGCTTCAAAGAAATGGGGAGAAGGTTCAAGGAGCTATGTCCTCATCTGTGCACTCTCAAAAGGACCATTTATATTAGAGTTGCTTCAGATGCTTGGGAGCACAATGAGTTGATAGTCATGACTGCTTACATTGCTAAAGATCCAGTGGTGATGAGGATGTACGTAAAGAGGGTGCCACACTCTGTTCACCAGTACATTTCTTAAGGGGACATCAGGAGTCAATGTATTTTTTAAGCTCCATGGCTACGTCTACAGTGGAGCCTTAGGTCGACTTAAGGAACGTTTAGTCAACCTACAGACTTCTGCGGCCACATTGGGCTTTTATTAAGTCAACTTAAGTGCTTCCTTAAGTCGACTTAATAACACCACTCTTAAGGTCAACTTAACACTTAAGTCAATATTATTAATTTGACTTAAGTCAAAGTAAACAGGGAAAGCCCTTAAGTCGACCTCCTCCAGTGCAATCTGGGACAGCCACCCACAGTGCACCACTTCTCCGTCGACCTAGCTCCTGCCCGTGTGTATACAGGTAGTTGACAGGAGTTTTCAATATGGACTCTCTAAGTCAACTTAACAATGTCGAATGAGTCGACTTAACAGACCCTTCACTGTAGACCTACCCGCGGGTTTAAGGAAATACATATTAGCAAAGCACAGTGAGATCTCAGGGTATAAACTGGATCAAATACTTGGTCTTGGCTTCTTGTTCACATACACAGGGTTAGCCTTCCTCCCAAGGCCTTGATTTAGCAAGGCGTTGAAACATGGGATTCATATTATGCATATAAATAGTTCCATTGACTTCAGTGGGACCACTCATGTGCTTAAATTTAGAAACATATTTTAGTTCCTTGATGAATCAGGACCTTAAGAACTCCTTCCCGTGAAAGGAAATCAAAAAAGGCAATATCATATATTTTATATCCAATATAAAAGCGAAACACCTAATATGCATAATAATTGCAGCTGATGATACATTTAGCTTTTACAATGATTATTATAACATCATTAATATTTTTCTATATCATATAATATTATAATATCATATAATAGTATTTCTATAACATCTTCCAATTCAGAATTTCAAAGTGCTTTACAAGTGATTGTGAACATTAACATTTGCGAAGTAGGTAGGTCTAACATTTCCTCATTTTACAGATTGGCTAAAATGTACTACTGAACTGTTGAATGAGTTGCCTGGTGCCACACACAAACTCTGTGATGAAGGTGGAAATATAAAGGTTCCCAACCTAGCTCTTTGCTTTATCCTCAAGGCCATCATGTGGGTGCAACTAACAATGTTGGATCTATTTGCAAATCTATATATTCAAATATTTTTTCTGCTTTTCTTACTAATGGGCCATCTTTAGTGAGGAGTCCTCATTTCCATGAAGGAGAGGAGATGCTCTCGAGTGAGGGTGATACATTACCTTCTGTCCTGGTTTGATGTAAGCCTTGACATGCTTCAAAACAGGCTTCAGGTTGTTTTCGTATCGGACACATAAACTGTCAATCTTTATTTCCCCCTCTTGTGGCCAGTCTTCTGGGACTTGAGAAGGGTCTGAAATATTTACAGCAGACAAAGGCAGATGCTACCATTGAGTCACTCTTCTTGTGCTTTCCCCTTTACCATGCATCTGTTTGTAATCACATTAGGATTATTGTCTTTATTCTGTTCCAAAGGAAGTAGGCAGGATGGCACCTGCTGAGACTACATCCTCCCCTAGCGCTGGAGTCCCAGAGCACCTGAGAACTGCAGCATAGGAATATTAGCTCTAAGCTTCCAAATCTCCACACACTGTGTGAGCAGGTTCACTTGTGTAGTCCTCTCGATGTCAAGGAGAGTACATTCATGCATGTAAATAAGAACAGAATCTGGCCCAAGGTCTTTATGTTTTTTGATTGATCAAGAATGGACAAAATAAAATTCTACTGCTTTTACTGTACCAGCAGAAAATAAAAAGGATTATAGTACAATACCCATAGTGCCTTCGTAGTTCTCAGACTCCATGTTCAGGAAACTGTTCACTTTTTTCACTGCGCCCATCTGCACTTCCAAATCAGCTAAATTTCTCACAACCCAGTTCAAATAGTTGGTTATCTACATCATATAAGAAGAAGGAGAAAAGACTTCAAACACAATTTGTCTGTTAATGTTCAGCCATTGGATAAAGTTTTCCTGTGTTTGTGGAAGCCTTGAGAGTTGATTTTCAATAGTGGACCAGATTTCAATGGAGTTCCCTAGGCTAAAATAAGTACAGCCTCTGGCTCTTTGTCTTAATTTACTCACACCCCACCCTCCATGTTAATATATGGATTCCTAACGA
Source organism: Podocnemis expansa (assembly GCA_007922195.1). Taxonomy (NCBI): domain Eukaryota; kingdom Metazoa; phylum Chordata; order Testudines; family Podocnemididae; genus Podocnemis; species Podocnemis expansa. Next base: position 11,763,402 of record ML682017.1, read on the forward strand.
TTTACTGTTCAGCATGGCTATCCCCATTTTGTGATACAGAAGCACAGATGCATTTTACCTCCAGCATTTTAAAAATTGCCCATGATTTAAGGCACCATGAGTTGTGGGTCCCAAACCTTCAGTACCTAAGATATCTCAGATTGGACAGCTAAAATTTGAGGAAAACAAAATCAGTGGCTATACTTTAAAATATTCAAGGCCACATATCAGTGGCAGAGTGACAAATAATTCCAGATTCCCAGTCCTGGGCTATAATCACTAAACCAGAGATTCTCTACAACAGCTGATGGGAAAATGACATTTTTCCTTTCCAAACTTTTTTACAAAAATGATTTTTGTTTTCATATTTGTCAAATTTTCATCAGAATTTATCAGCTTTTCATAAAAATAATGCCACCACAATTTGTTTGTTGTTTTAGAAACTGAAAACAGAAATGCTGGGGGCAGTGGAGGTTTATAAATCCCCCAAAATTTCCAGGGAAACTGAAACATTTTCAGGAAACTTTCCACACTGTTGTAAGCCATTTTTTTTGTTGAAAATTAGTTTAATTCTTTTTTATCCATTTCTAGACTCTTTCAATACCAAGACCCCTGTTTGCAAAAGAAAAAAATGTTCCAAGCTCCCTCCTGCCATAAATTTTGGGACCCCTCCCCCACTCAGCCATAAAGAAAGGGAATGTGGTTGTGAGCTGAGCTCCTGAGAGCTGGTCAGGACCCTAACCCATGCGTTAATTAGACAATTCTTCCTCTTGTTATCTAATGCAATGTAAGGACTGCAGTTCCCTGTGCTATTAATGGAAGAGCTAAATAGAAACCTGAGGACCATGGCAAATAAAAAGCCTTTCAGCTGAAACTGCGGTGGTCCATTATTTTCAAGTGACTATAGGTGTGCAGCACTTCTCTAAAAAGGCCTGTAGTCTTTTAATTTAATGTGCCCACACTACATACACCAGTTGAAAGCTTATTTCATGTACATTTAGATGACGTAGGTACAGAGCTGTCAAGTGCTTCTTTGCCAGCAAAGAAGGTGAAACACTGGTTCCCAAAATGAGAGAATCATTTTTTGCATAGTTCCAGAAACTACAATGTAACCACACCTACAGTTTTTATGGTTAATATCAATACCTTAATGTGGTGTTCATTGTCAAAGCTAGCAGGTAGTAATGTATTAGAAGCTTTCTCTTTGTTCTGAATAGGCAAGTCCTCCCCCCCACCGAAATGATGAAATTGTTTAGCAGATGGCAAAAAATGATGAATGTAAGTATTTTGCAACATAACAACATGAAATATTTTCACAATGCCCATTCTTAATTGTCAAAATACCTTACAAGTCATTATAATAGTTTTCTATGGGTTCAGTTGAAATTTGCTGACCAAATCAGCCTCACAGTGAAGGTTGGGCACCAGTAGCAGTTAAATATTTGCCTGTATTTTGTATTGCATTATGAGTACATAAAAATGTACTAGAATCCTAATATTAATCCTTCTCTATAAGCTTATTTATACAGTGTAGCAATTACATTGCCTGATAGAAGGTTTTAGTCTGTCATTGCCAGTATATTCAATACTAGCCTATGAAATATTCTAGATCAGATTTTAAATTCAGTGAATTTTAGGCACAGGTCAGTGTTCATGGTAGAGATAAAAAACACATTACACACAGTATGACTACACAAAAGCTGTGAGAGAAGGAAGTGGCCTAAGAAGTAGTACAGACAAAGTCCACAAAAAAGTCCTTGCCTCTGCACTAAAGACCATATTACAGAACTTAATCATGTCAGCAACAGTGTGCCAAACCCATTTGACCTAAATCATATCCCGTGGTGCTTATCAACATATCTAGTGGACAGAACATAATAGCAGATGTATAAGAATCTTAGGATATGTTGGTGAAGATGTTGGAAAGATTTATGAGCAGTGCACTTAATTCTGCCAGAACGCATAGTTTCTTTAGCCCAGTCAAGAAATCTGACATCAAACCATTTGATGACAAGACCAAATTTAAGTCTGGCATGACTCGTACAATCACAACAATTATCAGTCCAGAAATTGTTTTCCACAGAGCCCCAGCCTTTGCAAGATGTAGACACGATGTTTCAATGGCAACTGTTTTTAGTCTCCCAATGGGACCCGTGCCTAAGACCCTCTTGAATGCTAGTGGAAGAACAGAGAAGAACAAAGATGAGTTTGGGTTATCACATTGCCTGGAGTGCATGGCTGTGAATAACAGTCTCCGGGCAGACTGTCAAGAAGGAGGGCAGACACTCCAAACTTGTTGTATGTTTCATCAATCCAATAACAAGCATGAACTCCTAAAGCACTATATCAGTCCTACCATGGAATCACTGTAGGACCTTTGGGCACTCCAGTCTGTTTTGCCACCCACCCAAGCTGGATTTGGTAATAGATGGCTGCTGAACACCAAAGATCACAGAATATTCAGATTGCTCCCACTCCCAAGAAACCATGTACTCCAGATTAGTGTGTACCTTAGGGCACGCACCAAAGACTACACTTGTAAGCAGGGGTTAAAGTATGCTGAAATGCACCAGAATGCTATTCCGGGGTCCACTATTTTAGGGGCACAGTGTTCTGGGGCCCACTGATTAAAAATAGCAGGTCCTGGAATGCAGCATCCAGTTCCATGTTCTATTTTTAGGGGCCCAAATGGTGGGCCCCTAAAAATAGTGGGCCCTGGAATGGCGTTTTGATGCGTTCTGGCAGGCAGGGGCAGGGACCAGGGGCGTTCCTGGGTAAGGCTCAAGCCTCACCCCAAACCCGTCCCCTTCCAGGCCCCACCCCAAACTGGGGCATGCTGCCTTCTCCACAGCTGCACCGCTACCCCAGCCCTGGGTCTACTGCCCCCACCTCCCCAGCCACGCTGCCACTCATAACTGTTGGGGTGGCCCGGCTCACGCTGGTGGGTGTACTGGGGTCAGGGGGTGTGGTGCTTTCATGTGTGGGGGCAGGAGCTGGTGTCCAGAGAGGGCCCGTCCATGCAGGGGGGGAGCCCACCTGTTTAGGAGGGGGCCCCACCCATGTGGGCTGTTCTGGGGCCCACCAAATTATTCTTAAATCCCTGGTTGTAATCAATCCTTAAGTACTATTCTAAAAGAAGTGAGATAATTATTGAAGGTTGAAGCAGGCAAAATTATATATACAAATGAGTCACAATCAGTGGTTTCAAAAGATGACAGAGTAGTATCTGTGAATCTTCTATCTCCATAGGTAGACATAGGGGGATTGATCTATGTGCTGCACAGGCCTTAACTACCTTTGATCTGGCCTTAAAATATTATCGATCATTTAAATCTGTCAGTTCAGAATGTTTTTTAGGGCTAATTCAGGGGATCTCTGTCTCTGTTTAGTAGCTGCAGTCTGGGATAACACTACTAGCAAAAGATGAAAACAAACAAACAAGGAGTCCCGTGGCACTTAAAGACTAAAAAAATTATTTATTGCATGAGCTTCCATGGGAGAAAAACATCTGATGAAGTGGGATTGTCTCCCATGAAAGGTACAAGTAGGGAGTGAGAAAGGGGGAAACTGAAAGAGAATGAGTGAGTATGGGGGTGTACATGTTCCTCCATGCACGCACAAACAAACATATGTGTGCTTACTCTCTTGCTTTCTAGCAGGAGCTGATGGCTTCCTAAGCCTGTAGGCAGAGGTGGCCTTAGGCTATCTGGGGCCCTAGGCAAAGGCTCACCATGGGGCCCCCTATAGGAACTAAAGTAGGACCTTGTACTCCAGATTATGAGGAATGTGAATTTGGACTGACACCTCATCCAGGACACCTAAATATCACACAAGAGCGGCCCCCTTTGGTTCAATGAACTGCAACTGCATTGGAAACCAGCGAAAAGCAGTACACTGGGGAAGGGGGACAGAGGTGGATGGGGGGGTACCCTGGATTGGGAGTAAGAGGTGGGTGCATTGTGAAGGGGAGGGTGAGCTCACTGTTGCCCCCTCTCTCCTCTGATTCCCAGAACAGCACAGGCCCCCTCTGTCTCCCATAGGCATGGCTGGGTGCCAAACGGGGCACAGTGGGCAGCCGGTGTTTGTGGGTGTGAGTCCGGACCCTGGCCAGGAACACGCCACATGGGGGAAAGTGGAGAAAGACAGCAGGCCAGCCAGCTGGTGTGCATACTTTGCCCAGCTGCTTTCTCAGTGTCTCCTTGGAGAACTCCATGGCACTGGCAGCTCCCCCTTGGCCAGCCATGCTTCCTCCTGCGAGTGGCCTCAGCCTGCAGGGATTGCAGCAGCCACCACACCTTGCCCACCCAGGACAGAGCTAAACTCCCTCCCTGGCCTGTCAGTGTCACTTTATGTACCTGTGTGGGAGCAGCCTGGGTCCACTCTAGACTGGCCCTTAGGGTGGAACAGCTGGCCTACGGGAGGGGTGGGATAGCGGAGCCGGGCATCTTGGATGGCCTGCTCCACCCTGGACCAGCTGTTCCTCACCCTGGGGGCAGGGCGAACCAGCACTCCTTGAGCCACTCCAGCCCTGGATGCAGTTTTTGAGTAAAGCAGGCAGCTGCCTGGCACCCCTGCAGTACACTGATGGGGTGGCAGGCCCCCTTAGTGCTCTGGGCCCTAGTCAGCCGCCTGCCTCACTTATCCTGAAAGCCACCTCTGCCTGTAGCTGTAAAGCTATACAAGGTGTAAGGATGATGTAAACAAATATTGCTATAAACTGTGTGAAGTGTTTTACCAGCAAAAGGTCACTGAGCCATTTGTGGGCTTGAATGAAGGCAGAAGCAAATCAGTCATGCCACAATGCTATTTGCTAGCTGATATACTTTATTCACCCATTTACAAAATTTCAGTCCTGCTGCCAAGGGTGAAAAATAATGTCATGTAATTTAGGTAACTTTATTCTTAAGCAAGAATTAATAAATTACAGACTGAGGTTTATAAAATGGCTGTGTAAGGTTAGGGTGCTAAATTTATGTTTAGGTGCTTAAATAAGCAGCTTGACATCAGTGAGAGCTGCTGGGTGCTAAGTATGTTTGAAAATTAGGCCACTTATTTAGAGGTCTCAATATGGTTTCAGGAAGTGAACTTCAGATGCTCATTTCTATAATGCTAAACTCACAGACAATCCATAGACTGGAAATGACCCTATGAATAAAGAAAAGTGGGAAAACACTTTGCAGTTTATTTGCAAATAGGAAAGAGGTATAAATCTGCCAAATAAAAAGTTTGTTATGAATAAGTCACCTGATTACACTTATTTTCCATGGAACAAATACTGTTACAAATGATCCATATATGCTGTTTTAAAGTAAATAATTTACACTGAAATGCTGAAATAAGTTTTAGAATCAAATAAGAGTGGTGTGCAAAAATGACAGGAATAGCATGAAGGAATTCTTCCATTTAGAAATCTATCTTCCTATTCAGTTTCTATCTGGAGGTTTAATGAAAGTGTATTTACAGATAAACTCAAATCTGATGCTTGGGGAATTACCGACTGCAATATTAACACTGACAGATTTGATATAAAAGCCTGGCATACAGAGAGCTCAGCATTTCATTTAAATCTGCATCATGGTTGTGTAATCAGTAGAAATTTGGATGCTTTTATATGTTGAGAGGGAATGGGTCTATGATTACAAGCTATGAAAGGACAGCAGTATGAATACTCTGCTCTTATCCAGTTCCAAACATCATCACATTTGGGCCCCCAAAGCGAAACATTTGTAAAAGTAACAAATGGGGTAGCCAATGACTGAACCACATCCAAAGTTTTGCAAGTGACGTGTTGGGGCATAGAAAGGCAAGTAACAATTTAGAGGCCTTTTAAGAGCTTTATAAAATTTTTATCTCAAAGTTCAGTTAATGGCTGACTCTTTTCTAATGCATTTACATGCAGAGTATAAATGCAAATAACACTAGAACTTGCACAGACATCTCAGAACTTCCAAGTATCTTTGCTAACTGAACAGCATTAGAACAAAAAAGGAGTCTGGGGCACTTTTAAAGACTAATGAATTGGAAGAGATCTTCTGAGTGTGATGTTAACATAACATATCTGGGTAGATCCTGAGCCACTGGTAAGCCCTCTTTCTGCTGATATAGTATTGATAAGGGCTTTGAAGCCACCTCTGAGGTAGTCACTGAGAATTCAACTCCTGCCTTCAGGGTAGCCTACCTCCAACCACCAAGCACTGTCTTGGTGCTAAATCTAAATGCAGTTTCTCCCACTCTGGTTGGTTCCCAGCCACACTCCTTGAAACTAGTGCCATATAACCAACATACTGCATACTGGCTTCTGCTACTCCATCCATCTTCCTCCTCCCATGGCCTATTTCCTATCACCTCCATTTATTTATTCCATTATCTTTCTGGTCAACAATATAAGAGCACCCCCCTTATGCTCTTGACATACCCTGGGTACCTTTGACAATCTTTTAAAAATACACCTATAAAGAGAGCCATTTGTCAGTCCAGATCAAATTAAATAATTAAATAATCAACAATAACATCAATAAATCAGCCTCCCTCACCTCCTTACTCACTCATCACCAAAATCCCACTTCATTCCTACCCATTTCCAGCCATCTCTTCATAAGCAACAGATAAAAGATGGGGCTTGCAGTGCCTGCTAAAGGCTATGAAGCTTTGGTGGCTATGGTCCTGGGGAAGAAGTGACTTCCAAAGGTCCAGGGCACATTTGCTATCCCACTCTGCAATCTGCACAAACCCACTGCCTTAATCTCCTTCACCAAAACATTTCACATCTGACTGCTCCATTCCCAGTCGTCAAGACTCCAGCCTCAGTCCTGTTCTCAGCATTAGAATTCATATTCAGAATTGGACAGATAACAGTGTTCAGTATTTGGCTGATCCTAAAAATGCAGAGACATCATATCTCTAGTCTTCATTTCACCTCAGGTTTTCCAGCAATGATCTTATTTGGTTTTTAGTTAAATGCCACCTTTATTATGCCACTGATTTTTTGAGGTCTGTTGGATAGTCATTTACAATAAGTTTAATAGTACACAGCCTTAACAACACTGTATTGTGCACAATAAAGTGCACAGACAGGCCTACTATACATTTTAATTTTCCTTCCCTCCTTGGGAGCATATGGGGCCTGGGAATCTTTTTGGTTGTGTAACTGGCTTACAAACCCTGAAGCAAGTCCAAGTTGTCCTGAAGTCACTTGACTTTGGCCTCAATCCATTATTTGCCAGATTGTTTATTTCAAGCTTAAGAAAGTTGGAAGATAACTATATATAACTATATAACAATATAGTTATATAGTTTAAAACTCCCATAAAACTAACAGAATGGTCTCACGTGTGTTAATTGTTTTTTTGGTACATACCGTCAGTGCGTACAGGAGACCCAGGCCTAGAAGACCAGAATCAGACCCATAGGTGATGGAAGTAACAGCTGCAGTAAGAACTATGCAAGCACCCAGATAGTCCTAAAAAGAAAGAAAGGAAAACAGAGTTGGATTAAAAGCCAGTGATAAAATAAAGCTTTATTATACTACAGAGCATCTTCTTCTATACTTCTCTTGTCATCAGTTTAGGAATTTAAGTTTTCAGAAAAGACCAGTCATTTTTAAGGCCCAACTTGAGACACTTTGAAGGAGTCTGATATTCAGAGGACAGGTGTGCAGCACTTTCTGGAAATTGGGCCCATTTATGGTGTCTCAAATTAGATACAAAAAGAAAGCATCTAAAATGACTATTCACTTAAACAACCTTTCGCTTAGATAAATTCTTCCTGCCATAAAAATGACACTCACAACACTGACACCCCTCTTTATTCCTACCTATCAGATGAGTTTTGGCCCCAAAGACTCCAAGGTTATGTCCACATGAGTCTTTTATTTTGAAACAACACTGGTTGTTTTGAAATAAAAAACTGAATGCCCACACGACATTTTCCTATTTTGAAATGACAGGCTCTGTCATTTTGAAATAAGAACCGTCATTTTGAAACAGCTTAAACCCCATTCATTTCGAAATGGCTGTTATTTCAAAATGGTTATTTTGAAATAACACCATTTAGACATGTTGTTTCGAAACACCACCATTGTTTCGAAACAACTGTTTCAAAACAACATGTCCAAATGGCCTTATTTCGAAATAACCATTTCAAAATAACAGCCGTTTTGAAAGCAGGCTTTCCCTTAATTCGAATTAACATTTTCTTAATTCAAATTAACTTATTTCGAAATAATGATGTATGTGTGGACATAGCCCAAGACATTCACTAAGTACTTTGCTATTGCTATTAGCTGAATGTGTAACTCTCTGAGTTGCTAGTGGTGGGCACCAGTATAAAACTTGTAAGATAGATAGATAGGTAGATAGATAGATAGGAGTTATGTTATATGACTTATTTTAGCAGAAAATTTCACTTGTTGCATTTGAAGATAAGAAGACTTCCCTGTAAAGGTATAGCGTGTTTTCTGTTTTGAAGATGTCTAGAAATTTAGAGATGGACAAAACCCCTGATTCCTCACATTTTTAAAGGCGCCTCAATCAACGCTCTAAAATTATGATAAAAGTTTTGCAGCTAGTGTCAGGAATTCAGACAAAAATGATCAACTGTAGATTTTTAGGAACCTGATTTGTAGACACACCCATGTCACTGATACTTAAAACCTATCAGCTGCCACTGCAATCCTCCCATGCATTTCAGAATCAGCATTTGTTCTGATTGTTTTCCTCTTTCTGTCTACGAATCAATGAATACTGCTCAGTTGACCTGCTTGTAGGAAGGATGTGGTAAAGATGATAGTCACTTCTAACCCAGCAACTACAAGGAAGTGCATTATATGTACAATATCCTTAGGTCTCCATCAACTGTTGGAATAGGAGCTGTGCAGTCATTTTGACGCCCATATGGCTCTGTATGATAACAATATCATTGGACAGAGCCAAATTAGCTATTCCTGGCAAGACTGCATTTTTCCACATGTATTTGAAAAGTCCCAAAGAGCTTATAGAAATTATATGTATATTTGGAGAAAACTAATATGCAGCAGCTCCAATATCAGGAGATTTTAATGGAAGATAGCTTATACCAGGGCTGGATCTTGCCCTTTAGCTTCATCTTTCTTTTACAGGGTACAAAGTGAGCATCACTGCCATTCATTGACACTGTACAGGGCTGAACACTGAGGTCCTTACTCAGGGTCTGATACGGTCCATAGTGAGAAGTGGAGCACAACTGCACTGTGTCAAGGGAGTCCAAGGAAGCATAATGCCACATGGAGCTCTCAATGTTCAGGTGAAGTGTACCTGAACCTTAGTCCCCAGTCTGTGGACCCTTATTCTGAGGCACAGAGGGACTGGATATGGCCCTGCCTACCCCTTGACCCATCACTGGAATGCCAGAGGAGTAGAAAGGGGACAATAATTCTGTCCGACCCTTATTAAGACCATGAATGGGGGGAAGGCTTCTTATGCCCCAATCACTGAAAGCCTATATCAGGCCACCTCAGTTTGGTGCTGTCTATGGCTATTACAGTATGCCAAATCCCCAGTGCTTGTTTACTCAGGGCCCAGTTATGTTATCTTAAGTTAAGTAGTACTTCACTCCACAAAAAGCCCTATGGACTTCAAACTGGCAGAATCAGGCTATGAGTGAAATCTTCAGGGCAAGGCCTATCATTTGGGAAGCACTTTGGGGTCCTAGACATGAAAGGCAGCACAGAAAACAAAAACAGAATTATTACAAAGATTGTAAAACTTCTGGACCCCCTTCAAAAACATTTCCACTTAAGCAGGGCCTCAGATGCAGAAGAGAAGTAGAATTTATTTCTGTTGACAGAAAGTCTTACATCAATTTATGTAGATATTTCCCGTTGCACTCTCTTCAGAATAATCGACATCCCAACACCAGAGTTTGAAGGAGCCTTGTATTTCTTTACTCCAAGCCAAGAAAGGGGTGTGTGTGTGTTTGGGGGGTGGGGGGAACAAACACCCAAATCCTTCTGCTATAATATAAACAACCTTGAGCTATTTTAAGGATCACTGTTAATAAAGCTGTTAAATCTCATTGTGAGATTAATTTCAACTATTATCTCTCTCTCTGAATCAGGCAAAATTTTTGTTTGCTTTCCAAGGCTTCAAAAACATAGATGGGACTAAACTGTACGTACCGTCCTGACCTCCAGCCATCTGTTGGCAGCTGACAGAAACAAGTAGGCAATGTTGTTTGTGTCCGTTAGTTCCAGCATACGTTGTTTAAATCTGGCTTCATGCCTTCAGACAGCAAAGCAATTACATTTTAATACACACATGCACAAAAGATCTATAGTCCTAAAAACTCCAACAGTCTGGTGAACTTGTTGTGTCTTTTACCAAATTTAGGACAAAATTCATCCCTCAGAACCACACTGTACTCACACTGTGTCTTACTTTGTTCCACAAGTGATAGCGTTGGGTTGAATTGTGGGTCAGAACAGGTCCATGAAGCACCATGAGGGGAAGTAAGAACCTTTTATACATCCCTAGGCAGGATTCAGGTGTGCAACACTAAGCAAGCATTATTACTCACTACTACCCTTAAAAGCAGGTGGAGGAGGAAGGGCATATGCATAGCCTTGATATCCCTGTTCTCAGAATGCTCACCAAATGATATAAGCCAGCAGCAAATTACTACACCCTGGAGCAAGGGTGGAGAAGAGATTTCACATTTCAGCCAAAATCTGACTGAGAAGTTATCGGGCCAACTGCGTAAGTCCTTCAACACAACCAGTGCCTTTCATATAGTAAGCAAATTGACACACCACTTCCATTCAACCATTTACATCAGTCATTTTTTCAGAAACCCACAAAACATTTGAAAAACTGAATAATAAATAATTTTTAAATTACAGAAGCAAATGGCTTGTTTCAGCTTTGAGTTGTTTTTCCCTCCTGTGCAACAGCAAATATGTTTAGAAATCAATAAAATACTCAATAAAAGGCTGGTGAATTTTTATAAGTATCACAGGTTTCAGAGGAGTAGTCATGTTAGTTTGTTTTCAGCAAAAACAACAAGTTCTGTAGCACCATAAAGACTGGGAAAAAAAAGGAGCAGGGCCTTTTTGCCCTCATTTTTTACATTTTTTTTTGTTGGTCTCTAAGGCCATGTCTACATCTAACTACTTAGTTCAGACTTGCTTAGTCTGAACTAAGCAGTTTGAAGTTAGTTCGAACTAACCATGCTTTTTTTAGTTAAAACTAACTTTTTAGTTCAAACTAGCTGCACTTTTTGTAGTTCCAACTAACTTTTTAGTTGAAACTAAAAAAAGTGGCTAGTTCAAGCTAAAAGTTAGTTCAAACTAAAAAAAAGTGGTTAGTTCAGACTAACCACTAGTTCAAATTTATTTAGTTTGAACTAGTATGACTACATTGTGCTAGTTTGAACTAAAGTTTGAGATAAGTGTGAACTAAGCAGTTAGTTTGAATTTACCAGTCAAACTAACTAGTTGAAACTAAGCTTTGCTTAGTTTGAACTAAAAAAATTTTTTAGTTCAAACTAGGCAAAGCCTAGTGTAGACAGGGACCATATTAGTCTGGATTAAGCCTCTTTAATCCAGGCCAATTGGCTAGTGTAGACATAGCCTAAGGTGCCAGAGGCATCACAGTTACCCTATGGGGCCACATTCCTTCTTGGTTAAGTTGGCCTAGCTCCAATTAATTTAAAGGATTTACGCTGATTTCCTACAGTTCATCTGGGCCTTGGGGTTTTCCCATGCTGGCAATCACTTTTTGTCACTTTACATGTTACTTATTCTAGTCTTTAACAAATCACATAAAGGAATAGCCAAATTTCACTCAACAGCTCATAAACTGCTTTACCACAGCAAAACCTCCAATTTCAAAATAATTGGCATTTAAAAGTTCAGGACCTTGTAGTGAGAAGTCTGTAACACTGATGGCTGGAGGCCATCCTTGCTGTTTCCCAATTGTCCTACATTGTTTTCTTGGCTAAAATTCACATGCTTTGTAAACGTGGTAGGCAAAAACCTCTGTCATATCAGTGAGTGGGAGGGGTGAAAATATAATGAAAACTCTTTTGGCATCTTCTATTTGGCAGCAAACCACTGTTTTCTTCATGGAAACTCTGACACACACACACTCAATCTGTGTCTTTTCATTGAAATCCAGCTCATCTTCTGAACATTCCTAGACTTTTATCCTGTTAGATGATGAACAGGAAAGGTCACTGAAATCTCAGTCTGCTTTAACTGTGGTGCCTTGTGGTAAACTACTTGATGGAATTCATTATTTTATCCCAGAACATAATGAACTCAGAATGCAGGGGGTGACTAACAGGATAATAGTTTATATTATCTTGCTGACAAAGGTTGGAAAGCTGGCTTGACAGGGAGAAAGAGAGGAATGAAATAGAATGGTTTTGATTCTCACCAATGTCTGAAAAATTCAAATAATCAGATATGATCCTTTCAAGCTTCCAAGGCTGTCCTCTGCCACCCCCAGCCCACTTTAGTTTTCTAAAATAAAAGGACTGATCTTCTGAGGTGCTGAAGTCTGCTTGAAAGGGTCTAAGCATCACCCATCATCTCTTCTGCTGGTAAAGCAATATGACTTTTGCCAGTCCTGGAGAAACCATCCTCATTCTTCCCCCAGTACACTGAATTAACACCATGGGAACAAAAACCTTCACTGAGTGATCGAACAGAGCCAGGAAATGCCTCCATTTATTGTGATGCCTAGTGGGTCCCACACTAGCTATGTGTTTGCTTGTTTGCCATGTGCCTGCTTGCTTGAAGTTTGGTCTTTTGTGAGCTGTGTAAGTCTCTAGCCTGCCATCCTTTTATCTCTAGTCCTTTTAGGATCTCTTGATGATGGGGGCAGGGTTAACTGAGGGAAAACATCTGCTCAACGTGCAGCAGGATTAAAAAATCTAACAGAATGTTGGAAACTATTAGGAAAGGGATAGATAAGACAGAAAATATATTCCATAAATATATGTTATGCCTACTCTTTGAATACTGAGTGCAGTTCTGCTCATCCTGTCTCAGGAAAGATACATTAGAATTAGAAAAAGTACAATAAAGGCCAACAAGAAAATGATCGGGTTATGGAACAGCTTCCGTACGAGGAGATATTAGAAAAAGTGGGCCTGTTCAGCTTGGAAAGGAGATGACTAAGGGGAGATATGACAGAGATCTATAAAATCACAAATTGTGTGGAGAAAGTGAATAAGCAACAGTTATTTATTCCTTTAGATATCACATGAACCAGGCATCATCCAACGGAATTAACAGAAAGCAAGTTTAAAACCATCATAAGGAAATACTTCTTCAGACAATGAACAGGGTCAGCCTATGGAACTTCATTGTTGTGAAACATAACTGGGCTCAAAATCTGGCCTACTGCATCACTAATTCCACAAAAGTCCCACAAGGACTGAGAAAGCAATTGCGTTTTTAAAAATCTGTCCAGGGTACCCAGAGCCATGGATAGGTGTCATTTCACTGGTTGTTTGAATCAAAGTAAACAAGTAAAATAAAATAAAAGCAACTTCTGTGTCCTCCTTTTGTGAGAGGATTTAATTTTGGGCACAGCAAAAACAAATAACTTGCCAAGCATCGAATACTGAATTAACAGTAGAGCCTGGCTTGCTCCTCAAGTGGCCTGATCTTACCCATGTTAGGCCTGCTGGTTTTGTAAGATGCCAAATAAACCAAAATGTGCTGCTCATTTAAAAACAAAAGCCTTGATTTATTTGCAAGACTTGTGCACTGCTCTGAGGGAGTAGGTGTTGAACAGGAAGCGCATATTTACAAACCTAAATGCTCTGATGGTGGTGAGACCTTCAGCTGTTTCTGAGAAATGACAGAGTAAAGGTAGTTGGGTGCTGTCGTCAAGCTCCTGAAGGTCCCTGTGATCAAGAGGAACAAAACAAGAGATGTATAACAGGCAAGAATAGGTCAGCACCAAGAAGCATTCATAGTAAGTTGATGGATATTTTATTGCAGGTTTTTTTACTGTACATATTTTTACTGGGAATATACAACAAGGCTATGTCTACACTACAAAAAGTTAGTTTGAATTTGTTAATGCAAAGTAATAAGTTCAAGGTTAGTTCAAACTAAACTCAAACTTATTAGTTCAAATTAACAACATGAACTAATTTGAACTAATGTTAATTCAAATTAGTCCACTTCATTAATTCGAACTACCTGCCCTTATTAAGTTCGAACTAAGGATTAGTCCTAGTCTACGTTGTCTGTAGTTCAGACTAACAATTGTACTAAGGGCTTAGTTAAAATTAACTGGCAGGTGTTACTAGTTCGAACTAAGCTTTCATTAGTTTGAATTAAGGAATTCCTTAGTCTGAACTAACAAAAGTCTAACGTAGACAGGGGCTATGTTAGTTCAAATTAAGCCTCCTTAGTTCAAACTAACTTGCCAATGTAGACATACCCCAATATATGTATATTAACACATACGCACAAGCACACAGAAATCTCATATTAGTTTCTGGTACAGGAATATCACATTTGTTTTTTAGGATTTGGGGGGAAATCCTGGCTTTTAACCACCTCTGCCATTCTGGCTTGAAGTCAAATCCAGACCCGGAAAGGATCTCCATTCTATTCCCATTTCATTTAAACCAAAATTCTACTGGAATGGCTAGTGTCCTGATAGTCCCAATATTCAAGAAGACAGAAATCTTTGAGATCAGCTGAAAGATGTTTGTGAGATTCTGATACTATTGAATCTAAAACTCATGGCCTAGGCTTGATTCCTGATTAAGCTAAAACCTTGAAGCTTAGTCTAAAATTAAGGCAGATGTGAACACTGCACATAAATTATGTAAGAATTTCATAATTCATCTGTTCATCTGTAAGAATCCACATCTGTTGGTCAATAATTCTTCAAAAATGTCTTGCAATGTTTGCTATTACTGCTATACGCTGAACATAAAAAACAGTGCAAGAATATAGATTTTTTTGTTCTAGCACTGATGTTGTCATTTCAGTTGGGATATATAAGGCCATATCTATAGAATTAAAGTCCTCTTTGTTAGTTAGTCTGATTTCCTCAGTCAGTTATTGAGTAATAATCCATTGAAGTAATCTGTTTTAGGCTATAGGTTTACAAATCCAATGCCTTGCAGCACAAATATTTGCTCAAAAATAGGGACAAAGTTTGTCCTTGGACACAGATAAAACTCCCACTGTAATACACGGGAAAAGCATGTTTAGGGAAGGACAGAATATGGGTCACAACATTCTATATTTACCCTTTTAAATACAATTCTACTCTATTGATATATTTTGACAGATAATCAACATCTTACTCTAAGGTACTGAATGTCACTCAGTGGAGAGGTGAATTTGATGTTTGTATTTGGATGATAAATATTCTCCAGTATGACCAATTTATGATGAAAAATGTAAAGTAATTTCGAGGGAAGGCTGTAGAAGAAACCATTATAAGGGATTAAAGTGTTATAAGAAATATAATAAATACATGTATTTCTGAAAGTTAATGGAGATCATGTGCCCAGATAAGATTTCAATGGAAATGCTGTTTGAATATAGTGTCAAACTATTCCTTCACAATTCGTTTCATGTGAGTGACTTTTATCAATAACAATTGTATCCCTCCTGCCTCATTTCTGTTGTAAGGCACAAGAAAACAGATCTCCTAACTAGGGATTTAATGGAGTTCAAAGTATGTAATAACAAATGTTTTTTGCTGACGCAAAGTTTCAAAAATGTGCATGAAAAAGAAGGCTTAGTTACATTCCCACCATCTGCACCTGTAATCTCCAGTAAGCATGGGTGAGTCAAGATATGTGGCCACATAGACTATGTCTACACTGCCAAAGATATTGCAAAATAATTATTTTGAAATAGCTTTTAAAATTTATTTCAAAATAATTATTTCAAACTAGCATTATTTTAAGTTTATTATTTCTAAGTAAGAGTCTAGTGAAGACTTGCTATTTCAAAATAAGGTAGGAATTATTATTTTGAAATAGAAAGTCTTCACTAGGCTCTCTGTTTCGAAATAGAGGGAGGTAGGGAAAAGTATAGGGCCATTATTTTGAAAAAAAAGCCAATTCCACAGCTTGGAATGGCTTTTTTCAAAATAACTATTTCAAAAGAATTGCTCTTTTGAAATAAAAGAAGATTTAATTCTCTTGAAACAGCATTTTGTTTTTTCAAAATAACGACGCGCCTATTTCAAAGTAACAAAATGCCTGCATGGACAGGTAAAAAGTTTTCTTGAAATAAGCCTCCTTATTTTAAAAAAAAACACACATTTTTTAGTGTAGATATACCCAGAGTGTGTGTAATATCTCTCCAACTTGTGCACAATGATGTATGCAGGAAAACTGGGAGCACTCAATATTAAATCAAGGCCAGCAAATGGTTTTGATACTTTTTGTAAAACTATAGGAAGAAACCACAGCTTTGGACTGTACATACAGGCGCCATATATGCTGATCTCATTTAGTCCATTGCTTTATTTATTTATTTATTTATTTATTTATTTACTGGGGTAGAAATGGCAGGAGTCTTTCTCTAATAAAGATTGCTATCAAGATCCATTATAAATTATTATGGGGACTTCATACTAACTCACAGTGAGTAGCAACCCTGACCCTGAAGAATTTAAATAAGGTACAAGAAACAAAAGGGGAAATGGGCACAGAGAACTCAAGAGATTCCTTCACCATCACACAGCAGGTCAGTGGCAGAGTTAAGAATGGAAGCCAGCTGTCCTTTCACCTAGTCAAATGCCCTACCCCATTGACCACCCTGCCTCCACAAGACCTATTTTAATGCCCTTTACAACCTTGGCCTGGAAAATTGGTAGGGGAAGGAGACTGTTTCTGCAGTGTGTAAAGGAAATACATCAAACTGGCTTTGAGTTACAGTTCATTATAAATTTACCCTGATTCAAAAATTTACTATCAACTGTTTCATATTTGATAATTCCCCTTGAAAACTCCTGTGCTGCTGAAAGCTGAAGAAAATAGGTTATAATTAGTGAAAGTTGTTGTCAGTTTTTGTTGTGAACAGTTTTGAGGTCCAGTCCTGCTCCACTGATTTTAGTGGGGTTGTTAGCCTTTTTCTGCTCTAAGTTATGTCAGTATGAGAATTTTGTCATTAAAAGAGACCATTCCAGCTCTCAATCAGAAATGCTTATGTTCATAAAAGAACAGGTACAGTACGCACAATGACAGGTCAAAAATTTCACCCTACACTGCCACCTGAGATGCAGAAACTTTGACCTGAAATGGCCGACTATATGGACAGAAGCATGTTTAACTTCACTTCTGTTCATCCTTTGGCCGCTTTCACAAGGCTGACATCAAGGGTTGGAGCTAATCTGTGACTACGGTTTGTTGATATAGACATCTAGCCACTAGGAAAGAGAGCAAGAAAATCAACCAAGCTTCTGAGGCCTGATTGAGAAAACTACTGAAGCATGGGCTTAAAGTTAAGCATGTGCTTAAGTGCTTTCTTGAACAGGAACATTTTGCAAAAGTAGGGTAATAGTCTAGAGTTGAAACAATGACCCAATTGTGAAAAGTTTCACATTTTATTACCAGTTCTCCAAGGAAGTGTAATTTTAGGAAATGCTGACCCTTTCTCAAGAAGTATAATCTTTAGAAATAGTCAACATTTTTTTTAAATGTTACTGAAAACTGGACAAGGTTTTCTGTGGAAAGCGTTTCCAATTTTCAGTCATCTTTAGCGCAGGTTATAAAATTTATAGCATTTCAATGAAAAACAGTAAAGATGTCAGTGGAATTTACCAAGGGAATTATTTTCCATTCTTGACTAGCTCTAGTTATATTCTAGCATAAAACATAAATACACAGTTTTTAAAAGAAACATAGATAGCAACTTTCTAATACTTACTTGGAAGCAACTCTGAAGTACTTCTGGATGAAATAAAAGGCTACCCCAAGGGGTACAAGAGCAACAAGAAACCACGGTGTAGCATAGGAGATCATTCCAATGGCAGACAGGCAGAGCAAAGTTGACCGGGTGAGTGACTCCAGAGTAGGGGGAATGTGCTATTCCAAAAATAAGATAAAAATATGTTTTAGAGAGACATCACGCAGATAGCAAATATATACCCCCCACGAGACAATCAGGGGGCTTGTCTCTGGCAATTTTGCTGGCCCTTTACCAGTGGCAATCCGTTTTATACCTGGGAAATTCCCAAGGTCTATTCAGTTTCTCTGCGCCCAGAGCCAGTGTACAGAGGCTGTAGCAGACATCAAAGATAGGGCCACTGGGACTTGCTGCTGCCCAGTCTCTCTTAGGATCATGGACAAATAGGCAGTCACTTCCCCATAGTAAGGGTATGTCTACACTGGAGCCTTAGCTTGATTTAACGTTCCTTAAGTCAACCTAATGAAAGCTCTGTCCACCCAGGGAAATTATTAAGTTGACTCAAGCGCTTCCTTAAGTCAACTTAATGACACTACTTCTTAAGGTCGACATAAGGCTTAAGTCGACTTTATGAAGTTGATTTGAGCCAGTGTAGATGGCATGGCCCTTAACAGAGCTGTAACTATCCATTTTTGCACCTGGGGCAAGCAGTCCCACATGCGCTCCTGCACTGGGGCCCTGATCTGGCGTGGGTCCCCAATCCGGCCCCAGCTGCTGCTGGCAGGCTGGGGGGATCTGGTTCCTTCCCCAGTCGCCACCAGAGGCAGTGGGAAGGTTCCACCACTACCGCTGGCAAGCCAGGGAGATCTGGATTCATCCTCAGCTGCCTGGCTGGGGACAGATCCGGATCCCCTCAATGTGCTGGTGGCGGCAGTGAAGAACTGGATGAGTCCACAGCCTGGCAGTGGCGAGCCCCAAAAGTGCCAGAAGTCCCAGGCGCTGAATTTTAAGGGGTGCAGGAGACAGATCCTGCTCCCTGCAGCAGCTGGGGATGGATCTGGATCCATCTCCGACCGCTGCGGGAAGCCGGGTCCATCCTCTGCGCCTTCTGAAATTCCCCACCTCAGACTTTGCCCCAGCTCGCCCTGGCCTAGTTATGGCCCTGGCCTTTAAGGTCGACTTAAGCGTTAAGACAACCTAGCAGCTGCCAGTGTGGACATGGGCAGTCTACAGGAGTTTGGAATGTGGATGTTCTAAGTTGACTTGACAGGGCCTCCAGTGTAGACATAGCCAAAGAGACAATAAACAGAGTGTTAGTAGTGCTCTTGATTCCTCCTATTACAGGGCCGGCTCAGCCTGTAAGCAGATGAGCCCCTGATTCAGTGAGCCATTTGCTTATGGGCACTGCAGTGCCAAGCTGGGAGGCAGGGTGGGCCAGCCCAGAAGCCTGACCCTGAGCTCCCACCCTTCCCCAAGCCAGTCACTCTGCTCTCTTGCCCTGCTTCTGGGCCAGTCCACCCTGCCCCCAGAGAGGAACAGCCAGCCCAAAGGAGGGGTGGGAGAGTGGAGTCTGGCCTCTGGGTTGGCCAGCTCCACACCTGGGCTGGCTTTTCCCTGCCCTGGGGTGGGGCAAGCAGGCTCAGAGCGATGTCCAGGTTCTGCCCCCACGGGGGGGACAGGGAGTGAAAGCTGACTTGGGGCATCACAGCCCCCTTGAGCTAGCACTGTCCTATTATTTCACAGTGGTATCCTTTTCTGAATGCCCTGGACTCATTCTCCTTTGTATATGTGCCTGAAAGTAAAGAATTCAGAATAACATATCATCCTAGAAACTTGGTTCTGAGAAGGAGTGGAAGTGCTCCAAACAACTCTTCTGTTGAAGTTTATTCACAGTTCACTGTAATGCATTAGAGTTTTTGAAAGACTCACACATTTTAAGGCCAGAAGGGACCATTAGAGTATTTAGTCTGACCTTATGTATATCACAGGCCATTAAATTTCACCAATACTGAGCCCAGTGATTTGAATTTGGCTGAAACATATCTTCCTGGAAGGCACCCAGCCTTGATTTTAAACACCAAGAGATGGAGAATCCATCACTTTTGTTGTTAGATTATTCCAGTGTTTAATAACTTCCAGTGTTAAAAATCTGTTTCTGATTTTTCATTTGGATTTGTCTGGCTTCAGCTTTCAGCTCTTGGTCCTTTTCCTGTTAAATTAAAATATTATAGTATTTCTTACCATTGCCACACACAAAAGTAAAATCACCTCCACACTCCTACTCACTTCTCCCCTATTTATACATCCAAGAATCACATTAGCTGTTTTTGCCCCAGAATCACAGGCCACTCATGCAGAACTGCTTGTCCCGTAAGCCTCCTAGATCCTTTGCAGTCACTGCTTTCCACCACACAGTCCCCCATTCGGCAGGTACGGACTGTATTTCTTGTTTCTCTCTTTGCAATTGCCGTACTGAAAAGTGGTTTGCTTGAATGGTCCAGTTTACCTAACCATCAAGATCACTCTGTAACAGCCCTGTGCTCCTTGTTATTTACTACTCTGCCAATTTTTGTGTCATTTGGAAATTCCATCAGCAGCAATTGTAGTTATTTCTATAACATTGATGAAAATGTTCAGTTTTGTGGGGCCTAGTACTAATCTCTGCAGAGCCCTGCTACAAACAGCCCAATTCAGTGATGATTTCCTCCTGACACCCGCTTTTTATGATGTCAGTTAACCTGTTCTTCATTCATTTAATGTGAACCTTATGCATATTGCACAGTACTAAAATTTAAACAGAAAGTTATACAATACTCAGTCAGATACCTTACAAAAGTCCATTTCATTTATGCAACTTCTTTTATCAACCAAACTTCTAATCTCATTAAAGAATGAAATCAAGTTTGCTAGACAAGACCTATTTTACATCAAACTATACCTTGTGGGATTAGTTATATTCCTGTCTTTTAATTCTTTATCACTTGAACATCATACCAGTTTTTTCCATTATTTTGCCCATTTACATTAGGCTAACAATCCAACCACTGAGCAGGCCATGCTGCTTGCTTCTTTTGAATATTAGCACAAAATTAGCAGCATTCCACCCTTCTCGAATTTCTTGGTATTCTAAACTTTATTAAAAATTGACATCACCAGACTTGAAGTCTCTTCAGATAACTCCTTTAGAACCGCTAGTGCAATTTATTTGGGATTGTAGGTTTAAAAATGTCTATTCCCAGTAGATTTTGTTTAGCTAGTAGTGGACTGGAAAATAGTTCCATCACCCTCATGTGATATGAATTCTGCTTTCCAAATACAGAACAGGAAGCACTGATTGAATGTTTCTGCCTTTTCTGCATCACAATTATAAATTGTGCTGGCTCCCATTAGTAAGGGCATACACTACTGCTAGGACTTCTTTTGTTCCTAATTTACTTTTTAAAAAACTCTTTACTAATACAGTACAATCAAAATGTAAGCCTGTAATTCTAAAGAACCAGGGGAATTTTCCAGTAGCTCAGTGTTTGTATCCCTGAATATATGTGAGTCTTAGTGAGCTCAACAATAATAATATTCATAAAAGGTGTTTTGCCTGGGGACAGAGTTTGGGCTGGTCTATACTATTGTGTGATTTTGGTGGCAATCAAAGGGGGATATGCAAAGTCCTTAAAAAGACCTTCTACTTCCTCCACTGTCTTCAGTGGCCTGAGCCAGAGGGAATCGCCTTCCCTCCAATTTAGGACTACTCCTTCAGCAGGGGTGGTGTTCCAGCATCAGGTTCCTGATTGGCTGAGTGGGTCTTCACAGACCAAATCAGTCCATCAAGGTGATCAATCTGACAATGGCAAATAAGGCAAGTCTTATTCACACCATCTCTTCTGTATGTAAATGACATCCCATATGGCTCCTTCATGATGTATTTCTTCTTCAAAAGGGTGGCATTTTGGGCAATCATAATAGTCAATGTTTTCTAGAATAGAATGGATGTGCTCACCTGATCAATAATATTTGTATCAGCAGAAAAGCGATTTAGTATTAGCCCCAGGGGAGTGGTGTCAAAGAATCTATGAAACAAAAGAGAAGCAAACAGCTACGTGAAAAGGAAGTCTGGTACTGGAAAAAAGACTTATGTCAGTCTGAACTTAGGACCACAAAGTTTAACCAGTTCACTAGCACCAGTTAGTAAACATGAAAACTGTACTTTATTCTCACACCTGCATTTGGAAAGCTATCTAAATAATATTTTAACCCAGAACTTTTAAGTCTCCTCTCCCACAACTCCTTGAAAAACTGTAAGCTCCCTCCCTCTCAATTCCCCCATCCATCCTCTGGCTACCTCAACTTTAAAGATTCATTGTAAATGTATCTGTTCTTCTTCCACTCTCAGGCTGGACAGAAAACTATTTTACCTATTTACCCCGTATACAGGAACTGTAGTGACTCCATGCATGCTATCATACCTTTGATTCACCCACCCTCTCTGCTGAGGTATGTCAAGCTCATGCACAACCTGTCTGCAGCACATACACATGGCGTTGGCAACCCAAAAAATAAGAAGAGCCATTTTAAAAAATTCTTTCAATGAGCAAGTATTTTGAGAGCCACACTGGGTGTAGCCTCAAGATGGTGCATGGGGGTGGGGAGCTGGGTCAGGGTGCCTGCTGCAGTGTCCCCCATAGTGGGAAGGAGCCTGGATCCTGGTGTGGACCACCCACAGGGTTCTCTGCGGCCACGGGGGAAGTGGACGTGGGGGAAAAGCTAGGAGCCACAAGGGGACAGCCAAAGAGCTGCATGTGGCTCTGGAGCTGCAGGTTCTTCTTCGAGCACTGCTTAGATACATTCAATGATAGGTGTATCCGTGCCACAGTGCGCAATTGGTCGGAAACTTCTGCTCCAGTCTGCAGAAGAGAGCAGGCAGCCACCACCCCTCTTGCCATCCCATGGCTATATATATGGCCACCACCTGGCCCCTCCTCAGTTCCATTTTATCCATCTCAGCATCGGTTGTGGAACAGCCTGCTCCTTGCTCTAGCAAGCAGCCTGTCTTTTTCATGTTTTATGAGCTTCCTGCTCAACTGGGAGCAGTTGTTCGTGGACTTGGTTCCACGGAGGAGTACCCTCTGTCTCAAGTGCTTGGCTCCAGAACACTGCCGTCTTCCGTCGTTGTCCGCCATGCTGGGTTTCAAACCCTGCACCAAGTGAAGAAAGGCCTTCCCGAGGGACGATCCCCACGAGAAGTGCCTTCAGTGCTGGGGCAAGAACCACATGGTCATCGCTTACTCCATCTGCCTGTCCTTCATGCCAAGGGCAAGCAAGGACAGGAAGCAGAGGTGCCATGCATTGGCCTCTGGGCAAGCGCAGCAGCTGGCCCCGAGGCTTTGGGGCCCTGTGCGGCACTGTGTAACAGTTCCACACCGGAGCCCTCTCAGCATCATTCCCCAGGGGATGGAAAACCAGCTTCGTACCGATATCAGTACGGTGGCACTGGTGCCACTACAGGACCCCACACAGCCCCCCCCCTCGGGACTGAGGGGAGTCGGTACCGCTCCCCACAACCCCAGAGGCATTTGAGGTGGGTAGGACACTCCTCCTAGTGCCAATCCCACCGTCACTGGCACCCATCCGGCAGGGCAAGCCAGCCTTCATTTCGAAGGTCTAGGTGCACCAAAAGCAGCACCAAGCACTGTCTCTGGTATCAGTATGGAGTTCCCTGTCACCAGAACCTGTTACCCCCCCTCACAGCCTCAGTACCGCGGAGGAGTCTCCTCGGCACCACAACACCCTGCCATCTCTGGTGCCATCATCAAGGTCCAGAGGGGCTTCCCCACCTTCCAGCCCAGGAGAAGGGGCCTCAAGGGGTACTAAATGGCCCCACTGCTGGCCCACGTCACCGTTCCCATTCCAATACTGGCCCCACGAATGGTCCCCTCAGGAGACCCCAGTGCCGAGCCCAGCACTGACGCCGTTGGCACCAATTCAGCCAGCACTGGCTAGATCCCTGAACCTGGTGCCATCCTCATACATGGGGGATCTCTTGGTGCATTTTGACCTCCTGCACTGAGTCTCTGCCCATATGGGTATGGTGGTTCAAAGCTGTGAGGGGCCCGCTGACACACTGTTCAGGCCTATGTTCACATCAGCGGAGCCTATAATGGTTCCCCTGCCTCCCAGCATGTGGGATTTAGCCTCTTCCCATTGGCAGAACCCTTGTTCTATCTCCCCGGTCTCAGACATGGCGGGTTTAAAATATAGAATCCTGGGGTTGGAATTTCCCTCGCTTTCACACCACCCGGCTCCATCTCCAAGGGTGGTGGAAGCCATCTTAGGACTGGCTCAAGTTCCCAGAGACCCCCTGCCATGATCAAGGGACACCAGGGATGTGAAATTGCTCGGTGGGAAGGTATACTTTTCCTCTGCCTTCCAACTACGTGTGGCTAACAACCAGGCACTAGTAGGCAGGTACATGCTGGACATATGGGAGTCAGTATATAAGTTTAGACACCTACTCCCACAAGAGGCGAGGGAAGAATATGACGCCTTCCTCAAGGGGGGCAGAATAGCCTCACAGGACCTCCTCCTCTCAGCTTGAGATGCCGTAGACACGGCATCCCACACGATGGCCTCGGCAGTGACCTTGCGTTGTGCAGCTTGGCTGTTGGAGGCGAGGGTGGCCCAGGACTCTCAACAGGTCGCCCTAGACCTGCCCTTCGGTGGGGATACACTCTTCCCCCTGGAGACAGACTCCATTCTGGGCATGGCCCGCAACCGCCAGGGAGAGATAAAGTTGGGTCTCCTCCCCTCAGGCCCACTCCCACACCCCCAGACCCTGAGGTCTTAACGCTGAGTCTAAGCTCAGATAGAAGAACGAGCAGCGAATAATGAGAACTTAAGGCCAGCTGCCTGAGACCAGAGTTCTTGTAGTACCATGGACAGCTAGGGGCTAATCCATGTGGGGCTAACCCATTCTCTCCCCCGGACCCCTTAGCAGAGGTGGCCTTAGGCTATCTGGGGCCCTAGGCGAAGGCCCATGGTGGGGCCCCCTATAGAAACTAAGATCACCTAATAAAAAGCGTAACTTTTTTTAAGATTTAGTTTTTGAAAATCTAAACGTTCACCTGCCTAATCTTTCTGTTGTTAAAATCAGAAATAAGATCTTCAAAGTCAGTAGATAGCATAGTGTCTTGTTCAGTTGAGAGGACAGCTAGTTCACTAAATTTCTTGTGTCATAGTAGAGTGTATGTATGGCTTCGCTAGTTTTAACTTGGAAAACGTGCATTCTGCAGCTGCAACAGTCCATACTCTTGGCCTAAACTTTCAGTTTCTTTTCTAGATGAAATATCACCTGTTTTCTTCAAGCATTTGGACGGGGAACTAGACTGGTTTTGTCCTTTCCAAAGGGATAGCCGTGTTAGTCTCGTACAGAAAAAAAAGAACAAAAAAACCCCAAAGAGTCGTGTGGCACTTAAAGACTAACAGATTTATTTTTCGCATGAGCTTTCGTGGGAGAAAATGTCACTTCGTCAGATGCTTCAAAAGCACCCATCTTCGAAACATCTGACGAACTGAGATTTTCTCCCACGAAAGCTCATGCAAAAAATAAATCTGTTAGTCTTTTAAGTGCCACACGACTCTGTTTATTTTTTTTTGTTGGTTTTGTACTGCCTGTTCAACAGCCAACTCCCCCCGCCTCACCACAGCATTTAAACACCTCACATGTACTTCCTTTTATTACCCAACTCATCTCTCACTGAAGCTGCCATCTACTTGTCTTTATTCTTTATTATTAATAATCCCTTTCGTATTGGACCTCACAAAATCCTACAAATGAAAGAATGTGTCACAACAGATTACAGTGCCACAACAGAGTTCTGACTGAGGATTTGAACCTAACAACTGCTCTGATTTGCTGTTACTGTATGAAAACAACAAGCAGTTGTGTGGCACTTTAAGACTAACAGATTTATTTTTTGCATGAGCTTTCGTGGGAGAAGATCCCACTGATCCTGTGTTTTACACCCCCCTTGCATTTATTTTCATTCCATTCTGTAAGTTCACCCATCTTTGAAGCATCTGACGAAGTGGGATTTTCTCCCACAAAAGCTCAGGCGAAA
Organism: Podocnemis expansa; assembly: GCA_007922195.1. Lineage (NCBI taxonomy): Eukaryota > Metazoa > Chordata > Testudines > Podocnemididae > Podocnemis > Podocnemis expansa. The sequence continues at coordinate 11,789,367 of ML682017.1, forward strand.
AACAAATGTTAGTCTTTAAGTGCCACACAACTCCTTGTTTTTTCTGAGTCACCTGAAACCTGAATAGCTGGTCAGCCTGCACTTCAGTTTTAATTGGATACTTAACAGCTAGTGTTGCCAGACATTATCAGCATTTAGCTCCATCACTTCTCACCACTGACAATTGCTGAATTTTCAGTGAAACTTTTTAGCATTTTGTTTTGCATTCTTTCTAAGTGAGTCTGCTGGTCTGCTCACAAGCCCCTGCTGCCAGCCAGCTCCAACACTCTCTCCCTTAAACAGCCATTTTACTATCAGAAAAAACAAGCAGCACCTTTTTTGGGACACTTTAGGCACTATTTAACCAGACCTTCAAGGCAAGAACTCTTTAGCCAATCATGACAAGAAAAGGAGATGAACTAGCCACTGTTCCTTCCCTTTTGCTTTGAGTTACTACCAGGGCATGTTGCAGGGGAAAACATTTCAAACAGAAGGACATTGTTTACTGCACCTATGCAGATGCCTTTTCTTTTCATGTGCATGCACCTACGTCTGCACAGCAGGTTCTTAAGCCTACCTGTTGCTCTGAAGTCCTCCTCTTTTAAACTCTTAACTAACCAGAGCTCTGATTCTCTGGGACAGCTTGGGGGAGACTAATCATCTCTGCTCACCCTCACAGTCCCCTTTCTCCTCCCCCTCCATCCCCAGCTCTAGCTCTCTCCACAGCCTCTTTCCTCTCCCCTGCTGGTCCCCTTTCTCCTCCCCTGCAGCCTCGGCTCTAGGTCCTCTTTCTCCTCCCTCCCCCTCAGCCGCAGCTCTCCTCTCCAACACCTGGCTGGTCCTCAACCATCCCTTCCCCCAGACTTACCCCTCCAACTCCACAAGCTGGCACGGGGACCAACAGCACCTGCCTGTTTGCGTGCAGGTGAGAAACTTAGGCCCATACTATTGAACTCCTCCCCGTCCCTCTCTCTGCCAGCTTGGAGTCACAGTGCTCAGTACTGCGTCTCCCAGGCCAGGTAGAGGCTGCAGTTTTTGAGTTAGGAGAAGCAGGCGGCTGATGGGGACCCTTGCTGTTGGGGGCCTTAGGCAGCCACCTGCTTCACTTACCCCAAAAGCCGCCTCTGCCCCTTAGTCCCCTCCAACCACTGACAACCACCTGGCAGGAAGCGGAGTTAGTTCTCTTCACCTACTGTGTCCTCTACCACAAGAGGACCCCAAATCTCTGGCTTCAGCAGCCTTTCATAGCGGATCCATTCGGCTGGGCACCTTCTCTAGAAGCCCTGGCCTAGGGCCTTTGACCCTGGATTCCTCCAATGAGTTGCTGACCAACCCTGCCCAAAGACAGGGTCACTGTCTATCCCTGGCTCTTTTCCTTCCACTCTCGTAAGAGGCCTAAAGCCCAGTCAGGCCACCCCATGCAGCACTCCTTCGCCCCTCCTGGGACGTTTAGGCCAGAACCAGACGCCTCTTACTGATATCAGACATGACGTTTCCCTCGGACATTCCTGAGGTACACAGGCGCTCTTCCTCACGTACCCTCACCATTCCAGGGAGCCATATGTGCACACACACACTCCTCCGGGGAACGTCCTTAATCCGGGGCCTGCATGTTCTCCGAGCCAGCTACCTCGTGCCTGTTCCCATAAAGGGATTGCGCCTTTGTGCCCTCACCCATCTGTTCTCTGCTGTTATCCCGTTAGCTGCCAAATGCTGACTAGCAGACACCAGGGCGACTCCCTTAACGGAGTTAAGGTATACTACTTCAACTCGGCTGCACCTCATCCCGCTAGCCTCTGAGGACACCTCTGGTCCTACCTCATCAGATTCTGGCAGCACACACGCTGGACTTCGGTCCCTGGACACAAGCATTGGGTTTAGCAGCTTACGTTCCTCATTTAATAAACTGACCCTCCCATCAGCTGGCGCTTCAGAAGGGCTTCAGTCCCCATAGAACCCAGACCCTCTCCCCTTTCTCCATCACCCAAAAGGAAAGAGCCACAGCCATGTTCAAAGGGAGGCTCTCCATTGCCTGAATCCCAGCCTTAACCCACACGACATCACAGGATATGGTCGCCCAGCACTTGGGACCTTGGTCCTCATGACCTGAATCTCACCCCTACTTTCGGGGGTTTAGTTGCACGTCAACAGGCCAGTGGGGCCACGAATGCTGCGGTCTCCCTCGTGGCCCTACCTCTGCTGCACCCACAATCCTCATGCATGCATTCTTCATATTCCACCCCTTCCCATAGTCTGGGCCACGAGTTGTGGCCCTCGCGTACTACAGGGCCACACATGCCAAAGGAGTGGCTGTCCTCATAGATTGGGCCTTGGTACCCAGGTCCCTCACGGGACATAAGTTTAGCTGTGGCCCCGTCTCATGCTGGTGGCAGCCCCTGCCATAAACTGCATCTTCTGTCCTGCCGGGTGGCCAATTGTTAGATAGCAGGCTGTTATATCTATCTATATCTATATCTATATCTATATCTATATCTATATCTATATTAAAACAATGCAGTATAATATACTACATGACTTAGTATAATAGTGACGACTATTAGCTATAATAGGATAGAAACTGTTATCACTACCTATCTCCAGCACATTGTGGCGGCTGTTAACGGCTCATCATACTAAACAAGGGAAGGTTGGAGTGCCTTCTGGCAACGCCATGTTGGCTTTGATTTTACCCTATACAGCCAATCTACTCCGCACTTATGGCTAGCCTTGCTTAGCCATAGCATTGATTGGGTATCCGTTTCTCCTTCCATACCGGTCAAGGGAACTGCTCACTCTTCGTGCTGTCAGAAGGTGTAGCTCCTTGCTTCCTGGCACTGTTCCCCATCAGGCTGGGAAGGGGATAGTCTACTAGGTCTTCCCTCTTCCCTGCCCTTACAGTGTCACCCTTACTGCAGGACACTGAGTGGCTGAAGTCACACTTCGACTCTGGGACAAGGTCCCAATTGCGCTTTCCCTACTGAATCAGTGAAAGGGGTGGCAGAACCCTATGCTTGCCACTGGTGGCCCACCAGTGTCAGGGTCTCTCGACCCCTTCACAGGTTTGCGCCAACCAGGGATGGTGCCAAGATGCCTACCTCCCTGGCCCCAACACCTCCCTGTCTATATGCTCACAAGGGCTCTTCCTGGCGACGCAGTCCTCCGTCAGACTGTAATGTGTGTCACTCTTCACCCTCTGATGGGGTGTTTGCAGGTTGCCTTGTCCTCACACATTGATTGGTGCTTGGACAAGCTGGACCCCTTGTTCTGCCCTGGGTTAGTCCTGACTGTCTCAGGCTAGTCTGGCCTGGCCTTCTGTCCTTAGGTCATTTTAGGCCTCCTAAGGATCCTCTCGTTGGACAAACTTCCCATGGTGGAGATGTGCTGTGCTGAGGACGGAAAAGCCAACTCCTCCCACCATCCGTTGGAACAGCTAGCAGTCACCTATTACTGAATGTATCCGAGCAGTGCTCAAAGAAGAATGGTGGGTTACTTACCAGTAACCATCCTTCTTCAAGATGGGCTGCTCGGATTCATTCAGGTGTCTCCCACCATCCCCTCAACCGGAGTTGGCGGCTTTTGGGAACTGAGGAGGGGCTGGGCGGCAGCCATATATATAGCCACAGGGTGGCGCAAGTGGCAGTGGCCGCCAGCCTTTTTCTGGCAGGCTGGAGCAGAAGTTTCCGACCAATCACGCGCTGCGGCACGGATATACCTATTACTGAATGAATCCGAGCAGCCCATCTCGAAGAAGGACGGTTACTGTTAAGTTACCCACCATTGCAGACCTCTGATTCGGACTGTAGTGTCCCCCACCCTCACAACTCCATGCTTTGGAACTGATGCATTTTCACTACACTGTGAACCTTCTGTGTTATTCAGGCTCCGAGATTAATTTCAGTCAGGAAATTTTGTAACTTTAAATTACTTTCAGATGAAAACCACTTGGTGTGAAAAGCACACAGAATCTGAAGTGTCACATCTTCCAGCACGAAGAGGGAATTTCCTGAGCCCCTCAGCTGCCTCTCCCTGATTCTGCAGGACTTGGGGCAATAGAGGAATGAACAATGCTCTTCTCAGTGGCTATGTCTACACTTACAAAATTAATTTGAAGCAGTTAATTTGAAATAACTATTTTGAATTTAATTTGAAGTTATTATTTTGAATTAGCACTACTTCAAAGTTATTATTTCAAATGAGGAGTCCAGTGAAGACTCTTTAATTCGAAATAGGGAGGAATTACTATTTTGAATTAGAGAGTCTTCACTAAACTCTCTAATTTGAAATAGGGGAAGGCAGCCAAAAGAATAGGGCCATTATTTAAAATTAAGCCTATTCTGTGGCTTAGAATGGCTTAATTTGAAATAATAACTTTGAATTAAGTGCTATTTCAAAATAAAAGCAGGTTTTATTTTTTTGAATTAGCACTTCGTTATTTCAAATTAAGGAGACACTTATTTTGAAATAACAAAATGCATGCATGGACAGGAAAAAGTTATTTTGATTTAAGACTCCTTAATTTGAAATAACTTCTAAGTGTAGACATACCCAGTACGAGGCACCATGTTACAGAGTGGGTGTTCTTTAGTACAGTGGTCAACCTTTTGTGAGGGTCATGGTGCACTTGGCGGTATATTGCAATCCAACAGGACACACCAGCCCACTTCCCCCAGGTCAAATCCAGCCATTTTCCTAGCTCTCTATGATACCCTTACTAAAATGTGACATAGTAATGTGTCCCAATAGTTGTTAAAAAACATTGCTTTCGTAGATTGGAATTTCAGCGGAAAATCACTTTTGCTGTACCTGATTGGTCCAAGGATGATCTTATTGAGGAGATTGTGGTGAACATTCTTGGCTGCTGTGAGGCCCATCCACTCCACAGTCAGGGATGTGATGAGACAAAGGATGATCCCTGCTCCACAAAGTATGCTGAATACAGCTACATTATAAGACTAATAAAAGGACAAATATATTAACCTTGGAAATCCCCATGGCAACGTTCTCCAGCGCTAACAGCTGCTGTGTCAGAATCCAAAAGACATTAATAACAACAGGACATGTTTAATGTGATCTTTTCATAACACTAAAAAAGGAGTTTTCAACCTCTGGCCTCAATTCTTCAATCACTATATGTGGGTGAAGCAGATTTCTAGACTGAGGATTAATCTGGGGACCTAATTTGTCTCAGGAACATGTTCAGGAATTGAATTCACTGCAGCTGCCAAAGGTGAGTTTATACCACAAGGGCTTAAGCTGAAGATGTTCAGCACTTTGCAAGATTGGGTGCAAGGAACTGGATGGATAAACTATGAACTGCATGGATAAACTAGTATGGAACACTGCAAAAGTCCCCCAGTCTCAGATTGAAAAGAGAAGTTCTCAGGAATTAAGTTTGGATAACTTCAGAAAGAAAAACAATGTTAATTTCAACCACCACTGCAGATCAGTTGATCTAATGGCACTATAACAATTTAGACCAGCTAAAAGGGTCTGCCCCACTAGATTCTGGCTGGATATGAGAGGCACTGGAAAGCTCATGAGAACACTATTACTGAGTTTTGACAAACATCTGAACTTTGAGACCTTTTCCAATCCAAACCACTCACAGAGTCTGTTCAAATAGCAAAATTTTGGGATAATTTTTCCACTAGCTTCAGTGAGACTGCTGAGTGATCAGGACTTGAAAATCTGTGCATTAATTTAGGTAGCTAAATATGGATATAGAAGCATGAAATGAGGCTCTTGTTTTTGAAATTTTTGGTCTAAAGTTTTTTTAACCTCAAACAAGTTTTCATTTCAGTTTGACATTTGGATTAAGGTATAGACTGGTTTTGAAATTATATTAAAAAATTCAACTATTGTATTTAACAATTGATGCTATAGAACCCACATTAGCTACATTACCAATCTAACTGGTTACTAGGTTAATATAAGGGTTATTTTTCAATTGTTTAAGAATGTTTTTGTCTAATAAGCTTTAAGTTATTGCCAACCTTGTCTGAGTGTTTAAAGTGTGTGGAATTCATGGTTTTATTTTCATTGTCCATGGATGTCCATCTTGCCAACCAGTAATCTATGGCCACGATGACTGAATGTTTCAAGAGCTTGGAGAAAATCATCAGGAACAGTAAGAAAAATCCTCCAGAGGTAAGATATCTCCAGCAGGTTTTCCAGGGCATCTTTGTCCTAAGCCGCATTGCTGTTGACATGTTATCATCATCATCTTCCTCCTCTTCTTCCTCTGCAATTCAGAGATTTGATCAAATTAGTTAAATTCTGTACAACACCACACTGAAGATCATTCATGTTTTGACTGGAGATAGTTGACATTTTTTTAATGTTGACATGTTGATTATAATCTGACATTTGTAATAAAAAAATCAGCAACAATTTATGACATTTTTTGTGGCTTTTCCCTTTTTTCGTCAACCAGTTCTACAGCTTCCTAGCATTTTTTGAATTTTTTAAAATTATACAAGGGAAAAAATTTCCCTCACAAAATCATGATTTTTTTTCTTTTAATTGTCCAGTTCTAGTTTTGTTAATAATCCTTTAGTAAATCATGTCTTCAGTGTGGAATGCATGTATAGAATTGGACCACTTTTAGAATTTCCAAAAGCTTGTCTAGCTTGTTCAGCTCATCTTTGCATTATCAGTTCAGGAGCAAGACTCTAATGAGTTCTTCTGGAAGCTACAGACAGTTTTGCCAAGCATTCCATACAGAAGAGTTGTTTCGTGTTGCTTAGCAGGGCTCTTCTTTAATGCTACCTGCAATCACTAAAAGAACTTCTCTTCATAGAAGAAAACATTATCACATGTAACCACATCATCTTGCAACATGAGGTGACGACAGCACTCTGTTGTGACGTGCATATGTATCACAAAATGCTGCTGTGAAACTATTGCATTGTGGAGATTTAACTGTGAGATGCAACAAGAAAATAAAGATCACAATATTACCATTCACACTTGAGGGGAATAAGGACCCAGAGTTTCCTGACAAAATTTTCCATTGACTTGACAGCCTTGAACTGACAGTGTCTGAAAAACTTCAGAAATTCTGAATATTATGGAGAGTCACTAATTTCTCTGACATTGAAATTTCATATGCACTGAGAAACAAAGAGTTTAAATACTTTCCCAAGATCACATGGTGAGTGAATGTCGGAACTAGGATGACAATGAATAGAATGTCCTGTTAAATTTTATCTCTGAAGTTATCAGTATGCATTTTAACCACCTTAACCAAGTGTTTTGCCTGAGAATTTGGCAGATGATGGATGCTGATGTTCTTTGACAATGTACAGCCATGTTCTTGATGGGCCTTCAATCCCCATTCTTCTAATTTACTGAAGGAAAAAGAAATCTGTACCCAGGTTATAGGACTGGCCTACTAACAAGGCATTTACTGTTTTATTCCAGAAACTGGAAATGTGGGAAGACCTTGGATTTTCTGCGCTCAAATCCACTGGAGACTGCACATGTTAAAGAAGTGTCATGCTTAGCCTCCAGAGCAAAGCAGTGAATGATGTCTCTAAATCACAAAGCCATACTGGCATCATGAGCCTTAGAAAATATCACTTATCCCTCAAGTAGCGTTGCCCAGTGAAACATACAACAGGCATAAACAGCACCTAAACAGAAGCTATTAATTAATCAATCAATTTTTCCCATTCTTCCCCTCCAATCTCCAGAAAAGTCAGAGTAATAAATCTGAATTAGCTCTCTTCTATCCTTATTCCTGAACATGGTTTGGAAAACTTCATGAAGAATCCATTAAAGACCTCTAATTCTAAGTAGCTCAAAGTACCGTCAGGGTATGTCCACACGCAGCTTTTAAATCGAAATAACACTGGTTATTTTGATTTTTAAAAGTATAGGTCCACATGACATTTTCTTGTTTTGAAATGACAAGCTCTGTCATTTCAAAACAAGGAAAGTTAGAGCAATTCAATCAAACCTAGTTTCTAATCAAAACAACACTTGGATCACAACTGTTATATCAAAATAACGCCATGCGGATGTGTTATTTCAGTTTAAGGCTTGTTTCGATTTAACAGTTTTGCCCTTCTCTTTCCCTACGTGCCCTCCTCTTTCTATATATCAGGTGGGGGCATGGGCCTTCTAGGGGCCATCTTTCCACACCTCCCATGGTGTCCCTCTCCTAAATCGAACTAGCAAGTCCTTTACCTGAACATGCTAGGTCGATTTGACTTTCTAGTGTGGACCTCTTAAATCAATTTAGCTTAAATTGATTTAATGATTTTTATGCCAATTTTGTTAAATCAATTTAAGTTAAATCGATTTAACTGTGCATTTGGATGCAGCCTTAGTACCCAAAGCAGTAAGTATCATCAATATCTCCATATCTTATTGCTAAGAACATTCACCAATGTATTAAGAATGTGGGTACACATGAGTGATGCATGTTTATAGTTTGCCCAATGTGAAAAGATATAATGTACCTTCATCCTCATCCTCCAGCTGTCCTTTGGATTCTCTTGGGTACATAGCCCTTCTGAGTGTTTTTCTTTCCAGAGTAGTTTGGTCAGTCTCCATATCCTGTAACATTATATTAACTTGAGAGCCCAACCTACTGGTTGTACCATTATTTTAGTGACAATAGTAGCCACAATGAAAGTTAATTTCAGTCAGTTAGATACAAGGAATACACTGCTGCATTATATTAAGAGTTCATCTTTCTGAATAATTCTCTCCCTATGGGATTTTTCTCTCCAACATGTGCCTCTCTTTGCTCCCAATTCCTTGCATCCTCTCTGTATCTGTCCACTTCTTCACTTTCTTTGCTTCTGTCATTTCTCTACTTCCTCCCTCTGGGTTGATTAGAACCTTAAACAACAGGCTCCCCTGCTTTCCTCATCAAAATCATCTAAAGAGAAATCAGTTATTTGAAGAGATACTTTAACCTCAGTGTAGGCTTTTAAGTTAGTCCTAATGCTGTGTAGAGGATAACGGCTGAAGGAAGGGCAGTACCTACAGCCAATATGGGAGTGAAGCAAAACTGCGAGGTAAATGCATGTAGACATGGAGCCCAGAGGGCATGCATGAAGATGGTGAAGAATGCGAATATGAAGCTGTCACACAACATAAAGATCCATTTAAACTTTTATTCCTCTGTGTTGAAATCTTGGTTGCAACTGCTCACAGTGCATGGTTTTTCTCACCAAAAGGACTGTGAAAACAAATGCAAGCAGAAAGCTCTGTCCTACTTTTTAGCAGTTTATTTAATAGCAAGCTGCCTTTCAGGGTACACAAAATGTATATGCAATACTAACATATACCCCATTAACCTTCTGAATTACACTGAAGCATGGGTCGGACCCCAATGTCTGTATTAGGGCTGAACTGTATTCCTGAAGGTCTGAGATTACTTTACAAGAGACCATGACTCTAAAAGCCCCTCCTGGACAAGTGAAAAGGGTGCACCAACACACTGATGTCAGAATAGGTAGCAAGAACAGCATTGGGTATGGTGTCATACAAAAACTGGTGACACACTGATCATGAATATCACTGTATGATGTATGGATGGGTTGTGTATAAAGAGCTATATATGTATACTGGCAATACGTTCTTAAAATACATTGTGGAAACAGTCACTGAACAGTTTTGTCCTTGACAAAATAATTTTGTTTTGCTTGTTTGCTTTGTCTGCATTTTAAATTAAGCAAGGTGACACCAGAGACAATGGAAGTTCATTTGCATTTGAGTCTACAGGAAAAGCAAATTGAGAGAATGGTGAGGAAGACAGAATGTCATCAGTTTCCGGGAGCACAGGCCACTGGGGAGAAAACCTAGTTGGGGTACACTTCGAAAGGATACATTTAATAAGTTTACTGGATTGTAAAAAAAAAGGAGAGTGAACTCCTTAGCTACCCATCATATGAGAGACAAAAAGTGGTCTTGAAATCTGTTAAAGGTGGGATCCTTCAATATTATGGCTTGAAGGTGCTGAGAACTCACTGTAGGTGAGAAATTGCTGGAGACCGGGATTGTAATCTGCTAAATTTAAGACCACAGAAGGCATGTTTTACTTCCATTTGATATGTAATCTTGTCTGTCTCTGTTACTCTTAGTATCACTTAAATCCATAGTCTTTATTAATAACCTTATGCTTAGTTAACATGCCAGCATGTATGCAGTGTCTCTTTAGAGACAGCAGACTTAATTTCTGTGAGAGGCAAGTAAGAGGAATGGGCATTGCAAAGAGAAATCTTTGAAGAACTCAGGAACTGGGATTTACTATATGCTATCTGCGAGGCAAGGATTAGACTAGCAGAACCTTGAGGAATTTGCTGGCAAGGTATAATAGAAAGCCGAAACAGTTTAAGCTCTTGCAAAGCTTTCTCTTGTGAGGCAGAGAGGTAACACAGTGGCCTATAACTCCAGGCCAGCGTTTCTCAATAGGTGTTCCACCAAACAACAGTGTTCCACAGACATTGTGAAGGTCCTCCTTGACTGACCTTGACACCCTTCTCATTGGGCAGGGGGAGGTGGTCCGAGTGGGGATGGAGCAAAGTGGCGAGCTGACAGATGCCTGAGACATTTAAAATGCACCAGCCTTAGCAAAGCTTCCAGATGTGCACTGGCATCTGTGGCTGCCTTGCTCCTTTGCTGCAGCTGGGACATTTAAAACTTCCCGCCACTGTTACTGCTGGCATCAAAATGGCTTGGACATAACTTCCATGGTAAGACTTTCTTTGATGAACCTTACTCCAAGAATAAATTAATTTTGATCATGCGGGCACATAATTCCAATTAAAATGTGAGTAATATAATTTTCAGTTTTCAAGTATGTGTGTAATCATCATATATCTATTGTTTAGAAATAAATCCATGTTATATTTGTAAAATTGTATTTAATTTGGTTTCCTGAATCATTTTCACAGGAATGCATGGTACACAGATATTACAAACATTACAGCAGATATACACCAGCTTTTTTGAGAAAGTTTTCATCAGGTGTTCCAGGTAAAGTAATTACAACTGTTAGGTGTTCCCCAGACTACTAAAGGTTGAGAAACACTGCTCTAGGCTACATGAAGAGCCCAAACCACCATATTACTTACCTCAAAATCCTCCCATAACTCCTGCTGAATCCTCCTATGAGCCTCTAATGTGCAGAATTACACCCATTAATCAACCTGAGATGAGGATTTCACCCTAATGCCTTTAGAATGGATTCAGACATGGATCAAAGTCCAGGTGAAGTACCTTGCAACAATGCACTCTTGTGCCACTGTCTGTACTTACCTTTTCTAATTCTTGGTCTTGGCGATTCATCAGAGTTTTCCAATGTTCATACAGTTCAGTGTCTTTGGTCTGGATGTCTTTCAGTGTCCCTTCTCTCAGCACATAACCATCCTTCATAGCTATGATCTAGAAAGGAGGATTATCAATGGGTCTACTTGGCAACATGGCATGATCACTCCATTTGGGACTATGCAGTAGATCTCATTGGCTATGTGTACACCTAAAATCTTAGTTTGGAGTTTGTTAGTCTGAACTAAGTAGTTCAAAAGTTAGTTTGAATTAAGCTTGTTTTTTTTTTTAGTTTGGGAACTTACCGTACTTTTATTAGTTTGAACTAACTTTTTGGTTCAAGCTAAAAAAGAGTAGTTGGTTTGAACTAAAAGTTAGTTCAAACAAAAACAAAAATGCACTTAGTTTGAACTAACCATTAGTTTGAACTTATTTAGTTTGAACTAGCATATCTACACTGTGCTAATTTGAACTAAATATGCAAATTAGTTTGAACTAGGCAGTTAGTTCGAACTAACCAGCCAAACTAAGTAGTTTGAGCTAAGCTTTGCTTAGTTCAAACTAAAAAGATTTTTACTTCAAACTAGGCAAAGCCTAGTGTAGACAGGGTTCAAATGAATTCGAATTAAGGCTGCTTAATTTGAACTAATTTTGCTAGTATAGACAGCCATTGTGAACAAGCTAAAACAACTAGGCTCATTTCAGTGTTCACTTTACTCAATGGTGCACGTTTTATCAATAACTTTTAAAGGCTATTTTTTCAACATATGTTTTGCAATGAAAATATTACAGGTAACAGCTGTAGGTTTTGCTCTCAAAAGAAAGAGGAGAAGGTACAACTAATAATAATAGAATAATTCATATATCTATATCTACCATCTAGATAGATAGATATCCATTTTCAATCAAACATCTTAAGCATCTCTAAGAGACAGATAAGCTACATGCCAATTACTTGTCCATGGTTTGCATGGAAGAAAAGGGCAAGTAAAAACACTCTTGCTCCATCCCAGTCACTGTTGTGGACATATCAATGGAATGTGGGGGGTAAGAGTTCTATGCTCACTTCAAGCAAATGGTAAGATGGCTCTTTGCAAAACAATTATTTAAGCGGTATGGATCTGGCTTCAGCTACATCACCACCAAGAGCCCGTGGAGGTTACCACAGCACTTGCATTGTGACAAACTGGCAAGTGACGGATCTGCTCTTACCCAGTCAGCATGTGGCAGATATTGTAATTTATGCGTCACCAGAACAAGTGTCCTTTTGTCTTCCTGGAGGAACTTCAAGATACCTTCCTGCATCAAATGATCACTTAAGTGAATGTCCAGTGCAGAGAATGGGTCATCCTTCATTTGGACAAAAGAAAAATTGGGACAGAATAGTATGAATCAGAGTTTATTTATGTTGTTCTTTTAAGCATTTAACCTACTATATAAAAGGAAATCACTGCAATTACTTAGGTACTATCTGTTTCATTAATGCTAAGCTTCATCATCTTCAGTGAAAGGGCTAACATGAAAAATAATAAAGCTAAAACCATTACTCTTATGCTTATAATAAATCATTTAGATTCTCCTTCTGACTTTTTGTTTTTTATTGCTGAGTCAATTTAGCACTAGTCCCAGACCGACAATCTTGGAAACTAGAGATGGACTTGAACTGGAACACCAGATCTGAAACCAATCCCCAAAACTGGGGGAATTCAGATCCAGATTCAAATTTTAAAACTGCGTCTTATGTCAACAAGTTAAACTGTGATACCATGACTCAGGGCCAGATTAAAAAGGGGCTACAGGGGTGGGAGCCCCGAGCCCTGGCCTGAAAGGGGACCCCAGACACTAGCCTCTATGAACCCAGCCATATCAGCCCCCCCCCCCCCCCAGAGCCCCTGCCCTGCTGGTGCCAGGAGGTGGGGGCAGGGCCCTTAGCCAGAGACATTTCCACCCTATCTTGGGCCAGCTGGTCCACCTCCAAAGGCAGGACAGGCTGGCCCTGTTCACTTTGCTCCATTCTGGGGGCAGGGTACAGCTGGTCTGGGGCAGGGCCAGCTAACACTCATTATGGCCTCTGGCGCAGCCCTCCGGGGCCTCAGCCCTGGTAGGCTGCACTGGAGAGATGCACTTTGCACCAGCCTGCCCCAACCTCACCCCCAGAGAGGAGCAAACAGGTCAGCCTGCCCTGCCCGTAGGGAGGACTGGCTGGCCCAGGGGCAGGGAGGAACATGACGTCTCTCCCCCCCACCCCCCAGCACCAGCAGAGGTAGAGGCTCCAACAGTGCTGGGGGGCTGGCAGGAGTGGTGGGTAGCTGGCAGGGCCAGAGGCAGGCAGGTGGGGGGGCACTTTTGGGGGGGGCAGCCTGGGGCCCCAAGGGCCCTTAATCCAAAAAGTCTCATTGTTTTCAGTGGAATGAAGTGTGTAATAGTGTGTAATTCAGTGTGAGTACGGGTATCAGAAACCTCTCCCAATCTTTTTAAGCTGAACTACATAACAGGCCCTTCTTTCACCAACCTCCTGAAATGTTCTGCTACTGCCATGGTCATTATTTATTTGTTCTTTTTTCCATTCTGTATGCAAATATAGATAGTGAACAGAATATTGGCCCCCCGAAGGAAAGTGAAATATAAGGGCAATGTTTTTGTTATGAAGTTTACATACTTTGTAGTTGAAAAATATCTTACCAAGAAGACAATGTTGGTGTTTTGATAGAGTGCTCGAGCTACGCAGATTCTCTGCCGTTGGCCTCCACTTAAGTTAATCCCCTAATAAATATAGCAAGTCATAAAAATGTGGGTTTTTTGAATAAAAAAATTTGTGGATGAAAAGACACTGAAAAATGCCAGTTTTCTTTTTATTAAAACCATCCAAAGAAATTTCCTTTATACTATTCCGTGTTAGATATAACATTAATCTTGCTGGTAAACAAAAACAGTCACCATATAATTTACTGAGAAAAAGCTATTTTGAATAAAGCAATTTTGTATAAGTGAATCACAAGAACTTAAAAGTTAGAAAGCTCTTCTCCTGGCAGAGCAGACCTTTCTTTGCCAGCATTTTTCAGGTGATACTGCCATCAAATTTTACCAGGAAAATATGGAAACTCATGATGAAAAAAGCCTCCTGAATAGTAGTAGAAGAGAACAACCCTTTATCCTTCTCCCCTCTGATCCCACCCCATAGATTTAAAAGAATTAAAAAAAAAATCATGATGGAACTATTTAAAAGGTGTTTTATAGGAATATTAATTTCTCAATTCATCAGCTGAATAATATTTAACTTAACAGTATCATGCTAAGAGCTGGAAAGTAAAATTCCTACTGAATTCAGTTCAGTCCCAAAGATCTTGACTTTTTTCTGTGCTATAGAGTGCAATGTACATACACGACTTCATTCTTATTTACACTAAGGCCATTTTGCCCATTCTAGCAATGTGAAGGGGTTTAGACTGTGTATCAATTACATTTACATGTAAATTTTACATTCATTTTAAAGCACCTTCACCCCACCAGAACAGTGTGAAGTGGCCATAACATAAATGAGAACCAGGCCTACAGTGTAAAATGGACACAGTGGAGTTACTTCAGGAGTGAGTTTATCCCGTTTTTCTTGAGCCTGAACAATATTATTCTGCTAAATGACTTCATTTTCCATGATGCAGCATAAAAAGAATGCAGTGGCTCCATGGCACTTACAAAAAGAATAAACGCACAGGGGCCAGATTCTGATCTGAGAAGCTAATAGAGTTACATTTAAACTTGGATTCCTAAGATTTGATTCTAGGCTAAGGTGTCTTGGGGAGCACACAATGCTGATTAACATCAGAGTAGCTGGAATTCTTCAGTTGCTAGGTTTTATGAATATTTATGATGGTATATAAATAGAATAATTATAATAAATATCAATAAAATACAACTATTACTAATGTTTGCCAAGTTTGCAGCTCAATTCAGTTCAGAAATCTGATATCCAAAAGTACCTTCTCACCACACAAACCAAGCTGCCATACTAACTTCCACCTCTTTATTTACCCTTTCTCCGATTTCTGTCTGATCACCAAATGGTAACAGGTCAATGTCCGGTTGCAGAGAGCACGCATCTGTAACTGCTTTATATCTGTAGGCAAAAAAATATTATTATTATGGAAAGGCAACTAGCCTGGCTAAAGCAAAAATCTCCCCCAAAACCTCACACTTAATCTATCGGCAAAATACAAAAAAGTTTAGCTAATGAAAAAAGGGAGTCATGTCAGGCCTGCACAAGAAGCCATCTTCATTAATGAACCTCCTATCTTAAGCCAGTGCCCCAGAAGGTTAGGAAGTACAATTTGCCCTACCCTTTATTAAAAGAATATCATCAATATGCAGCCCATTTTTGTTGATCTCTCAAATAGTTATTTAGATCAAGTTTTGTTGCACTATTTTTATTTCCCTTTGGGGGCATTTCTTCATTTGCTTCCAGTCAGAAATGCAAATGACTAAATATTTTAGGACAGATCATTCTTGCAGTCTTTCTGACCTGTGCAGAAACAGGAAATCTCATAAAATAATTTGTTCTCATGAGACTTCCAGCATTGTGGGATTGTTGGGATGATCTGAAGATAAGAGCCTCTGGGTGGACCCTCAGAGTGGCGTAAATCAATTTTGCTCTGTAGACTTCAATGAAACTAGGCTAATTTACTCCACCTGAGAATCTGGTCCCTGAATTGGTGGCACTTATCTGGATTTTGTGAGATCTGCCCATCATTAATTATCAAGTGAGCTGAGTGGCATATCTTCGGAAAGCATACATTGAAAGAGATATAATTCATTTTTAATAGCTTAAATCAAAGTACATGCTGCCAGTAAAAAATGCCTATACCTTAGCAAGTTTTTTCCTAAAATCAAGACACTTTTCCCACTGCATTTGTTGGCTGGCTTCTTAAATGAACATAGAAAGTGAATGTTAGGTGGGAATAGTCAGAACTAGGCACAACAGAGGTCTCTTTTGACTTTTGGTACTCTTTATATTTCCAGTCAGCCACTCATTACTACTGGCTTCAGTGCAAGCTGCAGGCAGGCCTGTCTTCAACACAGCCATATCAAACTGTACGGTGTTTTGTAATGTACTCTAATATCCACTAAACCAGGCCTGTATTAAAGCATAGGTGCACTAGGCCCATGCTTTGGTCCCCTGCTCCAGAGTCATCATAGGATGACATACGAACTTCATCTTAAATCTGAAAATAGAAAACATGTTTCTAGGCCCTATCACTGCTAAGAAAGCTTGCAAACATACACCCATGTGTAACAGATAAAGCAATATTTATCTAAGACTTCATTTACACTACAGACTTACATCAGTATAATTATGTCGCTCAGTGGTGTAGACAATCCATCTAATCCCCAGTATAGACAGCACTAGTTCGATGGGAGGGCTTCTTCCATCAACACAGCCGTCACCTCCTGGGGTGGTGAGGTATTTATACCGACGGAAGAAACTCTCCCATCAGTGTAAGTAAATGTCTTCGCTAAGCACTACAGTAATGTTGTTGCTTTAGTGCCTCAGGTCTTGCACAACAGGGATGTCACTTCTTGTAAGGGCCAGGGAG
Source organism: Podocnemis expansa (assembly GCA_007922195.1). Classification (NCBI taxonomy): domain Eukaryota; kingdom Metazoa; phylum Chordata; order Testudines; family Podocnemididae; genus Podocnemis; species Podocnemis expansa. Next base: position 11,806,217 of record ML682017.1, read on the forward strand.
AATGGCAGTCCTTTCGGGTATGTCTGCACTTCCAAATTAATTTGAATTAAGGAGGCTTAGTTTAAATTAACTTAATCCCTGTTTACACTAGGCTTTCATTATGCCTTAGCCAACCAACTCCAGAAGGACTTACAAAGGGAGCACTTCCTGCATCTTCAGAGAAGGAACTGCCATTCTCCTTGGCCCTTACAGGAAGTGACATCCCTGCTGTGCAAGACCCAGGAACAATAAAATATAATAATGGTCTTAAAATCTGAGAGCCAATTCTATTACCTTTTCTTCCCCTACACACACTGTACTTCTTGCTAGCCCAACACATCAGCAGTTCCCATTGTTAGAGACCACTTCTGGGAGTGAAAATGTCTGTAGTTATTTCCTTTATGCTCTAAAATCTCTTCAGCGAAGTTAGGGTCTTTCACATTTCTTCCTACATCCCAATGCTCCTCTCCTCATCTGACAGGGAGAGAGTCTAGCCCTTAGGTTTCATAACACTAAGGAAATTGATAATTACCTCTGTTTATTAAAAGGACTTCCAAAGATAATGTTTTCCTCTACTGTAGCATTCAACAGCCATGGTTTCTGTGCTGCATAAGCCACTGAATATCTGTTTCTACTGAAAAGTCAAAACACCACAAATAAAACAGATCATCTTGAAGTATCTTTTGATCAGAAGTATTAGGTATTAACAACAAAAGTAAAGTACAAGAAAAAACTGTAACAAAAGAGAAGGGAAAGGCTTTAAAGGAAGAGCTGACATTATAATGAGCAGCATCCACTCTCTGTTCTGAAGTTAAAGGTCTTGTTACAGGGCCACATGGCATATGGACTTTAAATCCAATGGCAAATTACAAATATCTAAAGCCACCATCCTGTCAATCTTTAAATCAGACAACGTAAAATAAAGAACAGAAAATGTTCCAGGGTAGGATATTATTTTCTAGCATTGAAACCAGCTACTTTGAAAGCAGTGTACAAAATGAATGTTATCAGCCCATTTGCCTCGTTGCCTTTTAGGATGTTTGTTATTTTAAACTACAATGTGCTTGCAATACAATTTTTCAGCAGATGCAATTTTTCTTATATGTAGGTCCATGTTAACACTGCAATGATTGAAATGATGCACTAAAATGGAACAATTTTGTACTAATTCAAAAGGAATCACAATGGTCTGTCAAGTAAATATAAAGCATACTTTGAAATGTGTCTAAATATGTAACGATATTTACACAAGAGGCATGTGACTGCTTTTCATTTACTCTCACTGTTTTGCTTATGTATTCTGGCAGATAAGATTATGTGAGATCAGCCACCTGTTGGAGACTTCTGTAATGCTTAGGCAATCAGATGTGAACTGAGTGATGAAATGTCAACTTTAGTTCTCACTGTCTTCATGGATGTTGCTTTCATTAGACCCTTACCATTAATTTAACAAAGTAGTTGTCAGTGGTTTCCTACAGAGGCAGAGAGAGGGTGCTGTGCTGTTGGAAATATTGGTTAGAAGCATTCAGCATCATCCTGTAACTTGTACAAGACTCTGAACTCTACTCTATTATGTTAATATTTCTCCTCAGATTATCAAGTATCAGATAAAACAGTGGTTCCCAGCCACGGGTGTGACTGCAAATACTGATATAGCACTTCTACCATTTGTGCCAGGTATTTTTGGCTACATCACCAAAGTGACTTCAATAGGAGCAAGACTAGCCCCATGAGCATCCACACTGTGCTGCTGTTCACCCCAAATGAGAAACTTATGAGGCTAGAATGTGAAGCAGCACAAAATTCACTGCTGGTTACAGAACATGCAAACAAATGGGAGGCTACAGATATTCGGGTTACAACTGCCCTAACCTGAATACCTTGAACTCCCATTGATGTCAGTGAGAGTGAGAGCATTTAACATTTTGCAGGAAAGGCTTGGCGCCTCTGCTGTGCGGGCCTTTAAACAGGCATATTGGCATAATTGCCTATGAAGATTGGGAGCCACTGCATTTAATAAATATTCCAGTTAATCGTCTACGAAGTTATCACCAAGATGGGGAGGAGACAAGGAAATGACTGAAAAACTACAAAGATTCTGGGGAAGCAAATGGTTCTGGTCAAATACACTGCAAATGGAAATAATACCTTCTGGTTGCTTCACAAGAAGGGTCAGTTTCATTTATGCTGTAATTGCATGGTAAACTGTATTTAGTATTCAGGAAATAGATACAGTAACATTTTATGTGCAAATTTCACATATGGGGGGAAATAGGTTAGGCACACATTTCAATGCTGTCTTTCTCTATTGATTTTTCTTTCACAGGGAAAATAGGCAAAATCTAATTAGCAAAGCCAAGTATTTCATTTTATGACCATATTAGGAATGTGTGGGAGGGAACTGTGGATTTCTATTGTGCCTTATTACATACCTATATAGGATAGTAACTGAATTTGTGTAGTTAAGTGGAATTGGCAAATCACTTAAAGAAACTGTTTTCATCTTTGAGCACACTCCTGACGGGTGCTGTAACTTCCTTTTGACACTGTTGAGTTAAGATGCAGATACTCAGTTATTTTTAGGATTTAGAAGTGGACAACCCTCAGCATTTTCCAAGCGGACCTGTGAAACTGTGTATGAGAAAAAATGTACTATCCCTATAGGCTGGAGCCTATACTCTCCCCCACTCTAGGGGCTGGGTAACATCAACAGAAACAGGAAGAAGCAAGAGAAATCCCAGCAGTATGCAGTAGAGAAGCCAGGAAGACTGCATGAAGTAGGAGCAGTTGCTCCCAAAGTACAATTCTAAACTGATGCAGAAGCTTGGGTGTGGACTGTAAATTTGGGATCCTGAACCTGGGGCCTGATGAAATTAGTATTGTATTGATTCCTGGAAGAGGAATTGCTTGCTGTAATGAATCTTGAGCTAAAACCTTATTAAAGGGGATATGACCTTTAGTTAACGTATCTTGACTTCTCCTAGTCCTAAGATGCTAAACTGAAAGCTATTGCCACTCCACTTTGGGAAATTAAGCTGTGGGCTTCAGATCTGCATCCTTCTATCTCTGCCACCTAGATGAGCCACTTCTCTCTCCTTCAAAAGCTCTACCTATTGGAAAATTTGTTGCAGGTGTGTCAGGGCAATGTTGGCTGGGCCCAGCATGAACCCTTAACCCCTAAACAAGCAAGGAGTCCTGTGGTACTTAAAGACTAACAAATTTATTTATTGCATGAGCTTTCATGGGAGAAAATCCCAAGTTGTCAGATGCTTTGAAGAACCTTAACTCCTAGTTTCCAGAGTGCAGTTTATACACCCCAACTCCCCATTCTATAAGAAATCTGCCCAGTCAGTTACTTAGTAGAACAACTGGAAGCCAATTTCACATCTAAGGCTTTTGAGTGCTGCAGAGCACACCACATGCTGAGGGAAAGAGCATCTGTCCCTGGCTTATACACCCAAAATGATGTGAAAGCTGAGCCCAGCAGAGAACCTTGGCCCAGAAAACATGGCTTAGGCAAGTTCTCTAAAGGGAAGGTGCATTGCAACTTTTTGTCTTTCTTTCCCTAAAATACCAGGTACCAGTTTCATCCCTCAAGGAAGTAGGTATAGCTGTCACTACAGTCAGAGTTGCATTAGTTTATCTAGGATTGATTTTGGCCACTATGGCCACTCTCCCTTTCAGGATCTCTTGGTGTGTGTTTGGGGGGGTGGAGCCCGGAACCAAGAGTGGGCCCTCTGCAGGGTCTCTCAGTAGCAGAGGGAAGCCTGGCATGGGCCACTTTCAGGGTCCCCTGGTGGCAGGATGGGAGGCAGAGCCAGGAGTGGACTGCTCATAGGGTCCCCGAGTGGTGGGGGTGGAGGGACTGGGCTGCTCATGGTGTCCCCTTGTGGGGGAAGGGGGCTAGAGGCAGGAGCCCAGAGTTTCAACAAGGCAGCCAAAGAGCCGCATGTGGTTCCAGAGCTGCAGGTTGCAGACCCCTGATTTATTCGATAGCTAATATAGCCTCCCATATTCACCCCTCTGTCACGATGTCTGAAATTATCAGCAAAACACAACTATGTTCATCAGCTATAACACAGTAGCAAATTACAGGTTGCAACGAACATTTAATCAGTCATTAAGGCTTTGGATATTCTGTGATGGCTAAATTTATGGTGATCAGATAGCAAGTGTGAAATATTGGGACAGAGGATGGAGGGTAACAGGGCTGTCCTTGGGGAAAGAGCAGGGGCTGTAAGGCCAAGGGCCAATTGTCCTATGGAGGCCCCCAGCTCCACTACTGGGCTGGCTGGTCAGCTCCCAAGGAAAGGTGGGTCAGCCCAGAGACTGGGCTTCGTGCTCCTGCCCCACCCCAGGCCAGCTGTGTGCTTGAGGGTCTGCTCTATCACTGATCAGTGACACCACCTTCCCACTGATCCCTGATAACCACCTTCCCATGGGCAAAATGTATTGGTGATTGTTTACTTATCCTTCCATCTTCACTGTTATTTCAAAAGTTGCAGCTCTTGGAAATATTAACAACTTTAGGGCCCTATCCTAGAAAGGACCGAGCATCTGCACCTCAAGTCAGCAGCATCAAAGGGTAATTAGAGGTGCTCACCACCTCCCAGCAAAGGGAACCAAGAGAAATAACAGCTTCTTTCAGATTGCCAAGCATGGATCAAAGTCGACTCTTCTGCAGATGCAGCAATGAAGAACTTTCTAGTTACCAGTAGGAACTTTTAATCGTATAGTATGATTCAACTTTTCTGTTCACAGATTTTCTTTGTGTGTATGAACATTTTAAGATGATTCTTTTGAAGCTGATTATTGGAATGATCTACATATGAAATTTACCTTTTACCCACGCCTTAAAAGGAAATGACTACAAGCAAAGCAGTATTCTTGTTAAATATTTCAAGTGACTAAACTGACACTAATGTTATTACTGTAGAGCATTTATTATAACTGCCACCAAAGTTTACTCCTATGTCTTTTAACAGAAATTATTTTTTGGGGTTCTAATTGTGCTGTGCCCATTATTATGGGACATCACATATGTTAGCACAGCAGACAGTGACACATAGCTAGGAAACCAAAACAATGCCACCCATGGAAAGGAAAAGGAAAACTGTCAAACTTGAAAAATCTGCTTTTCAAAAATTGATAGGATAAATATTCAAAGAACTGGTTATGCCATTTTGATTACAAAGGGTGGAATTCATTCCTCCTCCCACAGATGAAGCTTAAGGACATGAGTTTTGGGTGAGAGAGTTGGGAGAAGAGAATGAATCCCCAAAATCAAAGGCCATGTTGTGTGGTTGCAGCACATCCCTTCCACATCCACCTTCTCAAATGATGAGCTGCAATAGCGACTGCTGAGCCCCTCCATAGGGATTCTTAGACAGTAGCTCTGTATGCCTGTGGCTCCAGTATAAAGCCCCTTCACTCATCCGCCACAGCAGCTTTCTCTTCAGTTGCCTCTTTTGAACTGGTACAGAGCCCCCTTCAATCCCACAAAGGATGTGGGGTATCCCCTTCTGCTTCCATTGATGTCAAAGCCAAGGTTTTCAACTAAGAATATCAGCCTTTACTTTGTGCTGGTGCCTAGCACATACCACTGAAACAAATCAGATTCTATGAAATTCTTGCATGTCCTCCTACACATGAAGCACTGCAATGTAAAGATCAGCCTAATTAAGTTTAGGCATTAATCCAAAACTAGAATATGCCTTTGTCCTTTATCTTTGTTAAATACTTCTTTGGAAGATAAGATCAGTAGCCAGTGTATAAATGCATATCCATAAGACAATACTTGATTATAGTATTAGTAAAAACAAAAATGTGCAAACACAAACTTTTCATCTATAGCCCTCAAACTTCTCCAACATCAGCGTATGATTGCATTCCAAGTTTTGAAACAGCTTGTTTTAAAATGACAGGACCAGGCACAAATTTCATATCTAAATTAGGATTTGAACTTTCTCAAATTTGGGTCTATTCAGATCTATGATATTGTTTCAAGACATAAGTGATACTCACCTTAAGATCTAGTCCAGCTTTATGGTGTGGCAAACAATTCAAATACATCCACAAGGGTGGTCCTATGCATCAATAATTACCTCAGCCACAGGTTAGAGAAGCGTTTCTCAATCTTTAGTGAACTGAGGAACATCTAAAGGTATTAATTACTTTACACAAAATACCTAATTAGAACGTTATTGAAAAAGCTGATAACAGTGGATGTTTGCTCCAGTCACAGCAAAACTTCCAGGTGTGCATCAATATTTGCCACTATGTACATGGAAGCTTTCCTACAACTGGGGCATTAAATTGTTCCACCCTCATCACCACTCAGCTCCCCACAACACAAAGGGATGGGTCGGGTTGCGTCACAGAACATCTACACGATGTCTGAGGAACATCAGTGTTCCATGAAACACTAAGTGAGAAACACTGGGTTAGAGAAACAAATGGTAAGGAAACTTGTATAATAAGCAGAGCCAGTTAAAAAAATTTCATTGAAATTTTGAATTTTCAAAAAATGTCATCAACCTCTACTAATACAAAGTCACAAAGGTAAAAAAAAAAAAGTTTTGAAAAGTGTCTAAAGTAATGTGATTGCCATTGGTGCCACTGTTTACTAAGGCAACTATAGACCAGTCTACTTGCATCGTGTCACATCTGGGATAGACTGGGCATGGAAAGAATACACAAAGGACAAGTCAAGGAGCACTCACCAGCGGTGAAATCCTGACTCCACTGAAGTCAACAGCAAAACTCCCATTGGCTTGGGTGGAGCTAGAATTTCACCCGTTGCATTACAATAACTGCATACAGCATATTTTACAGAGAGTGATACATTCTTTCCATTCAGGTCATAAAATAAGGTTACTGTATTTGAAAGGGATAGCCATGCTAGTCTAGTCCAGCAAAAAAAACAAGGAGTTGTGTGGCACTTTAAGACTACCAGATTTATTTTTCGCATGAGCTTTCGTGGGAGAAAATCCCCCTTTATTTTCTCCCTCGAAAGCTCATGCGAAAAATAAATCTGTTAGTCTTAAAGTGCCACATGACTCCTTGTTTTTTTAGTGTATTTGAGACTAACTACTCAACTGCTTTTAATTACAATTGGACTCTCTTTTTGTCCCTTCCTTCACCACACTGTAAATCTGCCACTGGGGCTGGGTGAATTTTCTAAGGCTAATAGTTTATTTGATGAAAAATGCTGTTGAGATTAGCCCAAGACTATTTGTGGCTCAGACATGAATCGTTCCCACTATTCATACAATGGCTAGAGGAGGAAGAAGAGTGGTAAGAGTAGTGGTGATTGTGGTGCTGGTTCCTGCCTCTCCTCCTCTCTCTCCTACCTTCCCCCACCACACCCAATAATATTTAACCCAGTAGTGAGGGCACTTTCCTGGGATAGGGGAGACCAGGTTCAAATTTCCATTGTGGAACAGACCCAAAACAGACTTTCTTGATTCACCAAACATTCTTTTGAAATATTTCAGATTTGGTTCAACCAAAACAATTTTTTAAATTTTTTTCAGAACTACCATGAACTGAAAAATCAGTTATTTGCCGAGCTCAATCTGGTCACAAATGAAATGTCACCAGCTGCATCACAATACAACTGGTATAAATTATTGGATAGTGACTTGCAGGGAGGATTTTGGATGGTGTTACTGGAAGACAATTTAACATGCTCTATATATCTTACTATGAGGGGTTAGCATTTAAAATTAAAACAACACTTAGAAGGTATTGGAAACTTACTTGTTCCAGTGAACTTTTCCCTCCAGGTTCTGCATCTCACCAAGTATAGCCAGAAGAAGAGAAGATTTTCCACAGCCAACTTGCCCCACAATCATTGTCATTTGACCTATATAATAATCATAAACAAAATAAAGAAAGGGGAACAAAATTCTAGAAAACTAATCCAGTGAAAATTAAAAATAATTTGCTAACCTTTATATTCTGTGAATGGTAATTTTGCATGTGTCCGGGCATACAGTATATCTGGATTTTAAATATCCTGTAATTTTATATATGTCATGCATTTTTTATTATGTATTTGTATAGATTAGTTCCATTATTTGTTTATTTTCCTGTGGTGCAAGAGTGTGTGTGTGATGCTGAGCCAGCAACAGATAAGCAACCAGCACTGAACTGAAAGCAATCACTCTACAGACAAACAGGGAGTAAAGTAAGCCAGAATGCAGGGGAACGCCATTCCAGGACCCGCTATTTTTAGGGGCTCAGCATTCTGGGGCCCTAAAAATAGAAAACAGAGCAGGAATGCTGCATTCTGGGGCCCACCATTTAAAAATAGCAGGCCCTGGAATGCAGCATCCTGGCTCCATTTTCTATTTTTAAGGGTCAAAATGTTGAGCTCCTAAAAATAGCAAGTCCTGGAACAGTGTTCTGCCATGTTCGGTGGGGCAGGGAGTTCTAAAAATTCCACCCCAGCCTGGTCTCACTGACCTGTGCCCTGGGTCTTTCCCCAGGGCAGCTATGCTCTTGTTAATGGGGCCATTCCTTGTCGACAAAAGGAGAATTCCGTGGCACCTTAAAGACTAACAAATTTCTTTGGGCACAAGCTTTTGTGGGCTGCAACCCAGTTCATCAGAGGCATCCATGCAGCTATAATGTAGTTCCATGAAGTAGAGTTCTTAACTTTTTACATCCTTCCCTTTATATTTCTTGACACCCATCTGATCACATTTCTTTTTTTGTGGAGTAATGGGGGGAATCCCCACCAAGATGGAGCTTGATAACTTTAGGATTATATAGCAAAGTTGACAGTAATACAAGGAGATTGGATTCAATGACCCATTAGTCCCTTCCAGTCCTCTGTTGTTTTGTGGTTTGCACTATACATTCAAGGACTGGTCATTACAGCAAATATGAGTTTCATGTGTTCACTTTTAAGGTTCACATTAATCTTACCTGTTGGGATTCTGATGTTTATATTGGATAATGTGGCTAAGCCACTTCCCCATGAAAAGTATCCATTGGTAACCTACAGATATTTTCATATATTAGAAGTTCAAACACTTGAATAAATAAATTTACAATTGTCTTCTCTGTATTAAAAAGAAAAGATCACTTTTAAAAAATGTGATAAAACACATTCAAATAGGGTCATGCAACAAAGAGCAACTCAGGTAAGGAGAAATGGCAGAAGAAGGCAAGAAATGTGAAGGAAAAACAACTTGTGCATACACATTGTGTGTAAATCCCTCTATTATAGGGGTAATCTTAAGGTAAAACTCCTGGGCCCAATGTTCCCTCTAAGCTGCTGATGCAGCTGAGCAATTTATGGTGCTCACTGCCTGGAAATTTGGAAGGCTAGCTCCACCCTCCTCTACTTTCTCTTCCCCTCCCCGCCCAGCCAGCCTGATCCCTTCTTCCCACCCTAACCTGTCAGCTGTCCTAACTGTCCCTGCAGCCGACTCGACCCCCTCTTTCCCCCAACCACCCCCCTGCACCCTTTCCCTGCTGGCTGCCCAGTCCCCATTTGCCCCCAGGGCCCCCTTAGCTGGCTGCCGGAGCAGTGTGGCCAGGCCATGGACTCCCCCCCCCCCCGAAAGCATGCTCTGACTGAGCATGCTCAGAGGCTCTGAACATGCTCAGTAAGAGCATGCTCTGGGTGGGAGTTTTAAAAGCTCCCAGCTCAGGGAAGATTTTTGTCTGCTGGAAGACTGTGTCTTCCAGCCCAGTAGGGGCTGCAGGTGCCGTCTGTATATGGCCGGCATTGTTCCTTGGTGTGGGGGAGCGATGGGGGCTGTTAGCCTGGACTGCCGCACAGCTTAGAGGGAACACTGGGCCCAGTTATCTCTTACAGAGAAATACCCATACAGCATTATATTAACGCAAGAGATTCATCCTGGAAATGGTGATTACAGGTGATATGTAGGATATGATCATTTATACGGTGGGGATATTTCTGGGAATATGTGATACTGTGACCTGTCGAGGAGGGGGCACACAAACTAAACAGGATACTCACAAGGCTTACAGCTGACATTAAAAAAAATGCTCTGGGAGAGACAAAGGGGCTGTATTCTGTCTTTGGATGTGTGCACTCTCTTTGAAGTTAGGATAGCTATGGTCTATTCTCCCCTCACATAAGAACATATTAACAGAACTTGGACCAAAGGTCTTATTTGAGACCTGTGGTTCAATTTAGTCTGAATACATGGCAACAGCTGAAGCATATTCAGACAAAAAGCTTTAGCCACATCAGCAATAAAATGTAGAAAATAACCTTCTTATGGTACAAAAACTTTGAGTCTCAGAGTGAGGTAGCAGGGGGAGCTAAAAGAAGAACCTATACTAATGTCTTTATATTAAACCATATATTTCTTGATCCTTCAGAATCATAATATTACTTGCTACTGAAAAAAAGATAGAGGTACACTGAGCATACTTTTATCCAAGTGTTATACACCTGACCTTGCACTGGAAGATTTGTTTTTTTAAATGATTGCAGTATTTGGTACCAGTTTATTCCAGAACAAGGCTTCCCTCCCCATGAAGAATTAATGAATTCAAACTACCTTGATTGCAACATCATCTATGTTTAAGGGATATGGCTGTCTCCTCAATGACTGTTCGCAGCTGTCCAACTGATGCCTCAAAGGCTGTTTCCTGTTTATGGCTTTGGTATGCTACATGAAAAAGCACAGAAAGAAAAGAAGGTAAAATTCTCATAAGATCACAAAATTCACTTCCTTTGAAAGGTCAGGGTAGATGATCATATTTGTCCCTTCTAATCTCAGACTCTGAGTCTAGAGTCCATGAAACAAACTAGTGTGACCTCTTCCCTTTACCAATCTAAGTCAGGAGAAGAAGTTGTGAATAATAACAGGGTTTTTCAACACACATTGTAACAAAGGCACAATTCTGTGAGGAGCTAGGTACCTCCCACAAGATGCTGAACACTTTCAACCATGTCTGAAATCAGTACACTCTTGTCACCCCTCCTCCATCTTTTACACTATCTAATTTAAGCTTTTTGCCAGTATCTGCAGTGCTCTACATAATTGTGCTCCTTCCTCTTTTGTCCTCCTGTTTTAAATTTGGTGTTGTTCCCTATCCCCTCCATTCTGACAATGTACTTTGCATCATCCTCCCATTTCTCGAGTTCCAGGGCTGTCACCTCTGTAACTTATTCCACATGTCAATTTCAAAAGGGATAGCCGTGTTAGTCTAGTCCAGTAAAAAAACAAGGAGTTGTGTGGCACTTTAAGACTAACAGATTTATTTTTTGCATGAGCTTTCATGGGACAAGATCCCACTTCCTCAGATGCTTCGAAGATGGGTGAACTTACAGAAAGGAATGAAACTAAATGCAAGGGGGTGTAAAACATAGGATCAGGTCATAAAGTAACAGCAAATCAGAGCAGTTTACAGGCTCAAACCATGGGAAGCCTGAAGTCAAATTACCCTTTGTAATGGGAAAAGAA
>ML682017.1:11818051-11850033 GCA_007922195.1 Podocnemis expansa
GTAAACTGCTCTGATTTGCTGTTACTTTATGACTTGATCCTATGTTTTACACCCCCTTGCATTTAGTTTCATTCCTTTCTGTAAGTTCACCCATCTTCGAAGCATCTGAGGAAATGGGATCCTGTCCCATGAAAGCTCATGCAAAAAATAAATGTTAGTCTTAAAGTGCCACACAATTCCTTGTTGCTTTTTTATTCCACATGGCCATTTATGCATGGTACTACCTTCCTGAGCTTGTCCACAAAGCTCCTAACTTGTTTCAATCCTTCTTAATGACTCACTTTTGCTGGGTTGCTTACAGAGAACTGAGCTGGATTCTGAATACATCAGGGGTAGGCAACCCCAGCACATGTGCCAACAGTGGCATGTGAGCCCACCAGAGTGACATGCAGTACCCTCTACAACACCACAGAAATTGCCACTCCAGCTACTGAAAGCCACTCTAGGCGGCTTCTGTTGGGTGTGACTGGGGCACAGGGGGTCCCCACCATGCCCAAGCCCCAACATGTCATGCAAAGAAGCTGCTTGGAGCGGCTTCTTTCCATAGCATGCTGCCACCCAAAGGAGTCATTCTGGGCAGCTTCTTTCTGCGGTGTGCCTGGGGAACCCATCTCCAAGCACACTGCTAGGAGGAGCCATTCTGGGTGGCTTCCTTCTGTGGCATGCCTGAGAAGTGCATGCACCCCCCCCCACTCCCAACACACTCCAGCCATGGCCGCTGCTGAATTTTCAGGCAGCCACCACATTTTTTCCAGCAGAGGGAACCACTGGCACTGGCTGAGGGTCAGGGAGGTAAGACTGGCATGGGGGATGACAAAGATTGCAGACCCCTGGAATACATGCTTATTCTCCCATCCCCAACCCCATCCCCCTCTCATAATTTTTACTATCTGTGTTTAGATTGTGAGCCCCTCAAAGCAGGGACTGCCCCCAGTTGAATGTCTGGAAAAAATCTGGCACATCATGGGTGAAAGAAAGAAAGAAAGTTCTCATACCAATATGAAAGCAAAGGGGATACTTAAAACAATAATCTAAAATTGAGAGGGTCAAGTCTGAATGCTAGCTATATCAACAAATTTATTTTTAAAATTTGCATGTTCAAGTTTTTGTTTTTTATTAATATCTAAGTAAGAGTAGGAACCCACCCTACTGTCAAAACCCATTGTGAGAGTCCCTGGCCCAGGAAGCTCACATTCTAAACAGGTGAGAAAAGCAAAGGAGAGAACGAAAGTGAGCAACAGAGAGAGATGAAATTACTTCCCCAAGTCATACAGCTGGTGATGTTAAAGCCAGACTTAGAGCTCAGGGTAGCGTGTCCTATTCATTTAGCTAGCTATGCTGCCTCTACCACTTTGAAAAGCCATATCAGAAAAAACTTACAAGTCCTGTGTGTTTCTTACAAGACTCAAAGGTTATAGAACTTTCTGCAGTTCTCCAGCTGTCATCTCCAATCTCATCACTTATGAGAAATTCATTCAGCTTCTGTACACTGAAACAAGCAAACAAACAAGTTAATGCCACATTTCTTTCTAACGATGTGTACGCTGATCACCTGATCAGAAAACTCAAACATAGTGATTGGATGGACAGTTGCCACTTCATTTTAGGGTAGTATGGCATCCTTTTGGCAACTACAGCAATTATTTGGCTGGAAAAATAACTGTATGACAGTAGCTGTGTCAGTATCTGCACAAAAGAATAAATGGACACAAATCTGACATTAGAAGTAACAATATTCAAAAATCAACAGGGGAACACTTCAATCTCCCTGATCACTCATTTGACAATATATTAATGATCATACTTAAACAAATTAATTACAAGTCAAACCTTCAAAGGGAAACTGCAGAGTTGGAATTCATATGCAGATTTGAAACCCTTGTTTCAGAGTTAAAAAGGGATATTAGCTGGTATTCTTATTACAACAGAACAAACAAGGTATCCTGTGCCACCTGTAAAGACTAACATTTATTTATCATGAGCTTTCATGGGAGAAAAATCCCACTTCATCAGACATTGAAAATGGAGAAGAACTGATGGATGGGAGGTAAAATAAATGTACACTTCCCTGATGAAGTGGGATTTTCTCCTATGAAAGCTCATGCAATAAATAAATTTGTTAGTCTTTAAAAGTGCCACTAGCCTCCCTGTTTCTTTTGCTGAAGCAAACTAATATGGCTACTCCTTTGGAACTTATTACAAGAGGTATTTTTTCTCTTTTTTTTTACCTTTCCTTCCTCTAATTTATTAATACACACTGTTTGAAGCTGTACAACTGCTTTGATTCACTGCAAGTCTGATCTGATCCTATGACTTACACTTCACTGCATTTATTTTCTTCCCATTCTTTAACTCCCCCATCTTCAAGCATCTGATGAAGTGGGATTTTCCCCCATGACAGCTCATGTGTTAAATAAATTTGTTACTATTTAAAAGTGCCACAGGACTCCTTCCAAAGGGGTAGCTATGTTAGTCTAGTTGGGTAGTTTTCAACCTTTTTGGGGGGGATCCAGTTGAAAAAAAAATCATTTATGCCCATGACCCAACGATTATATGTTTGAGCAATGCATTCTAGTCTTTTGGCAGCAGGACTGGGGCTGCTACAACCCAGTGCCTGAGGGTCTGCGACCTAGTACTATGTCCTGACCCTAAGTTTGAAAACCACTGGTCTAGTTCACACTATTACACAATAATTAGTTTTTATAAGTGCCACAGGATTCCTTGCCTGTTTTACAGGACTCCCTGTTTTGTATGACAGGAGTTGACACATTTTGTAACTTTATTTTAGTGCAGTCATAGCTACTGGAAAAGAGGAAGAGAGTTAACACCACTTGACCAACTGGCTCTCTGTAGATAGCCAGCAAGTGCTCTGTGGATCAACAGTGGCTTGCCAAACATATGATGTTCTTGGTATGTTACTCATTAGTTTTTTGGGATGCCTCAATCTGCACTTCATCCCAGGGGTGTGTAGCAAAGGGGAAAGCCCAACCAATTCATGAGAGAAGGGTGGCTATTCAAAGCCCCTCACAGTGTATCCAAATACACAGTTTATCACCGCATGGTATTACAGGGAACTGCTTAACAGTCAGCAGTAGGAAGCTAAGCCAGCTCCTTGAGGGATGGAAACAGTAAACATGACCCTTTTGTGTGACTGCACTAAAGGACCATGCAATGACATTGAGCTGCTGTCTTAGAACGCACAGTCAAAAACTCTTTTGCCACCTGAGAAAGTGAAATGAATGCTCTCACCAAAGGAGAGGCATTTATTCATACTAGGGACAAGCACTTAATCACATCAATGAACACGACTGATGATGGGGCCTGGAGAGTAGCCAAACACACATTCCTCATGCCTCTGCACTTGGGAGTTGCTAGGTTCATGGGAGAAAGATGATAGGAAATAAATTTTCCAATGGGTGAGGTTTTTTTTGGCAAATAGACTCTTTGAGTAATGTCCTTTGGGGTGGCTAAGGATAGTAAGTGAAACACACACAGCATTTTGATATTAGGACAGCTCTAAACATAGCACAAAGATGGAGACACTAGAGCGATATATAAAGGGTTATGAGATTTTCCACTAGTCTGAAATCATTTTCAGCCAAGAAAAAATCTCTGATGTGCCCCTGAAATAAGAACAAAGCACTGTCTATGTAATTTGTTACTGACCTGAGTGCTGGTGAATACAGGACAAAGTTTTCATGTCTACACTACCACTTATGGTGGCAAAATTACATCACTCTGGGGTGTGAAAAAAACACATCAGTTTTGACAGCACAAGGGGCAGTGTGAGCTGCATAGAGTTGCTACATGAGCCATCTTACAGAGATGTAGCTGCATTGGCACAGCTGTTCTGCTGTAAGGTCTGAAATGTAGGCATGGCCTAATGTCCTAAGGTTTGTCATGTATTATTATTGTTATCTACCAAACACAGACAGAAGCAACAATAGAGTATTTGGTCAGCATGCCTCAGCCTTCACTTGGAGGGACTATTTATGAGAGCAGGAAATTTAGCTTAGTCTTCAGATCCTGTTAGTGCTTGGCATCTCTGTCAGTGAGGGTGGAAATTTGTGTCAGCTACGGCAGTAGTTATGGGATTGGCACACCTGCCTAATTACACTGAGGCTATGTCCACACCTAAATGCTTATTTTGAAATAAGTTAATTTCAAAATAAGCACATTCGAAATAAAGCCCTTAATTCAATTTAACTTAAATCAAATTAATGAAAAATGCCAAATCGAAATAGCAAGTCCAGACACAGGACTTGCTATTTCAATTCATGAGAGGGGCGCCCTGGGAGGAAGGTCAAACCCCTGTTTCAAAACAGGGGTTGTTTCAAAACAACGTGTCCCAACCACGTTGTTTTGAAACAAGTCTTTCAAAACAAGGGTCATTTTGATTCCACCCGAGGTGTAATTATTTTGAAATGACAGATCTTATTTTGAAATGACAGGCTCCCGTCATTTTGAAATAAAGAAACATCGAGTGGATATGACATCTTTTATTTTGAAACAACAGTCGTTGTTTCAAAATAAAACCCTTGTGTGGACATAGCCTCAGATGCCCACTAAAGAGCCAACAGATGGCAATATGTTTTAGTGTCTGCTCTGTCACCCACCCCTGGGGAAGCTGTTTTGTCATGTCATATATCTTAGGAAACATCACACCTGAATCATGGCAAAGTTTGATATAATCACAGATTTTGTGAGTTTTATGATTTTCCTTTAGTGCTTCTCTTTGTGACAAATACAGCAATTTCCTCAACATCCTGAAAAACCTTACAGAATTAAGTTAAATTTACTGAATTAAGTTTAAGTATTTTAGGATTTCACTGTGTTAAAAATGCAAACGTCTGTATTATTGGGGGATCATAAGTAACATCTCTAGGGGGAAGACATGGCTACTGTAATGAGAAGTGTTCTAAGTTTCAAAGAACTATTTGAAATAATGGGACAGACAAGAATGAACTTATAAGATAAATGGGTTTCCCAGGAAATCTGTAGGAAGAATTATATGCGAATGTACTCTCCTCCTCTAGTTATGCAAGAGCTCAACCTTTTGAATCTTCACGCTGACAAGGGAAGCTTTGCCTGCTGATCACATGTTACTTGACAACAAACTCAGATGCTCAAACTCTGTAAAGGAGTGACATGCAGATTCCTGGGGTGCTTTTTCTGAGCCAATGCTGTTATAAACTTGCAACCACAGAAGAATCCTTTGGTGGCATTAAGGACTGACTCCTGCTCAAGCCCTTGTTGGAACTGGGTGATCTCTGATAAGTTTACTACAGTGCGTGTAGATTCTTTTTAATGTGCTTTCTCTGTAAATGTTTTCATCTTCAGAATAAATGTTCTGACTTAGGACAAGCTGTGTGATACCTTGAAACTGTGGGCAATTATGCTGTTTATAACTTCTGAGGAGAAAAGCAAGGCAGACCTACTTAAAGCAGTCTGACTTACCGGAGACTTCACAAAGTAGGCAGGGAACTATGCAGTCTAAAAATACTCCACTCAGGAGGGAGTGACTCATGCATCTCAACACAAGAGAAATGATAGCTGGGGAGCAGGAAGCATGAAAGCAAATGCCCTTAGCAGACTATAGAGGGAAACATACAGGTACAGTTGCCCTGAACTGTGGCATTTCTTCCATCTTCCCCACTGTTTTTCCATGCTACTCTCTAAATTCACCAGGGTTTCTCCAAGAGGTGAGGAAGGCCAGGTTTTCCTCTCTTTACTGTTGTTTGGGAGCAGGACCCTAGACTGCAGCCTCAGAAGCACTAAAATCACCTCAAAGCCACACCTTTTTGTGCAGCTCAGATCAGTGACAAGTGCTTAGTTCCCTATGAGCTATACCGTCCCTTGGTACCCACTTTGGGTCTGACTCTCTTCTCAGACCAGTGTACACGAGGAGTGGCTCCACAGCTATCTCTGGCACAGCTTTAATGACTGGAATTGCCCCTCTATTCATGTCAGTGGTCCTTTCCAAAAAGAGCTTGGTGTTATGGACAAAAAAACTAAAGATGGAAATGCTAATTTCACCATAAGGTACAGTCACTGTTCCAGCTCTTGTGAAGGGATGAAACAGGAATAGGACACTTTACCCTATGTCAAGGGCCAGAGCTATCATAGCCATCACCTTGTACCCTGACATCCACCATCATATAGCATCTTCCTCTTTTCCCCTTCTGGGGCTGCTGGCCAGCTGGGAGCAGTTGCGGCTGGCCACCGCATGATGGTTGGAGCTGGGAAGGAAGATATGAGTTTCAGTCCAAGTTAGGACTGTCTGCCTTGAGTCACGATTTCAAGATTTGACACAGTAATAATAGTTTTTTCAGCCATTAACTTAATTGACCCTACCATTATTTTCATATGATGCAGTAAGAGGGAAGTCTTATCTTGCTTTTTTTTTTTTTTAAATTGCCTTTTCATCATTTGGAATAATCAAGTTGAGTCACCTCTATCCTAACTCTTTCTCAGGTGACTGTAGAAGAGATGTCTTAAGAACAGCTATACTGCATTAGATCAGTGGTCCATCAAACTCAGTACCATGTCTTCTGACAATTGCCAATAGCAGAAGCTTCAGAGGGAACGAACAGGGCAATTAAAGAAAGATCAATCTCCCTGTCATTCAGTCCCAGCATCTGTCAGTCAGAGGCTTAGGGACATCCCGAACATGGGATTGCATCCTTGGCCATCTTGGCTAACAGCCTTTGATGGACCTGTCCTTCTGAATTTATCTAATTCTTTTCTGAGCCCAGCTATGGTTTTCGTCTTCACTATGTCCCCTGGCAATGAGTTCCACAGGTTGACTGTGCATGGTTTGTTTGAAGCCTCCTGTCTATTAATTTCACCAGGTGATCCTGAGTTCTTGCATTATGCAATGGGAAAAATAACACTTATTCAGTTTCTTCGCATCACTCATGAGTGTACAGACCTCTATCATATCACACCTCCCTTCTTTTTTCCAACCTGATTGGTCCCAGGCTTTTTTTTTTTTAAATTTCTCTTCATATAGTAGCTGTCCCTTAACCTAATCTCTTTTTTTTTCCCCTTCTCTGTACCTCCTCCATTTCTGATACATCTTTGTTGTGATGAGATGACCAGAACTGCACTCAGTATCCTAAGTCAGGGCATACCATGGCTTTATAAAGTGGCATTATGATATTTTCTCTCTCATTATTTATCCCTTTCCAGTCAAAGATGACCTGTACCTGTCCATAGTTTGTGTGTGTGTGTGTGGGGGGGCAGTTTCAGGACAGCGGCTTCAGCAGATGCTACTGAATATGCTCAGTCCACATGAGCAAGTTAACTACAAACCATGCAGCAAATGGGGAGAGAAGGTTGCACGTGAGCCTGTGTCGTTCTCTCCCCCACACCCTGTGCATTGTCTCTGCTCTCCTAATGGGTCCTAACATTCTGTTAGCTTTCTTGACGGCTGCTGCACATTGAGCAGATGTTTTCAGAGAAATATCTATGACGACTCCAAGATCTCTCTCTGGAGTGGTAACAGCTAATTTAGACCCCATTATGTTGTATGTATAGTAAGAATTATGTTTTCCAATGTGCATTACTTTGCATTTATCAACACTGAATTTCATCTGCCATTTCGTCACTCAGTTTTTGTGAAATCCCTTTGAAACTCTTCGCAGTCTGCTTTGAACTTTACTGTCTTGACCAATTTCGTATCATTTGAAAACTTTGCCATCTCACCCTTTACCCCTTATTCCAAATCATTTATATGTTCTAGTGCCAGTATAGATGCATGGGGGACCCTGCTATATACCTCTCTCTATCCCAAAAACTGACCATTCATTCTTACTCTGTTTCCTGTCTTTTAATCAGTTATTGATCCATGAGAGGACCTTCCATTTTACTGCATTACCGCTTTCTTTGCTTAAGAGCGTTAGGAAGAGACTGTGGTTAAAGTAAGCTGGAATGCCCCGGAACGCCCTCCGGGGCCCACTATTTTTAAGGGCTCAGTATTCTGGAGCCCCTAAAAATAGAACATGGAGCTGGAATGCTGCATTCCAGGGCCCACCATCTAAAAATAGTAGGCCCCGGAACGCAGCTTTCCAGGTCCACATTCTATTTTTAGGGACCCAAACACTGGGCCCCCTAAAAATTGCAGGTCCCAGAGCAGCGTTCTGCTGCATTCCAGCGGGCAGGGCCAGGGGCAGGGGCCAGGCCATTGCTGAGGGGCTCAAGCTCTGCCCCAACCCCCCACTTCCACACCCCACCCCCAACCTGGGGCCTGCACCCTCCACCCCAGCCATGCTGCTGCCCGGACCCAGGGCCTACCACCAGCCCTTCCCAGCTGTGCCACCACTAGTGAGTGTGGGGCGGCCTGGC
This sequence comes from Podocnemis expansa, assembly GCA_007922195.1. Taxonomy (NCBI): domain Eukaryota; kingdom Metazoa; phylum Chordata; order Testudines; family Podocnemididae; genus Podocnemis; species Podocnemis expansa. The sequence goes on from ML682017.1 coordinate 11,826,398, forward strand.
TCGTGCTGGGGGGTTATTGGGGGCAAGGGGTGGGGCACTGGCATGGGTGGCAGGAGCTGGGATCCGGGGGGTCCCACCCACGTGGGAACATTCCGGGGCCCCACAAATAATATTTTAACCCCTGGAAGAGACCTCATCCAAGACTTTCTGAAAGTCCAAGTACACTATATCCACTAGATCATCTTGGTCCATGTGTTCACTCTCCTCCAAGAATTCTAATGAACTGATGAAACATGATTTCTCTTTACAAAATCCACGTTGAAAGTTCCCCAACAATTTGAGTTCCTCTGTGCCTCTCATAATTGTTCTTTACTATAGTTCCAGTCAATTTGCCTGGTACTAAAATCACCTGCCTATAATTTCCAGGGTCATCTCTGTAGTCTTTTTTTAAAAAATTGGCATCTTATTAGCTGTTCTCCAGCCCTCTGATGCAGAAGGTGATTTGAGTGATAGGTTACATTCCACAGGTAGTAATTCTGAAATTTCATGTTTCAATTCCTTCAGAACTCTTGGATGAATCCCATTTGGTCCTGGTGACTTATTACTATTTAATTGATTGATTTGTTCCAGAGCATCATCTATTGGCATGTCAATCTGGGACAGTTCCTCAGATTTTCTACATAAAAAGAATGGTTCAGGTGCAGGAATCTCCCTCTCATCCTCCAGCAGTGAACTCAAAACATTCATTTAGCTTCTGTGCAATGTCATCATCTTCTTTGAGTGCTCCTTTAGTGCCTCAATTATCCAGCAGCCCCACTGATTGTTTGGCAGGTTTTGCACCCAGCACCTTTCTTTCCATATTACATAATCGGACTTGGTATTAGGGTGAAGAGTTCTCACAGACTATGTGCTCTGGACTCCTCTCAGCACAGCCAGACATAACACTAGCACTTGGAGAGGAGTCTGCCAGCAGGGCTCTCCCCACCCCATGCAGTTATCTCCTCCATGGGACCTTGGAGTGTTCAGCACTCTTGTTCTGCCAGGAACTCCTTCTGTGGGGGAGTCCCCCTCTTACTGGGACCCAGAGAGTTCCTCCATGCCCCATAAGGGTCACACACCTTGTTCCTGCCATCAGAAGCTTACCATCCAGTGTGGAAATCAGAAGGTTGTATTAGTTCTCAGGTTCACAGTGTAGAAAGACTTGGCTACTTGACAAGTCACAACAGCAACCACCTGGGGAGCCTCATCCTCTGGGCTTTCTGTACACTGGGCCCCCACAGGGCATTGGCTTCTTACTCCCAGTCACTGTCAGATCTGAGCTCTAGCCCTTCCCAATCTTTTGTCTCCTTCCTGGGCTAGGTGGCCACTCCCCTGATCTTCACTTGCCTCAACCTGTGACTGGTTGAGGCTGAGGCAAGGTGTCCTGGCCAAGTCTGCCTATGTGTGGCTGGGGGGGGGCATGGGCTACCTGATCTCTGAAAAGATCACGCTCTCAGGTCCCATCACTGACACACATAAATAACATACATGGGGAAACTAAGGCCATACACACAGCAGCCAGAGAAAAGCCCAAGAATATCTCCACTTTATCACAATTGATTCAAGGCTTTCAGAATGCTGTTGCGGAAACTAACTGGGCTATTTTGCTTACCTTATGAAGGCCTTGACTGCAAATCTAACCACAGTGGAGAGCAGGAACAGTGGTGTGACCAGGATGTGAAACAATGACAGTGATGCAAAGGCCTGTGCTGGCTTCAATGTTGCCTCATTGGTATACGCGTAGGTTACAAAGGTCTGTCATACCACAAGAGAAAATTAATGAAAAAGATGCCAAGCTACACAGGACAGCTCATAACAGGGGGAAACAAACTATCAAAATATTTTGCCTGTGATGAGGATGAATACAAACTGGATAAGGACCTAAGGGTTTGGTGCATAAAGATTTCTTACTGCCTAGCATAAGAGGATAAAGATATTTCCCCTGTGCATTAGTAGTGAAATTCATTTTTGTGCAAGGGGCTAGTACAAAAGTATGTCCTACTTAAGCCCAACTTTATACTTTATTCTGGGGATTTAAATTGTCTAGGCCTTATGCTAGGCCCATACACAGGAGTGAATTTCACCTACAGAAAATGGAATAGCAACAACACAACTTATAAAGCCCAAAATAAGATATCCCTCAAACCTAGTCTGTCCCTTTCCAGTCAGTCAAATTTTGATATTCTGTTTTTGCTGGAGACTGACATGAATGTTGCTCAGGGCTGGATTAAAACATGCCAAGGTCCTAAGCTATGTTAAGAGACAAAATGTATTAAATTATAACAGAAAGGGTAACGAAAAAATAAATGATAAACTGTTATATTTGCATATATACATAGGCAAAGATGTAATGAAAAACAACTGACATGCATCTTGTAAAAAGCCTTACTTGCATTATCAAATACCTTATGATAAATCTCCTTAGTTATCTCCAACAGATTTAGAGGTCCCTCATAATGTGAGGCCCTAAGCCTGGCTCACTTGGCTTGTGCTTATATCTGGCACTGATGTTGCTCTTTTTTTGCTTCCTTTTTTCACAAGTCCTAATCTTAGGCATTATAAATTCACATTTGGGTATTGGGTCTGTTACTGTAATGCTACTAGGCAGCAACCAGGGACAACCTAGTTCCGCATACTATTTCTGTGAAAAGTAGGCCCTACCATAAACAATGACAGTGTTTTTCACTGCTTGTCACATAAAAAGCAAAAATACTTTCTTACCGCAAGAACAGCTGCAATTGGGATGGCTGCATTCATAAAAACTGTGGAAAGAAATAAAATAAGCATGACATTATTTAACTTTGTAAAAAAAATCTTAATATTAAAATAACAATACTTTACACCAAAACCAAGGATAGTCAGTTAAGTAACATATTAGTGGAGACTTCAACCTCAAATGTTGTTTCCTGTGCACTAAAACTCCCAAAAAAAAACCCTTTAGCAGGAAAATATTTCTTTGCATGTCAGACTTAGATCTTAAATACCCAAACAAACAAGCCAAGAAATGTTATAATATCTACATTTCTGTGAATTAAAATAGAATATTTTCATATGAACTGCAGAATTATTATGTACCACAGCGAAAAAAGTTGTTTCTGTAAGAACAATTTACTACAAATATTGGAGCCATTTCCCTCAACTATACCTCATTTCAAGGAATTTAATTTATTTTAGCTCCTAATTTACCTCAGTTCCATTCACACCTGCTGAGGATATCTCAGTAGTGTAAAATCTACTAACTAAAGTTACAAAAAACATTTTACAAATTAAACAATTATAGTCACCAAATCAATCATACAATGTCAAGCTTCCTGCTGTGTTGTTTGTCATGTGTTTTATTTTCCATTGTGTTCCATAACAAAATAGCCACTTTCATAAGTACAGGAATATCTGGCTTTGACTGAAGTTAAAAGGAATTTGCTATTGAAAGCTAGATCTGTATCTAAGATCTATGTTATAAACGACATTGCCTCTACAACAGAATTACTTACTGGAAAGAGATGTGTAAAGTGCAAAGGTTTTGAGACTTATGAGCTCCTTCGTTCTTGTTTCCTCTACGCTAGCGCAAAATATATGTTCCCAGGCATACAACTTTAACAACTTAATGCCTTTCAAGATCTCATTGGTTTTCTTTAATCTCTCGGTAGAATAATCCTTTGTATTAAAAAATAAGAAATAGAAAATTACATAATAATTTTAAAAAAATATTTTTATTAAGAAATCGTTTTTTTAAATTTACTTGTGTTCTAAAATTAGCCAAAGTGTTACAACTGGGTTCTCTTATGACCTAATATTTCTTTAAGGTCTGACATTATGAAATAATATACAATTTCATGTCACTTGAAGATTTTAGAGTTTAAAATCATGTGAAGAAAATAAAAGTGATTCTGCAATGAAAAATATGAAAACTAATATATCGTAGGGAAAATAATCTGAAACCTATATGTTGAAATGGCAAGTGAAGTGATTATATTGAAAAATGACGGATAATTGGTAATGCACAGAAAATTACATTGAAGTTTCAATGTGATATTGCATCAGAAAGACAAGTTTTGGTCTTGCATTCATTTACACAGTTACCACTGTTACCCTAAAGTTACTTAATGGCATTCTAAAAATAAATAGTCTCCCCACCTTCAAAGCATCTGATGAAATGGGATTTTCTCAGAAAAAAGCTCATGCTATATATAATGCATAGAGAAGGGTCACATAATATGTGTTTACTTAATACACCCCCATCTGCAATATTGTATTCAACTGTTTTGGATTCATTGTTCCCAAAATGTACTAAAAAGTTGTGAGGAATTCAGAGCAGAGCAACAAAAGAGATCAGATGGGTGGAGGAAATTACATCTGAAGAAAGTATAGAAGATAGATCTTCAGTGAGTGTAAATCGTCATAAGTCCCCGGGGCTTAATCAAACTGAGGATCAGGTCTGGATATGTTTAGCTGAGCTAACTGACTATTGAGATATGAGGGGGAGATGGTAACAGCCTACAAATATATGAAGGCTCTAAACATCCAGGAAGGTTGATGAGAATTCTAATTTGCATGATTAGAAACAGTAACGGATAATACTAAGAAAGTTAAAAGATAATATTAAGAAAATTAAGATCAGTATCACAATACATTTCCAATCAATGAGCTCTATTAGACTGTACACTCATCTCCCATTGATGGAGTGTGCAGTCGGGAAATACTTAATATAAATACAGAGCTTATTCAAAAATTCAAAAGATTTTGGAGAGGAATATTGCCAGTAGCTAAGCTGTTTGATGTGATCTATTTCAAAAAGGCTCATTCAGATGATTTAATATTTGATATCTATATTTTATCAGTCATTTTTATTAATTACTAACATTCCATAAGTGCATCATTTCTATTAGAAAACAATGGCTTTCCATGGCATCTACAATACAAATCATCATAGATGTGATCAAGCTAGCCAGATGGGTGAAATTCACCTCTGTAAAAAGGGTCAGCGTAAGGACTCTTTAAAGAAAGGCCTACTACATTCACTAAACCTGTGCATATCTGCTATACTGAAAATGGATAAACTGCTGAATCAGGACCTAGTCCCAGATCCTCAGAAGCTATTTAAGTTTCTAACTTTCACTGGTTTCCACAGAAGTTAGGAGCCTAAATAGATTTGAGAGCTAGGGCTTAAATCCTTATTTTCAAAGCTGAAGAAAGATCTGAGTAATTCATAAGCTTTGTGCTGGCCCTCTGCACAGAAGTGAATTTCTTCCATGCAAATTTAATCAAGCAATAAATGGTCTCAGGGGCTCTATGTTATTAAGGAGTTCTCCATTCTGTATAACTTTAATCACAATTCAGAGGCACTACATTAGAAGTTAGGTATTTCCTTCCCCCTGTGAGCTCACTGAATGTGTTGCTATAGGACGGTGAATACTAGAGGAGAAGGAATTCAAATAATCAGAACTCAGTAGTAATCAGGAATGTCAGCAAGAATACAAATCTGTGTATCGGTAACACAAGCTAAAGTGTGTAATATATAATGTATTTAAAGGACCTCTTAAAAGCAGTTGTAAATTTACACGGTTACCACTGTTACATTGAAGTTATTTAATGGCAGCCCAAAAATATATAAAAATTAAAGAACCTAAACCAATTATGTGTTGAATTTCATTAATAATTTAACATTCCCAAAAGATAGTTCTTAGTCTTCTATAAGCAATAATACTTTGTTCTTCTACAGAACCTTTCAGCCAAGGATCACAAACAACTTTGCAAACAAATTATGAAGCAGGCAAATATTACTACTCCTGTTTTACAGACCTGGGAACTGAGGGACAAAGAACTTAAATGGTTCACTCAGTTTGAAACAGCAAATTATCTGAAAAACCAGGAATAGAATCCAGAAGTCCTGATTCCTCGTTCTCTGGTTTAACTACCAGACCACAGGCATCACTAAAACAAATTACTTACAAGAGTGCTCTTCTGAGCCTCAGCCAGCTTTGTAGCTATGAAATACTGTATCGGGGCAAGCAACAGAATAACAGCAGCACCAACCAATGCACTTTCTCCAAGCAAGTAATAGAGAAGGATCACGCCCATTATGATCTAAGGAGGAAAAAGACATATCCAAAACAGCAAAACATTTCAGGACCCCAAAAACACACCAAGGCCAAAAAAAAAAAAAAAAAAATTAGTTTGAACTAAAAAACGTAGCTAGTTTGAACTAAAAAATGCTTCTAGTTCAAACTAACCGCTTCATTCAAACTTATTTAGTTTGAACTAGCTAAGCTACATTGTGCTAGTTTGAAGTGAAGACAGATAGATCCAAAAAGCAAAACATTTCAGGACCTCAACAAAACAAGGCAAAAAGAAAAAAAACCCACTTCTCAAACGATATAGTCTAATTATAATACTTGGAATGTTCATTCATTTATATAAAACTTCACTTCTAATTTACTTCAGAGTTAATTTCTGAAATTCTAAGGAAAGTAAACTGAGTAAACTAAGTTCGAACTTAGTAAACTAAGTCTGAACTAAGCACTTAGTTTAAACTTACTGTTCAAGCTAACTAGTTCAAACTAGACTTTGGTTCAAACCATGCAAAGCCTCGTATAGACAGGGACCAAATTAGTTCAGATTAAGCCTCCTTAATCCAGACTAATTTGTTAGTGTAGCGTCAAAGACTAACAAATTTATTTATCACATGAACTTTTGTGGGAGGAAATCCCACTTCAAGCATGTGACAAAGTGGGATTTCCTCCCAAGAAAGCTCATGCGATGAATAAATTTGTTAGTCTTTAAAAGTTCCATAGTATTCCTTATTTATTTTGCTGAACTAGACACAGCTACCCCTTTGGAATTTCTCAGACTGTCCTTTCAATATCCTGGGAGGATCACCTCTGAGGCATAAGAAGATAGTTCAGCTTCTGTACCTATTCAATCCTTGCCATTTTACCTAGACTGATAGAAAAGGAGGCCACTATGCTGTACACAATTTAAGCTACATGCAATTGACTTGAGACTGGCAGTTCAATTAACAAAGATTAGGCAAAAAATCTGAATATGGTAAATGCTTTTGGACAGTTCCAAGCCCGTTTGGATTTGAAGCAGTGATTTAAAGTTGAAAATGTCTATATTTGTACTAATCCCTTATGTCATCCAGGCCCTTTATTGTCTGTTTTTCCAACATAGATTATCTTTGATGACCCTGCTAAAGCAAAGGATAAACAGTAGATGCTTCCTTTATTAGTATTATGGATGTCTTATATAGTGCCATGAATTTGAGCAATGTAGCTCTAATTTGCCAAAGCTTTTATTCCTGTTATTTTTCCTCAATATCTGTCAATAATATATGTAAGTTATCACCTATCCCTCCCCACTTAGAAGCCCAATAGTAAAATTTTCAAAAAATATTTTAGGAGCAAAAGTCTTATTAGAAGTCAATGGGGACTTAGGCTCCTAAATGTCTTCCTCGCTTTTGGAAATTCTGCTACCTCAGCTTTAACATTTTCTTTCTTTCCTTCTGATTCATCTATCCTTCTGCTGTACACAGCTTAGACTGGATTACCACTAGATGTTTAAAAGTAGACATTTATGGTAAATAGCTCACCTGTTTACCCCTCAACACCAAAATCAGTGTTATTTTTTGTTAATCATCAACTGTGCTTTCTGACATTCTAGCAGTTGACATATTGTTACTTTGCAATACAGAATCAAGGGCTCAGTTCTGACACCCTTTATTCTTGCCCCAGCAAACAGTTGCAAATGAATACAATAAAACTAGCAATCCTTTGGGCTGCTGGTGGTACCACAATACTGCCTGCACAGATTGCTTGTGGCAATTGCAAAACAAATATGATCAAAGGTAGGTATAAAGGGGCTTTGGGGAAGACAGGTCATCCACGCTAAAATTCCAAAACCATTCAACTGGCTTGTAAATATTATCCAGAAAAATCTCTCTCCATTGGCCTGCACCAATGCAACTTAATAGCCTTTGGAAGAGATAGTTAAAAGAAATTCTGCCCTTTACTTTTCCTCCTGGCTAGAGCTCCTCTTTAATAACTACCGTTCATGGCACAATTTCCACTATTTTTTCCTGAAAATCACCTCAAAGTCATAGACTGTATTAAAAATGTCTTATATTTTGGTGGGCAAAGGTGTCTTCTAAAAATTAGGCCCTTACTTCGATGCTCTACCTGAACGGGCATAGCCCAGAGATTAGGACACAGAAACAAGAACCACATCAGTTGATTTGTTTCGATGGCAACCAAGTTATTGATCTGTCCCAAGGTCATTTCTCCCATGGACAAGTTGGATGTGGAAAGCCTCAGGATCTTGTTGTATATCATTGCCTGTGGGAAGGAATAAAGCACAGTATGTAAAATTACAATAAAATCAAATATTGCAAATGTCAATATCAAAGATTGTCCATTCCCCAGTCCCCAAACGGAGACAGAAAGAGAGAGATTTTTGAAAATAGAGGTTACATAGTAGAATTATTGCCTCAATTTTATTTTTATTTTTTATTTATTATTTGTTACTCCTGAATTCATTACAAGCAGTCTCAGTGGGCCAAACTTCACAATAGTGTAACTACACAGACTTCATTCAGCAGCAATAAATTTGGCCTGATGGGACTATTCTTGTGAGAAGAGTTGCAGGATTGGTCCTCATGTTAGATGAAGAACATAATAAAAATGACAACAGAGTGTAGAAAATAGGGATATGGAACAAGGAAGAATACATAAAGGAATACAAAGAGAAAAAATATAAAGAAGGCTTAATGTAAGATCAGATAAATCTAAAATTAAGAATGTGAAAGTGGAATCTTCCACTTGGATTTTACTGTGGCTAAAACTCCAGCCTGGGTTGATGGAATGTAGCTTGTTAGGCCTCTAATTAGGAAAAGAAATAATTATATGGTGTTATCTTCCAAGGTCAAAAAACCGCAGACAGAAACTTTTTTTAAGAAACTACTGCAAGTAACCCCAAGCCAGTTCAGACTGGACTCTGGAAAGTGATAAGAACACCTGCAGAGCTTGTGAGCAAAATCTACTGACCAAGGTCAGTAAGTTTCCATGCCAATAGGCAATATGCTAATTCTGGGGTCTCAGCCATAAAAAGCGGGCTCTGTTGCCAGGTAGGTTGGAGAGGCGATGGGTTAGCAGCCTGTTGTGTCACCATGCGATCTGGCCACCTCGAGGCACTCCCTGCCCTCCTCACAGGGGAGGCATTAAAGACCCCCCCCGACTGATCACCAGGGAGCCTGCAGTTTTCTTTTTCTTTTTCTTTTTTTGCATATCTTTTTTCTTTTTGAATTCTTTTACTAAGTGTTCATTTTTCACCTGCTCACCCTCGAGTGGGGGGGCCACAGCCCTTGGCATATCCAAAGGGGGTAGCAGGGGGTGTTCAATCGCTGCAACTGGTTGTGGTGGGCTCTGATTTTTATGGCCGCTCACAAGCCAAGGTGGGCTGTAAGTTTGGTTGAGCCGTTTGAACATCGGGCTGATCAAGTGCAGGATTTTGAGAAGCACGCAGTTGGTGGACACCAGAGTGGTGGGCTGCTGATTTGAAGTCCACAGGCAAAGCTTGTAAGCTGCACTGTTGGTTGCAGCCATTTTAGCACAGTGCTATTCTATCACGTTTTGCTCTCTCTCTCTCTCTCAAAGAAGCTGGACTGCTGTCTGCACCTCTGGAGATAACATCCAGATGTGGTAAATATAACCTGGCTAAATTTGGGATTTAAATTGGAAAGCACTTTTTGGGGTTGGGGGTGTGTGTGTTATTGCTGTTCTGAACTTACTAAACTCATAGATCAAAATCAAGCCAGTGTCCCACAATCCAAATTGGGCAATATTACTGTGAAAGAGTGTAATGAAAGAATAAATCCACTTGTATTCCCTGCCGGGCACCCCAGCTGACCCTTGTAACTTCTGGCTGTAAATAGCCTATGGCTAACCTCACCAGGCCATGACCCATGGTGTCTGGAGAGCAAGGGGGAGAAGCAAGGTGTTTGTGCTGTCCTGGGCTATGCGTGATGTTTTAGTGTGTGGTAAATAGCAAAGCTCTTTCACCCACAGATTGTGCTCTATCTCTGTCTCCCATAAACCCCACTCTGCTAAACTGTATCAACTGGGATTAGCACTGGGGTTTTACTTCAGGGTTAGGCACAGAGATTGAGATCAGTTTGTCTAAATTTTGATAAGTGTGATTTAATAGGAATTGCAAGTTCTTAAATTGTAGTTATAAGAATTTTAGCAATTTGCTTGGCTTAGTTTAGTAGTATAGAGTTTATGTATTAAAGTTTTTATTTGTAGTTATAACATGTTATTTAATAGGGTTTTTTTGTATACTTATAATAAAAGTTACATAAACAGTGGTTAACCCAAAAATATTGGTTTTGGTCTTTTGCCTCTCGATCAGGACATATTTTCCCTGCAGGGGTCACCCCGTGTGTGCCCCATTCTCCTACAACAAAGAACAGTTACTGTAACTAGCAGATGGAAACCCTGTAAAATTATAAAATGAGTTTCTGTCTATCAGGTTTTCTATTAAGTTTTTAAGCAGTAAACAATAAATACAGCAAGCTAGGCTGAAAGAGAGCCGATGGAGAGTATTTCATATAGCCACACAGGAGCGCTGAGCTCAGGAGAGTTTTGTGACTACACTTCCAAAGCAGAATATAGGAATTGGAGTAAAACAAAGGCTATATTTTCAGTCTACAGCAAAGGCAGTTAAAATTAGCAGGATTCAGCTCTGCAAAAGCTTTACAACCCTCAGAAGACACTGTGAACCCAATCCTCAGCTGAGGTTATACATTGCACAGATAAAGGACAAGATAAAGTGAAAGGATAAAATTTCAAGCCATTACTAGAGCATTTTACAGCATTCCAATCTCGGAATAGACTTCTTTACTCACCAATAAGGCACCTCGCAGGTTGATGCCAGTTTCTATGGTAACATAATAGGAAGCCTGAAGAAAGGTCCTCTGCAGGATGAGGGCCAGGAAGAGAAGAACTGCTAGGACATAAACATTTCCGAGAAAATCCTGTGAGGACAGGTATGAATTTGACAAATCCTTAGAACAAAAAGAAAGAGAGAGAGAAATTTAGACAACTATATGTGTTGGAAAGATGTTCTGTTATTTGGATATTGGAAGTCAGAAGATGCTGTTTTCGCAAGGGAACAATAGCATTCATAGTACCGTAATGAAGTCATGGCTACTTACAAAACCAAAGTTCTAACTATACTGCATGCTGTGACCGCTTGAAATGTCTTTGCAGCCACAAGATAGAACCCAGATGCTTCTGTTCCAAAAGTGTCGAAGCATTTAATATATGTGGGGAAGGAGTGCTGCTCTTAGCAAGACAGAGACTGTGCTCTTTCAGCCTAGCTCTTTTCAGGACAGAGACTATGACAGGCAGCTCCAGTTTCAAACTGAGGGCAGCAGTTCAATTACACATTCGGCCAATTCATTACAATACTCAGCACCACTGATGGATAAAGCCAGAGTACTGAGGTCCAAGTTACTGTCACTCAGGATATGGGAGAAGCAGTTCACACCTGCCACAATGCTGAGTGAACTTGTTATTTATCTTCTCCTTCGGCCAGAAAACAGGTGTAGAGAGATGAGCACCAAACCCGCATGCTCAGCAGAAAGACAGCATTGCCAGTTCTTGACATTTTATCATGAGTCTAGTGATATCTGGTGCTTTCCTTAAGTTCTTCTTCGGTTCTTCAAAATTTTGTGCAAAAATATGTCCTTATTTTTCTTTGAAAAAATCAAAATGCTTGAATTTTTTTTTTCAACCAGCACTAGTGGCTTCTTTCCCACCCCTTCTCCAGGGCAGAGGTAATTTGTACCAGTCCTGCTCCTGGCATGGTTCATGTTCTTCTCTGCACCTCTCTAACTGCACTGACGAAAGGCAGAGTCAAAGTTCCACCCTGACCCACCTGCATCTAGCCCTCTCACGTAGGAGTGGAAAGAGCAATCCTATGGGAGCTGTTTTTCTCTTCCTCTACAGTGATCTGCAATGTGGATAGCCTATGCCCAAGAGTAAGAGGGTTCCTTGCACTACCTTTTGCCTTGCATGAGTGTGCACCCAGAATACAATATGGCACTGTTAGAGGGATTTATTGTGGGGATGGAGTCTGGCAGCTGGAGTCACAATGAAAGATTCTGTAGGACTGGAAATGAGAAGAAAGAGCAAGGGCAAATTGTTTCCTCTTCCGCTGTAGAGCTTGGTCTAAGTGTTCCAGGCCTTTGACCAGTGGTTCCTAAGACTCTGCCCGCTGGAAGAAGGTACCAGACACAGATGACATATTTAGATTCTGCAGGTTGTGAGCTTCCTTTTAAAAATATCTCCATGGATCATGGAGCTATGCAGTGGCCTAAACAGCTGACTGAGTGATATTTTTCATCCAACCTCTTGCAAACCTTTAGCAGCATAACTTCAATTTGAAAACAAGCACTAATGTTTCTGATGTCTACCAGATGTGAAATGCAGAACTTTGTCTTCTGGCAGCAGTGGACAGGTTAGAAATGATAACATTTAGCAGAGACTCAATACCTCTACAACAGGTACTGATAGGGTTTCTTTTTCCTTCTAAGCCCTTGGTTTCACTAGGTGAATAACATTATTCATAGGTGTTGGATTGCCCGTCCTGGAGACTCATGTTGTTTAATTATCCACATTCTGGATATAGCGCAGGCAACAGCAGTGCAAGCTTTCTTGAACTGTCCCACCAATGCACATCCTATATTATTCCCATTTATGGAGGTAGGAGAGTAGTTTATTCACCAGGTCCATTTTGTCCTTGACTCCTCTGCTGTGTTCTGAGGGTATTTTCTGGGCTGCAAACACCTGCTCCCCAGAAATGGGAGTTCATTTCAGACATACCATATAGCAGCTGATAAATAATGATTTTTGTTATCTCAGAGTAGTTACTGATATTTTATTCATATTTTATATAATGAAATACCTGTTGGGAATCTTAAGTAATCAAAGAAAGTCTATACCTATACCTGAGTGTTAGGACTGAAGGAACCATTATATATATAATACAGGAATAGATCTGCTGAGCTTTCACAACACACAGGATAGCTATGTCTACACCTAAAATCTTAGTTTGGACCTGGTTAGTTCGAACTAAGTAGTTTGAAAGTTAGTTCGAACTAAGTGTCATATTTTAGTTCAAACTAACTTTCAGTTCGAACTAGCCACACTTTTTTTAGTTCAAACTAACTTTTTAGTTTGAACAAAAAAAGTGCAGGTAGTTTGAACTAAAAGTTAGTTTGAAGTAAAAAAAACGCCTTTTGTTCAAACTACATGTCTACATTGTGCTACATTGAACTAAATATGCAAATTAGTTCAAATTAAGCAGTTAGTTCGAACTAATCAGCCAAACTATTTCAAATTAAGCTTTGCTTATTTCGAACAAAAAAATAGTTGGAACTAGGGAAAGCCTAGTGTAGACAGGATTCAAATTAGTTTGAATTAAGGCTCCTTAATTCAAACTAATTTGCTAGTGTAGACATAGCCGATGAGAATCCCTCATGAGGATCAAAAGACCTATTTTTTTAGCTCATCTTGTTTGCGTTTTCCCATTTTCTGTGCTGCTTGGTTTCAGCTGAGAAGGAAAACAAATGTACCAAAATACCACAAGGAAAGCTGTTCTTGTGGTATTTCCAATCCAGCTGGAAGGAGGATGTACCGGAATTGTTACAAAAAGCCTGTATTCATGAAATTTCCATCCTGATTTCCAGATGACAGAGGCTCAGAAAGTATGAATCTAGACTGTATCTCCAGACCCTTTAAAATTCTCTCATCACTCATGATTATTGTGCTCCATTATTAAATTACAGGTAAAATGTAAAACAAACAAGAAGTCTTGAGGCACTTAAGGACTAACAAATATATTTATTGTATTAACTTTTGTGGGAGAAAATCCCACTTCATCAGATGCTTTGAAGATGGGGAAACTTACAGAATGGGCAGAAATAAATGTACGGAAGCGTAAGTAAAAAAGTACTGTACTCGACCTGTGCTGGCTTACTTCATTGCCCCAATCAATGCCCCATTGCACAGCCAATCTCACAACATATGTTGTTTCTCATCAAAAGGGAAAGTGATTTTGTGATTACAGCACTGACTCAACACTGTGAGGTTGATTTGCCAACTCTACCCTGACTTCCTGTATGATTTTGAGCAATCAATTGAGGGCTAGATTTTCAACTGTATTTAGATTTCATAGATGTCTCACACTATTTTCAAAACTACCTAAGCACATTTGGCATCTATGTCCCATTAAAGTCAATGATTATGTCTACATTTGAGGGCTCAGTTAAGTCAATTTAACAAGGTCAATTTTAAGTTGACTTAAAAAGTTTACTTAAAAGTTACGTTGACTTAAAGTCTATCTAAATGCTACATTCACACTAGAGGGCTCTGTTAAGTTGGCTTTATTAAGTTGACTTAACAAAGCTAACAGTGTAGATGACGCTATCTACAACACATTAGGTCAACTTAATAAAGTCAACTTTGACACTTAAGATGACTTTAAGGGCTGGAGTTATTAAATTGACTTAAGCAAGTGCTTAAGTCGATTTAATAAAAGCCCAGTATGGACATGGTTTTCCTTACGTTGACCTAAGGGAGGTTAAGTGGACTTAAGGCTCCAGTTTAGACATACCTAAAGGGAGTTAGACACTGAACTTGGTTATACATCTTTGAGAATTCCACTAAGTGCCCTTCTGCTTCTTTAGAAACCTAACTACCTTTGAAAAGCTAGCTCTTCATTTCTATCTGTGTCTCAGTTCTCTACACATATAATGGGGATGATACCATTCTATCTCAAAGAGTGTGTCTACACTCACTAGTTATTTCGAATTAAGGAGCCCTAATTCAAAATAACCTACTCCCCAGCCATGGAGGCATTTCATTAAGTCAAATTAAGCATTTCCTTAATTCAAAATAAGAAAGTGCTAATTCAATTTAATAAAACCTCCTTTTACTTCTAATTAATTCTTAATTCAAAGTTATTAATTTGAAATAACCCTATTTTTATTGAGGAGCAGGGTTACTTGGAATTAAATGGGCTTCCTGCCTTGCTTCTTGGCAGAAAGGACCCATTCGTGGCTCCCTTTTGTTAGGGAGCCACACACAGCTCCTGCGGCTCTCTTCTCCCCTGACCTGTGGCTCCCAGCAAGAAGGGAGCTGTACTCCCTTCTCCCTGGGACTCACTGTGTTGTGCTCCTTTCTGCCACAAAGCCACGGTTCCCCAGAAGAAGGGAGCCTACATGGGTCCCCGCATGGGGGAGTCCCAGAGAAGCAGCCACAGGGCTTTCCTGTCTGGGGAGGACCCCCCCAAGGAGAGCCCCACTGAAGTTAGCTGCTGGCACTCCCTGGACAGGGCAGCTTCTGGGGCTCCTAGGAAAAAGAGCCAATGGCGGTCTCATCCCCAGGGCTCCCCTGTCCCAGGAGCTGCTGGCTGCTGTCTTCCACAGCATTTCCCGGACAGGAAAGCCCCGGAGGGTCCCCTGTCCCAGGACGCCAGGGAGGACAGCTGCTGGTGCTCCCCGGATAGTGGAGTCCCTGGTTGCTGTGGTGCTTTCCCTGCCAGCTGACAGGAATCCCCTGGTGGGGCGCCTCTGCCCCACCCCAGGCAAGGATCCCCCACAGGGTGCTTTCCTCGTGGGTTGGCATGTCCGATGTGGCCCCCAGCCCCTGCTGCAGACTGTGGGGGCTAGGAGCCAGCTAGGAGCCCAGTCTGGTTCTGAGCTGCTTGAGCCACAGTGCAAGGAGCTTGGAGCCTACTCAATTTCCCAGCTGGGAGAGCGCCAGCAGCTGTCTTTCTTGGCTTCCTACTACAGGGGAACCTCCGTGGCTCCCCTGTCTGGGGAGTACCAGGGAAAGCAGCTGGCAGCAGCTACTAGGACAGGGGAGCCCTGTGGAAGAAAGCACTGGTGGCTCTCTTCTGCGGGGCTCCCCAGTTGTGGTGGGACTCCCTGGACAGAGAAGCCCGGCAGCCACTTCTCTGGGGCTCCCCAGAGGCTCCTAAGTTGCTGAGGAGTCAGGGCTCCCCTTGTCCCTGGGAGCAGGACTCCGCTAGCCCAGGGAGCTGTGACTCTCCCAGTTCAAGATAGAGAGTTTAATGTCGATTGTTTAACTCAAATTAATAAATCCTGCTTTAATTCAAACTAAGAGTCCCAGGAAGACTCTCTAGTTTGAATTAATAACTTAGATTTAAAATCGAAGTAGTTCTTTTAAATTAACTAATTCAAAATAACTTTGTAAGTGTAGACATAGCCAAAGGGTATTGTGTAGATAAATGTAAGTTTGGGAAGTTCTCAGACAAGCTGATAGCAGGGATATACAATAGAATCTCAGAGTTACGAACAGCAGAGTTACAAAAAGCAAATACAGCATGACACTGTTTTATGAACAAACAAACAAACAAAAAAGCTTAAAAAAGGGTTTGATAAGATAAGGAAAGTGTTTCTGTTCTTGTTGCATTTATATTAAGATGGTTAGAAGCAGTATTTTTCTTCTGCATAGTAAAGTTTCAAAGCTGCAATCAGTCACTGTTCAGTTGTACACTTTTGAAGGAACAGCCATAACATTTTGCTTAGTGATGAACATTTCAGGATTAAAAACAACCTACATTCCCAAGGTGTTTATAAATCTGCAGTTCTATTGTGAATAAGAGCTTAACAAAATTGGTAGAGAATTTAAAAGGGAAACAAAATGGTAAGGGTAATTGGGAATAAATTTCTCAAAATCCATTTACTGAACGTAAATGTGTTTTGAAAAACAAACAGGGAATCTTGTGGCACTTAAAGACTAGCAAATTTATTTATTGCATGAGCTTTCATGGGAGAAAATCCCACTTCATCAGATGCTTTGAAGCCACAGGACTCCTTGTTTGTTTTATTGAACTAAACAAACAGGCCGGCTCCTTTGGAACTTGTGTTTTGAAACAGTACAAGAGTCACCATGCCGGTCTGACATTTATTACAGAGGTTTCAAGTCTGAGTTCCCCTTAAATTCATAACCTTTAAAAGGTGTTTGCCTCAGTCAGTATTAATTAAAACTACAGAAAACTGATGCATTGACAAAGCACAGAGAATGAAAATGGGTATAGACATTTGCTTTCCAACTTTCAGAGCTAAAAGTTACCACATAGAAAATGAAACACTTCATTCTTTGATTATCCAATAAAACCAGAAATTAAAATTCTGAGGAAAAAAATGCACTTTGTCTTTTGACTCCACGTCTCTGATGCAATCCATTTTGGTTCCATGAGCTTTACCTAGTCACTCTTGCAGTGACTAAATGACTCAAAGTACTAGTCAAAAGATATCATTATGCTTATATAAAAAATGTTTGAGACAAAATAATGACAATTAAGAGGTGTGTTTTAAGAGGAAACTATTATTCTATTACATCCCTATTTTGTCCAGTGAAGACTCTCTAATTTGAACAAGGTAGGAGTTCTTTCGAATTACAAAGGCTTCACTAGACTCTCTAATTTGAAATAAGGGAAGGCAGGCAAAAGAATAGGGCCATTATTTTGAATTAAGCCTATTCCACGGGTTAGAATGGCTTAATTCGAAATAATAACTTCGAATTAAGTGCTATTTCAAAATAAAAGCAGGTTTTATTTTTCTGAATTAGCATGTCACTATTTTGAATTAAGGAAATGCTTATTTCAAAATAACAAAATGCATGCATGGACAGGAAAAAAATTATTTCAATTTAAGCCTCCTTAACTCAAAATAACTTCTAAGTGTAGACATACCCATAGATTTTTGTCCTTCTGTAGTTTTGCAGCTGGTATAACAGAGTATTTTGTACTGCTATAGGCTATGTCTACACTACAGGGCTCAGTTAAGTTGACTTAATAAGGTCTACTTAAAGTTGACTTTATTAAGTCAACTTAGTGAGGCTCCATTTGTTTAAGTTGACTTTATAAAGTCGACTTAAGCCAGGGGACCCATTTAAAGTCAACTCAATAAAGTCAATTTTAAATGGGTTTCCTGGTTTAAGTTGACTTTATGAAGTTGACTCCAATGGGCACATTGTGTTAAGTCGACTTAATAAGGTTGACTTAACCCTTAAAGTTGACTTCAAGGACAGGAGTTATTAAGTTGACTTAAGCAAGTGCTTAAGTTGACTTAATGAACTCCAAATGTGCCCTGGAAGTTGCTTAAATAGACTTAAGACTCCTTAAGTCAACTTAAGCCCCTAGTGTAGATATACCCATAGGCTATGTCCACATCTAGAATGTTAAATTGATTTAATTTAAATTGATCTAATTGAATCAATACAAAAATCATTAAATCGATTTAAGTTAAATTGACTTAACATGTCCCCACTAGAAACCCAAATCGACCTACCATGTCCATGGACAGTACTTGCTAGTTCAATTTAGGAGAGTCAACACCATGGGAGGTGTGGCAACATGGACCCCAATATACACCATGCCACCTACCCAATCCCTTGCATGCCTCTCACCTGGTGAGCTGGGTGGTGGGGAAAAGAATCCCCCGCACACAGCTCTGGGTGCTCTGAGCCTGGCAGAGGAGAAAGCATCCCCTTGCCTGGCTGCAGCCTCAGATGCACAGCTGAGCAGTGGGGGAAGGGACCCCTGGCCTGGCTCCTGTAGTGCTGGCTGGGTGGCAAGGGAAGGGACCCCCACACCCAGCTCCTCTAGTGCTGGATGGGCAGTTGGGGAAGGGACCCCCATGCCTGATTCCTGGCATGTTGCACACTGGGAGTTGGGCGCAGGGATCCTTGCTCCCGTTGCCTGGCTAGCGCATGGGGAGTCAGGTGCACATGGTCCCTTCCCCTGCCACCTGGCCAGCACTTGAGGAGCCGGGTGCGGGGGTCCCTCCTCCCTGTGCCCAGCAAGCACACTGAGAACTGGGTGTGGGGCTATGTTCTCCCGACGCCCAGCTGAGCACTCCCAGACAGATGTGCAGGGGTCCCTTCTCTGCTCCCAGAGCTGGGCCTGGGGGAGGGGTCACTGCCCCCAGTGCCCAAGCAGCGCTGGAGGAGCTGGGCGGGGGGTCCCTTCCCTACTGCCCAGCTCGTGCGACAGGAGCTGGGGGGCCCTTCCACCACCCCACCTTTCTGCCCAGGGTGGTGAACCCTGGCCTTCCCTTCCAGTGTGCCATGCACCCTGGGAGGAAGAAGGTCAAATTGCATTAATCAATATAACTGTTATACCGAAATAATGCATCCACAGTGTTATATTGATATAATTGTTTCAATTTAACTCTCACATCAATAGAAATCTGGTTTTGATTATATTGATATGAATTTCCCTTATAGTGAAATGAGGGAGCTCCTCATTTGACATAAGGGAAGGCTGTGTGGACCTACCCTTCTTTAAACTGAAATAATCAACATTATTTTGATTTAAAGTATGTGTGTGGACATATCCATGGAGCCTTCCATCTAGGCATCTCATAACACACAACAATTAAGGAATTATACCTCAATGTAATGTGAGATGAGTAAGTATTATTATCCCCATTTTACCTGTGAGGGAAATTAAGGCACAGAAGTGTTAAAAGACAACATTTTAAATCACCCACAGCTGTGTGGGTAATCAGTACCTCTGAAAATCAGAACTTAAATGGCTTGCCCAAAGTGACTCAGTCTGTCAAATTTAAATCTTGTTAAACTATTACAACATTCATGCAATGCAAGCACAAAAGAGGCATGGACACAGTGAATTTGTCTTACAAATGTGACAGAATACTTGTATGAAACTCTTTCCAGTGTTAGGCTGTCTCTACAATCAAATCATCCTTTTCTCTGACCTGTATGCTCCCAAAGTTATTAGTTGAGGGCTTGATCTCGGTGGGAGCTAGACGGCTACCCAGCTTGTTGAAGCCCCTGTCACCGATCAAGATTCATGGAATGGTGTGACAGTGGATATAGACCAGCCCTTAATAGAAGTATCATTTTACCAAGTCAATAGTTGCTATGTACCTCATTTCTACAGTCTGGAGAATGGTTTGACATCACTGAACCACTCTCCATTCACCACTCACCAAGATACCTTCTTTTTGAGAGCTACACACTTGTATGGACACTGGTGCCAGCTGAGCTCTGAGGTTCTTTCCCTGAACAATTTTGACTGCTGCCTGAACACCTGCTCTGCATGTTTGCACACATCACTAGGAGCACATCTCCCCTCTATGAAGGAGGAAGGAGGAAGGTTTGTATGACCAAGCCCTTCTACTTCCTTTACATTTCTGTCTCAGGGCAGAATTCCAGAGTCATGTAATTCAACCCTGTGGACTCTAATAGGAATTTCTTCTCCCCTATCCCCACAAGTATTTTATCTAACTTACTCCTACAAGTCTCTGCCTCTCTTCTGCCTATCCAGAAGGCATACATTAGACAGTGGTTCCCAGCCATTTTGGCTCAAGGACCACAGATATCATTTTCACAATCCTGGAGGGCCACCAGTCTCTATCAGCAGGCCCCACTCTCCACTGCAGTCAGACAGAAGCAGTTCAGCACAGAGATTGTCTCCTTGCTGATCTTCCATCTCTCTGGCTCCATCAGAGAAACCAGAGGGCTCCTGGAGCCCATTTACTGCACCAGGGCCCAAGTGCCCATGGACTTAGGTGGAGTGTTTTGACTTACCTGCTACAGACAGGGGGAGGGAAGGGTTGACCTCCTATCTCCTTAGCAGCAGCAAGGATCCTACATGTGGAAACATGCTCCGTCTGAGTTCTTAAGCAGCAGCTCCCTTCTGCAGCCAGCATGATGGAAGATGCAGGCCACTTTTGGCCCCCGGGACAGAGGCTGGGAACCACTACATTAATAGAACAACATAGGAAAGCATGCACTGCCACTGCCTATGCTGTGTTCATACCATTGGTTCTCAGCCTTTTGCAAGTTGTAACATGCTTAGCAGTGTGTTGAAACCCTACAGGACACAATAGCCCACTCCCCTCAGGCCAAAGGCAGCCAGCTCCAACTTCCAGCCAGCAGTTCAATTTCTAAGGCTAATAATCTAGCAGCCCATTCAATACTTGTTTCATTTGAAATAAACAGCAAAAGAAACAAAATGGTAATCATGTGCCAGTAGAAATGCACACGCGGAAATAGAGGAGGATTCACATATATCAAAAACTGATACCAAATGAAGTCTTCTAAACAAATATTGCCAACTTACTCTTTTGGTTGTGGTTGTATCACTTTGGAAGCCCTGAACGATGCCAGAAATGCATAGTGGCCCAGCAAAACCCAACAGGTCAGCCAAGTAACGGAAGGTGCTGCTGAGAAGGATTGGCCGTCCAAAGGCCTTGTAGATTGCTAACCATACAGAGGGAATCTTATCTGGCTGGTCTGCCACCTTTTTCTGGAAAACAAAAGAATCAAAGCACCAAGAATTAGAGACACTGGCAGTTCATGGCAGTTTCCATTTTAATGTTTTCACCCCCTGCTGGATGCCCAAGTGTTTCATGGAGAGGTTTTAAAGTAGATTAGTAGCCAGACAGGACAAATAGTTGGATAGATTTTCAAACTACCTATAAAACAACATGTTAACCCCAAAATATATCTATCAGTGACATTACAGCTTGAAATTCATTCATTTTTACTAGGGCTCAGCCAATCATGCTAAATAAAATTAATATTCCAATTAAAAATGCATAAACATCTCC
Source organism: Podocnemis expansa (assembly GCA_007922195.1). Classification (NCBI taxonomy): domain Eukaryota; kingdom Metazoa; phylum Chordata; order Testudines; family Podocnemididae; genus Podocnemis; species Podocnemis expansa. Next base: position 11,848,044 of record ML682017.1, read on the forward strand.
CTTGGTTTGTCCTGTCTATACATTTTTAAATGATTTAAAAAGACAAGGAGGATTCTTCTCAGATGTATTTCTTCCCCTATTTTATTGACTTGAATGCTGGGCACTACCACAGGCAAAGCAGACACCATTCAGGTCTTCATTTTGGTTTCTAGAAAAAAATATTTAGAATCAGGTTAATAATTTACAGTATTGTGGTGGTATTCTGTTTATTCACGTTTTTGACCTGAACTTACTAGCAGACCAAAAAGTCTTGAATTTTTTTATTTAATTATGATCTCGTCCTCCTCAGTGGCTCTTTCTACCTGGTAGTCTAAAGAACTGGCCTCATGCCAGGGGCATGCATACTAATTCACTACATGGTACAAATTAGTAATAGCCTTTATTTAGGCACCAAAGACCAAGTCTGCCCTATCAGTGCTGTCAATAATTCTTGGGAGACTGTCACGTCCTATTCAACATTTGACTGACAATTTGGACAGTACTAAGGGGTTAATATGCAGATTAAATAAAAAAGCTGTCTATGGGTGATAGTGCTTTTCTGCAACATTCAAAAACATATGAGCCTTTTACAGAACACAAAGAAAGCCATCCACCCTATACCAAAGAATTTATGATCTTAAGACCTAATCTTTCACTCAGTACGCAGAGCTCTATTGAAGTCTATGGGGCTTTGCAGAGCCCCCTAAAGCAAAGAAGACTTCTCATAGCAACAGGAGCTTGTTTGTGAGGATCCTATTGTAAGATTGTTTGGGGCAGGGGGGGGTGAGTTTATTAGCTATCTTCACAGGTGACACAATGAGCTAAGGTGACAAACAGTGGGGGAAGATGTGCTGAAGCCAGAGAAAGGTTTATAGCACCAGAAGAAATGTTTACACAGTTTACATATGGTCCAGTAAATAGTTCTGAGGTTTCTTCATTGGCTGCTGTTGGAAGACAGGAGACTGTGTTAGATAGACTGACCTGATATGGTCATTCTTGTGTTCTCCTCCTTCTGCTTCTGCTATTTTTTTTTTTTTTGGTCATTGTTGTTATTTTAAATAATGTGTCTGATTTTAATACTTAAGCATGGAACTTATGTAGATTATTCCTGACATTGTCACCTCTACCACTGTGCTGCCCTCTGTATTATGTTACCCTTGAAGACCAATCAGAAGCTGGCTCTGGTGCAGAATTCTGAGACCTGCTTCGAAGTCATATTATCCACAAGGAGCATGTTTCTTTACTAACTTCTTACTATGTGATCACATACTCCAAAGATTGCAATGACTCCCCCTTCACTTTGCTTTGAAAGCAATCTGAAGCATTGAAACTCCATGTTATTTGGTCTCTGTTTTGGATTAATGCAGGGGCTGAAGCCCTGGGCCCTGGCCTAAAGGGAGGCCCCAGCCTCCAGTCCCCATGGCCCCTGCTTTAATCTTGCCCTCGCCATGTGCCCGCCACAGCACTGGTTGGACTTGCTGGGGGGGAAGGAGACTCCCCACCAGCACTGGGGGGACAGGGCCAGATGCCAGAGTACATGGTGCTCACACCCCAATTGTGGGCTGGCTGTTCTGCCCCTGGGGTCAGGGCAGGTCAGCCTGTTTTCTCTCTGCTCCAGGAGCAGGGCTGTCTGATGCACAGTGTGGTCTCTGGTGCAGAGGACCACACCAGTGGCCACACGCATGACACTGGTGCCCCCCACTCCCAGGGCAGACAGGCTGGGCTGGGACAAGAGTGCTCTCTGGCACCAGGCAACCCCAGTCATGGCATGATGCTGGGCAACCTGAGGTCCCACTGCTGCTTAATCTGACTCTGGTTTGAGGTTCTAGCTACCTGAGACACAATCTTCCATCCATATGCTCTATGGCTGTGTTCACACAGCCTCCTTATTTTGAAACAACAGAGGTTGTTTCGAAATAAGGTTTCAGCTGTTCACACAATGCACAGTTGTTTCGAACAAGGGGAAGCCCTTGTTTCGAAACAACTGTGTTGTTTCGAAACAAGTTAAACC